>WOVY01011863.1:20000-476767 GCA_013436015.1 Rhipicephalus annulatus | reverse complement strand
AGGGAAAACCCATAGCAAAAGTTACCATACTCCTGAGTTCTTCCTTTGCTGTGCAATGAAGCTAGCGTGAAGTTGAACACTAGATTAGAGCACCACAATCAAAATCTGGAAGTCAATGCTTTAGTAATACAAAGTACTGAGAAGCATGCAAAGAGCATTCCTGTGAAGGCAAATATAAAAAAAGACTGAAAGCTCTGTGGCCCTGAACAAGAACAACACACAACCAATCGAAGAGCCGTTCGGACACACCCAGTTCTGGCCAACACTAAAAGTCACAAAAACATACCTTAATGCCTTTTTTACAAGAGAACTTCAAAAGAAATGTGCATACCCAATGCCATAAGTATCGATGGAAGCTATTACTCATATCAGCTCTTCATTGAAACACTGACAAGATACTTGTACCTGGATGCTTAATTACTTTGGTACAACTCAGAGCGTCCGACGCCAAGTGGCAAAAAAAATTATGATGGAAGACTACAATGTGATCAATGCACACGTCAACCACCAACCAAGGTCCTATGCTAGAGTGAATATCGCAAAAATCTTGAACGCCTAATGTCACTGGCTCATACTCCTCAGCGTTCTCAATCAAAATCTTGACCTCCCACACAGCATATTATTTCAACAACCTGCCACACCTGCCATCTCACCATGTCATGAAACAATCTCGAGTATACACAAAAACCCCTCCTCACCGTTAGGTAGTTAGGTAGCTCCACTAGTGCTTCACTCTCGGAACACATAGACCAGGGCCGTAACTAGACGGGTAGTGAGGAGGTTCTGAGCCCCTGAAGTATTTTCATGCTCTGACTTTTCGTCAACAATAGCCTAATCTGGGCAAGTTGGTTCATCGTGGTTGTGTTCTAGTAACAGTGAGAGAAGTTCAGGAAGAGACAAAAAGGACAAGAAAGAGCGCTGACTGCCAACTAAATTTTATTGAAGGTACTACGCCCACTTTTTACAGAGTACAAGAACAGTGCTCATGCACAACGACACATGTGAGACCATGATAATATAATCTTGACTGAGAAAGAATACTCTCTCTCCAAATGGATGAGTGAAGGTATACTGATGCACTGATCCATGGCATTCCTGACAAGAAAATGCTTTCACAGTCTCTCTTTCATTTCTTGTTCTTGCTTTTTCAAAAACAGTGTTTTATGAAACATATAACTGCACTTACATTCTTTACAGTGTATGGCCATGCGACTACCATAGCCATTCCTAACATTTTAAGCATGCTGTCTTGCTCAAACATTGGGGCATTGCCCAGTTTGTCTTATGTTATGTTTCCACATGTCAATAGTATCTCATACACAACATTATACTGGTATTCAGTATACCTATTCTCATGACGAATGGTGAAATAATGGCTATTCCTGTTGCTTTTTAGTACACACACTTTTGAAAACTTGCAAGGGATGGCAAATAACAAGATAAAATCATATCAGCTTGCTATTTCTTATATTGTGAAACACCTTATGTACGTACGGTATAGAATGCAAAGATCTTTGGTCATTCTGTTTTTATTTTGCTCCTGTTTTGTTTAACTTGACTTTCTGCAGGAGGGTTCAGCACACGGGTGTGATGGTGCTGTTGGGATATCCAGCATCCTTTAGTCTTTTAATCTGGTTTTTAAGGCTTACCTCATCCTTGTGCTCACATGACTTCTAAAGGGTGGCCTCAATGCACGTGGTGGCAATTCCTCTGTGTAAATTGTGTAAATGTGTAATTATGTGTTATGATGTACTAAAAAAGATGTCCCAAGAATCAGAATAAGTGACAGTAGTCGAAGTTTTGTCACTGCCTTCATACAAATACCAGTTTATTTGTTGCCTCCTGCAGTATTTTAGGGCCCTCTTATATAGATAGAATGTTTTCTCACATTTATTACATTTTTGTATTGATGATGTCATATGCTCAGGAGGTAGAATGTCGTTTATGTTCTTTCTGATAACTTCTAGCTTCTGAGCAAAGATAATGTTTCAGAAAATGAAAAAAGGCTAGCATAATATTAAGACATGGGAAGAAAGCAGAGTTTATCAAAAATGAATGAATTAGTTGGGAATGAGAAAAAAAAATGGATGACAGGTCAGTATGTCAATTAATTTATATTAGGACACATGAAATGTAGCAGAGGGTGGCAGGTGATTAGTTCCAATGAAATCGAGAAATTATCAGCCATAATATGAAATTGGCTCATACAGGACAGGGAACATTGATTGAGCTTCCACCCTGCAGTGGACATAATATAGGCTTAACGCTAACAATGAGTAAATCCTGTGAATTAATGCTCCATGAAATGAGCCGAACTGCACAGATTGCTGTGCTAGACTTCCATTTTGCATGTTTTTGCCAGCTTATCCTGCTCGCTGTTCAGACACAAAGCTTCACCAGAAAAACAATGTTATACTTGGTGAGGATAATGCCAGTGAATCCAGTGTTTTATCTACACCTTTCCTTGCTTAAGTCCTCCTCCAAACTATACGATTTTTCTTGGAAATGTTCTGCTTACAGCACAACAACCGATCAAGTGAAACAACTTTATTGGGGTCCTGCAGGACGCGCCCTAGTGTGCAATCACCATTTCACTTCACGTTACAACATACTGGTGGTAAAATTATTCTCTGGCAGGGTACAGAAGTGCATGCACTGAGCTAGTTTGTGCAGCGCGGTCTATTCCAGAAAGCTGAACCTATGTTTGGTACAGAATTTTGTAACCACATGATTGCTTGCACAGATTAAATGTGGCCACACATAGCAACTTCTGAGCTTTCTTATGAAATGATCTCGCAGTATCTGAAAACATTTGTTTTTTGTTTACTTCATAGTTCCCAGTGAAATATTTCTCTTGTTCCTCTCATTGAATAATGGCATTTGGTGTGACTAAGGTGTTCCTAATGCCTCACTATGAGATCAGAAAAACGATTCTCCTTGAAATTGCTTCACAAGCATTTCCTAAGATATTGAATGACACTGCTTGCACATGTACAAACATTTGCTAGTTTTATTGAGGGTTGATGATAAAGGGAATCAGTTGGTGCATCCAAGCTGGACAGAGATTGACTGGCCCTGAAAAGGGCCGTTTAGTTATATATCTTGCAGCTTGTGCCAGGTAGACAAGGCTTCATTCAGTAGAAATGGTAACTCATCACACTGGTTCCCCAGCATGAAGAACATAACTTGGTGCTAACACTGACTCAGATGTTCTGAAATGTCATAGAGGGTACATGAAGGCTGCGTACATGAAGGTTGCAGTTATACTAACTGTACAGTCAGCATGCTTGTGTGATATGTGCATAGCTGCATCAAAGCCACGTGTGAGAATTGCGTGAACAGCTGAAAATCTCAATGGCAGCATAGCTTAAGAAGTCTGTCATTCCTTTTTTGCCAGTTTCCACTATCATCCTTCCCTTTTCATGCATCTTCTTTCAATATATCTGGGGTTTTAATACCCAAAACCACGATATATTAATGAGAAGCAAATTTTGAACATCTGGTGTTCTTTAACATCTTCACTTGTTTGCAGCGCAACACCAGAAACACAGGACAGGGAAGGAGCAAAAGAGAAAGAAAAGACGGCGCCGACTCTGAAAAAGACGGCACTGACATCATGACACGCACATGTCGTGATGTAAGCTGCCCAAAGAGTGGCCTCCCGTGAGAATAGTGAAGAATCGGGAATAGGATCTACCAGTAAGGGCTTTGTGTGCAATTCACAAACAGTGAAAAAGATCCACCAGGGGTGAACCACAGGTACATGGTGCACTCTGGTTGAGAGAGAGCAGAGTAAAACAGATGTGCCAGACAGGAGATTATAAATGGTTTTGTCTGGAGCTGGTGCCAGACCGAGCTCTGATTAAGCGTAAGGGAGTATTGAGCGCCAGGCCAATCTGATCCCATTCCTGTGATGGGGTGCAATGTGATGACAGGTGCGAATTCCATTTTCTTTTTTTCCATGGGTTTAGGGAAATAATTTTTCAGGTATCAGATGAAAATACCTCCGACATACATAATAACATGCTTATTCTTGGGCGTAGTCATGCCTAGCCACCAGATTGGGAGAAAAAGGAATGTTTCCCGAAATGTGCGATAAAGTGTTTGGTGCTACGCCTTGACGGAAGTATTGATAGGTGCTTTGGAAATCGGTACGCCATTTCTGTAATCGTTAAATATGCAACTGCATGTGCCACTGCTAGGGATAGCGTGACACTCCCAGCCATTTCGGGGTAAGCCGTTTTATTCTACATGAAGATGTTAATGAACCCGTTCTCCATCACAGCAGTAGCTGTGGCCAATCCTTCAACTAGGCCTACTGCAGCGCCAACTAAACGTCTGCATGAATTTAGCGCTAGTACCGTACATAATAATCAGCACGTGCCTTGGGTTCACTTTGATGGTGTTGTGAATTCATCTTGCGTGACAATGGTTTAAGTTGCACGCGTGCCTTAACCATTACTGCAATAGGAGACCATGATTTATCGTCATGCATGGTGTTGCTTAGCTCGGTCCTCAGTGTTCGAAGCAGGTTCCGCCTTGTGAGTGCCTGAGAGAGGCACAAGAGTTGATTTCTGCTCCGTGTTTCTATAATTCCCTAGCCTGTATTATACAGGAAGCGATAGTGCTGGTGTGCGTCAGCTGCCTCGGTGCGCTCTCAACCGCCTGCCTGGTAAGACTGCTAGCTCATTCTATCAGCGCCTTGTCGTACTCCCTCCTCAAACTGCGACATGTCCTCCACTTGGAGGAGATGATGACGGAACAAGATGATACGAAGCCCAAAACCGCAGTGTTTGCAAGCCACAACCCGAGCAAACAATTCAATGGTGAGGCCAGAAAATCTACCTGACTAGGCCTGGAGCAACAAGCCAGAGAGCATATTCTTGGCTGGATAGATGGATGGATGTGGCTGTACCCTTTAGATCGGGTGGCGGCTAACGTCACCTAGCCCTAATGCTTAGTGAACTAACCACTAGATTTTTTCCCCTTTAAATAATAAAGTTGGACGGGTACTTTGAAGTGAAGGGTTTAATTTTCAATCGTGCCTTGACTTTAGCCACCAATCAGATAATCTCCTTCTAGTTAAGTCTTTCGCTTAATGTCTATTTTGCCCTCCCTGTCCCTAAACACCAGTGCTTTGAAAAACTCTGCGCCATCATCTTGGACTATAAGGTGAAGCCCTTTACAGAGCATTGTCAAGTGTTCGGCAGTTTTTTCTTTCTCTTTGCACGCACTGCATATTGTGTCTACCTCTTCATATTTGGCCCGATATGTCTTGGTTCGCAATACTCCCGTCCTGGCCTCAAACAGTAGAGAACTACCCTGAGTATTATCATAGATTCTTTCTTTGGCAATTTCCTGCTTAAAAGTTCGATAGATCTCTAGTGCGGACTACTTAATCATGCTAATGCTCCACATGTCAGTCTCCGTTTCCTGCAGTTCCTTTTTAACCGATAGTTCTTTCTGGTTTGGCCACCTGCTGTTTTCTAAGTATTTACCAGTCAATTTCCTGGTTCGGTTCCTCCATTTTGTATTGACATTCTTCATGTACAAGTAGCTGAAAACCTTCATAGCCCAACGCTCCTCCCCCATTTCCCTCAATCGCTTCTCAAATTTTATCGTGCTGCTAGCTTCCCTGCCATCAAAAGATGTCCATCCCATATCACCTTGTACTCCCTGGTTTGGTGTATTCCCGTGAGCTCCTAAAGCAAGCCTACACATTTCACGTTGCCTAATTTCTAATCTTGCTTGAACTTCTGACCTCATGCACAAGACCGCGTTGCCGAACGTCAGCCCAGGAACCATGACCCCTTTTCATATTCCTCTCACAACATTATACCTATTGTAATTCCACAGTGCCCTATTTTTCATCACTGCTGCATTCCTGTTATCTTTAGTCGTCACGCATATTTCGTGTTCCCTCAGGTACTCGGTTCCATTGCTTATCCATACGCCCAGTTATTTGTATTTATCTGTTATCTCTAGCGTGACTTCCTGTATTCTGAGCTCACTACCTTTGTTATCATTAAAAATCATGACTACTGATTTTTTTCTAACTGAATCTAAAATCTAACCTATCTCCCTCATTACCGCAGATGTCCATCAACCTCTGCAAATCTTCCTTGTTGTAGGCCATTAGCACTATATCATCTGCGTAGATTAATGCTGGTAGTGCCTGATCAATGAGTTTTCCTTGTTTGACTAAAGAGAGGTTGAAGCCAAGTCCCCTTGCCTCTAATTTGGCCTCTAATCCTTGTAGGTACATCATGAATAAGAAGGGTGACAGTGGGCGAGCCTGCCTAAGTCCACGTTTCACCACTGTAGGCTTGGAATACCTGTTTTTCCCACTTTTTAACTACCTTGTTAGTTTATAGATTTCCTTTAAACGATTAGTGACTCCATCTTTTACACCCAGTGTGTCTAGTATTCCCCACAAGTCCTCTTGCACCACGCTATCGTACGCTCCCTTGAATTTCTGCAGGCCGGTAGGAAGCTTCACAGCGCAGCGCCTGATCTTGTGAAACGGCGCAGCCATGCAGGCAGGGCATTCAATTCCCTCCCTATTTTTTGTATACTACTGTCCTTGTGTACATCGTAGAACACATAACAGTAATGATAGCAAACAGATCATTGATTCGGGTAGGCTTGGTGTTTTTATTTAAAATGGAACAACGAGGAAGCTGCTGAAGCTCGTGCCTGTATACAGCTGCTTTATATGGAGATGAAACTTTAACGAAAAAAAATGTAATGATAAACAATAGGCTCATAACAAACCACATTTCTCTGAGTGTGCATGGAATATATGTCCCATGCAAGGCTATGCATTGCCGTCCTTACTGCATTAATTATGTACACGTACTGCAGGGCATGCAAGTGTATGCAGACACACGCTGACGAAATGACATTTTTTGCTACATACAAACGTGCACCGCACCAAATAAGACGCACGTGTTTGTATAGTCAGGGAACACTCGTGAATATTGATGAAATCACACAGCTGGCTTACAGTATAAAACAAACACAATTGCGAACAATAAAATGCGACGCTGTTTAAAGAGGCGGACCCAGGTTAAGAGGAGAATTATCAGTATGGCATACACACCACGTGTCAAGCTTTTGCAACATCTAAAGAGACTAAATATGGAAAGTTGCCTTTGTAAGTTAACATAACAGTACCAAATGGAGAAGCCACACGAGAGAACAATTCATCGTGGGCTAAAGAATGTGTTTTAAATATTATACACAGCTTTGCAAGATAATATTGACGAGTTTTACTCGTCTAGGTGTGGGAGGTGTAGGCCTGATAAAATGCGATGTTGCTTCAGAGCCTTCCTTTCGTAATATTGCAATTTTATTCAACTCTTTCAAACGCGGCACCGTAAATTTCTACTGGGTGCTCGAACACGGCAAGCAGGTCGTGGGGCAAAATCTTTGTAACATTTTATTACCGAAACAGCGATACTAGCAATGCTTGAGCTGCACTTGCTGTTTTCTAAATTGTAACCTCCTCAATCTCATCACTGTGATCAGGAAACAGAGAGGAAAAGTACAGCAGTAGTACATAGAGAAATATTCAATTTCAAGCCCTTTAGCAATATCATCTAAACAAATTGCTAGCTCACTGTTGAATTCTCGATGGAAACAAACATGACGATAGTTATTGCACGAGAACAAAACGACGACACAGAGACAAGAAGGACACGAAAGACACGAGCGCAAACTTCCAACTGAGTTTATTGCGCAGAGCACGAAAATATATAGAGGAGACAGTGACCATGGCACAAGAGCAGAACATGAGTAAGAAAACCAAAAACAAACAACACAAATACAAAGGCACTGAAAAACAGCAAAGAAAAATCTAGAAGAAACCGAACCAGAAAGGTAAAGCTACCTGCCCGCACCGAATCCTTCGAGGAACCTGCGTTCCTTCTCGAACTAAGCCACGGAGGACTTGCTAATCCAAGGCACCTGTTCGCGTTACCTGCCCGCACCGAATCCTTCGAGGAACCTGCGCTCCTTCTCGGACAAGGCCACGGAGGGCTTGCTAACACAAGGCACCTGTTCGCGTGCCATTTGCGCAGCCTCGACAATGACCCGGGTGCCCACATCTCTGTGTTTGTACAACGTCGCTGTTTCCTCGAAGAGGGGAACACACTTGCACTCAGTGCAGTGCTGGGCAAGAAAACCATCTTTCCCGTT
Organism: Rhipicephalus annulatus; assembly: GCA_013436015.1. NCBI lineage: Eukaryota > Metazoa > Arthropoda > Arachnida > Ixodida > Ixodidae > Rhipicephalus > Rhipicephalus annulatus. Next base: position 468,568 of record WOVY01011863.1, on the reverse strand, counting down.
TTTAACATTGTTCGCGTGCTCTCTCAGCCGATCGTTCAGGCACCTTCCGGTCGTTCCGACATAACAAGCACCACATGAAAGGGGGGTCCTATAGACGACTTCCCGGGAGCAGGCCGCATACCTGTTTCGATGTTGAACTCTGCAATCTGTTGATGATTTCGTTTTCAGGGGGTTGGTAGATTTAGTGAGGCTGATTAATTTGAACGGTGCTGAGAACATGACACGAACTCCAACACGTTTTCCGATTTTTTTGAGCCTATGTGATATCTGGTGTATGTATGGAATCACGGCTACCCTTTCACGTTCTGTATCAGTGTTGATCAGATTCTGTCGCGTTTTCTGCTCCGCCTTTTTAGTCCGCAGGATCGTCTCCGCAACAGACGCGATAAACGCCTCGGGGAAACCTGAAGCCTTAAGGCCGGAAACTTGAGCTTTGAAGCTCGCAGAGATATTGTGGGCGCAAGACCTATTTAAATGAAAAATTGAATTGCTGCACAAACTTGAAGAAAAAACAAGAGAGACAGGAAAGAGCGCAGACTACCAACTGTTTATTGTCATTTTTTGAAGCCAATATATACATGCTACGCTGCGCTTCCACGATGCGCACAAATCCAAAGACGCCGCAAACAAAGCCGACCAAATCAAATCAAGATACTGCCACCACAATGACAAATGTGAAAAATGGCAAAATACAAAAGTGCTACCCACCACAATCTAAACTGCGTAATCCCAAGGTGTGCACTCATCTTTTTTTATTTATTTATCTTTTATTATTCATTGCGCCAAGCATCAACTAAAGCATAAAAAATAAAAACGTGTAGAGATTTTCGTTTTAAAACCCTAAAAATAGCGCTTAGCACCAAATAAAACAATAAATTAACATTTTCATATTCACTCCAAGCAGCCCCAAATGAGAAACCAGAAGAAGCAGTACGCCGAGAGAGTCAAAAACTATACTAACATAAAATCTAACAAAACATTCCGTAGTGTCACATGGGAAAGAAAACAAGAACACTAATAAACAACACAAAGAAAGATGAATGGAAGAGAACACAATGCAAGGCGTTAGCCACAACATTATACATGACCTTGCAGGAAGACCATTTCCTTGTCCGAAAGTGAAATGGAAGGCATGCTTATGCACTTGTCATCATATTGCCTGATAAAGTACGCTTCAATTATCTCTCTTTCGGTCTTTTCACGCGCCTTAGCCATGACTGACGCACTCTCGAAACGGGGGGTGCAACCGCATGTCCTACAGTGGAAATCTAAATGACCGCCATTTTTTCCTTTTACGGCCAGACTGTGCTCACGCAAGCGTTCGTTGAGGCAACGCCCCGTCTGCCCTATGTACACCCTCCCACACGACAAAGGAATCAGATATACAACCGCAAATACACACCTAATGAACACGTTCGCATGCTTTTTTGTGCATTTTGCCTTCTTCTGTTTTGTCATTAACGAGCAGATCTGACGTAACTTTGTAGGCGCAGAAAACAGTACATCCACACCATACCTATTAGCCACCTTTTTTACATTATGGGAAACACTATGTAAGTAAGGCATAACATGAATAGGCCTCTTCTCCCTTCCTTCGACAGTTGGACCCCCGCCCTTGTATTTTTTAAGAAGGCTTTCACAAGCGCTAGCTAAAAACTGTGCTGGGTACCCAGCCGCACCCAGACGAGCTACCTGATCCTCGAAGCTTTCAGAGATCAGATGAGGGCAAGACTTGTCGAGGGCTTCCGCACAAGCTGACAACACAATGCCCCTCTTAATCAACTTCGAGTGCGCACTATCAAAAGGCAACAAGCCTTTCTTCGATCGCGGATTGTATTTGAAGCAGATGTGCTCCTTGGCAAACTTCAGCCGTAGGTCCAGAAACTGGATCTCATTTTCAACCGGCATTTCGTGCGTGAACTTCAGGCCACTGGAGTGTCTGTTGAAAACCTCAAGGACACCTTTCACAACAACTTGTACCCGTTCACATGGGACCTTCCCAAGCACAATAAGGTAGTCGTCCACATACCTGAAGGTGCGAACGACATCCAAATGGGACAAATCATCCTTCAGGCGTTGGTCGAAGGCTGCCAAGAAAATGTCACTAAGAACAGGATGATTTGTCCCATTTGGATGTCGTTCGCACCTTCAGGTATGTGGACGACTACCTTATTGTGCTTGGGAAGGTCCCATGTGAACGGGTACAAGTTGTTGTGAAAGGTGTCCTTGAGGTTTTCAACAGACACTCCAGTGGCCTGAAGTTCACGCACGAAATGCCGGTTGAAAATGAGATCCAGTTTCTGGACCTACGGCTGAAGTTTGCCAAGGAGCACATCTGCTTCAAATACAATCCGCGATCGAAGAAAGGCTTGTTGCCTTTTGATAGTGCGCACTCGAAGTTGATTAAGAGGGGCATTGTGTTGTCAGCTTGTGCGGAAGCCCTCGACAAGTCTTGCCCTCATCTGATCTCTGAAAGCTTCGAGGATCAGGTAGCTCGTCTGGGTGGGGCTGGGTACCCAGCACAGTTTTTATCTAGCGCTTGTGAAAGCCTTCTTAAAAAATACAAGGGCGGGGGTCCAACTGTCGAAGGAAGGGAGAAGAGGCCTATTCATGTTATGCCTTACTTACATAGTGTTTCCCATAATGTAAAAAAGGTGGCTAATAGGTATGGTGTGGATGTACTGTTTTCTGCGCCTACAAAGTTACGTCAGATCTGCTCGTTAATGACAAAACAGAAGAAGGCAAAATGCACAAAAAAGCATGCGAACGTGTTCATTAGGTGTGTATTTGCGGTTGTATATCTGATTCCTTTGTCGTGTGGGAGGGTGTACATAGGGCAGACGGGGCGTTGCCTCAACGAACGCTTGCGTGAGCACAGTCTGGCCGTAAAAGGAAAAAATGGCGGTCATTTAGATTTCCACTGTAGGACATGCGGTTGCACCCCCCGTTTCGAGAGTGCGTCAGTCATGGCTAAGGCGCGTGAAAAGACCGAAAGAGAGATAATTGAAGCGTACTTTATCAGGCAATATGATGACAAGTGCATAAGCATGCCTTCCATTTCACTTTCGGACAAGGAAATGGTCTTCCTGCAAGGTCATGTATAATGTTGTGGCTAACGCCTTGCATTGTGTTCTCTTCCATTCATCTTTCTTTGTGTTGTTTATTAGTGTTCTTGTTTTCTTTCCCATGTGACGCTACGGAATGTTTTGTTAGATTTTATGTTAGTATAGTTTTTGACTCTCTCGGCGTACTGCTTCTTCTGGTTTCTCATTTGGGGCTGCTTGGAGTGAATATGAAAATGTTAATTTATTGTTTTATTTGGTGCTAAGCGCTATTTTTAGGGTTTTAAAACGAAAATCTTTACACGTTTTCATTATTTTATGCTTTAGTTGATGCTTGGCGCAATGAATAATAAAAGATAAATAAATAAAAAAAGATGAGCGCACACCTTGGGATTACGCAGTTTAGATTGTGGTGGGTAGCACTTTTGTATTTTGCCATTTTTCACATTTGTCATTGTGGTGGCAGTCAATTTTGATTTGATTTGGTCGGCTTTGTTTACGGCGTCTTTGGATTTGTGCGCATCGTGGAAGCGCAGCGTAGCATGTATATATTGGCTTCAAAAAATGACAATAAACAGTTGGTAGTCTGCGCTCTTTCCTGTCTCTCTTGTTTTTTCTTCAAGTTTGTGCAGCAATTCAATTTTTCAAGTATGAACCAACTAGTCTGCAAAAAAGTATTGCTTCAACCTATTTAAAGCATTCTCAAGGCAGGTTCGTGCTATGCCTCGCTTAACTATCTTACTGTGAGCAGAAGAAAAGGGAAGCAGAGGTTTCTGCGCACGTGGTTCATAACACCAACAGATGTGCTGTGAGCTAAAAACCAGATTTAAATCCAAAAAGCGTAATTTGTCATTATCGGGCATTTCATGTGTCACCACAAGAGGCTGCAAACAATTTTCGAACACGCCTATAGTTTGAGTGGCCAACGAGTGAAACATAGAAGACTCACAATTTAGAATAACCAAAAAATCATCCACGTATCTAAATATTTTGACGACATGCGAGCCTTCTAACTTTTCCTGTAGTTTTTTGCCCATTTTTGCCAATAGAAGATCACTGAGTAGAGGTGCTATGCATGAACCAATTGAAACACCCTTTTCCTGCAGATAAATGCAATCATTCCATTGAACGAAAGTAGACGTAAGATACAGCAAAACCAGGTCAAGAAAATCCCGCGAACTAATGCCAGTTTTCAATTGGAAGTTCAATTCTCCGAAAGTTTCTATGTTATTCCTTATACATTCTAGTACCTCATTGTGAGGCAGCGAGTAGTATAAGTCCTTTATGTCAATTGAAAAACCGAAAAGATTAGATTGATTTGGTTGTTTGAAAAATTCTATCAGAGCCTGCGAGTTTTTGATCACAAATGGGTCGTCAATCTTTAGACACTTAAGATGGGTCTGAATAAACAAGCCGAGTTGCTTTTGCCACGTACCACTTTCTGTCACAATGACACGGAAGGGCATGTCAACCTTATGTGTTTTGGCAGAAAAAAACATGCTGAGCCCATTTTTGTCACTTTTGCTAATGTACTGTGCTAACTGTTTTAACTCTAGTTTACGACACATTTCCCTGGCCTGCGTTTTTACCCTATCTAGACGAATGTCGGTACAACATTTAAAAACAGATTCGATAGCTGTGACCGCCTTTTCTAGGTACAAGCAGTTAGGAAGAATGGCGAAACCACCCTCCTTATCTGACGGCACAACACAAAGTTCATTGTCTCTAAGAAACTTGGTCGTCTTCCGCACCGGAAGGCTCTTGCTGGTAGGCTTACCCCGTAGGAGCACGTTGACACCTTCTGATATGCACCTGTCTGAATCCTCAGGTGAAGCATGGCCAGCCACAGAGCGCACCATTGAAAGAAGCTCGGGTGCGGACCTCCCTCGGTCGACGGCGAACTTCGGACCTAGAGCGAGGGTGTTGTGGACGTAGTCTGGGAGGACGACGTCACTGCATGAGTGGACGACACCTGATTGCCGAGGCTTAGTTGGGCGCTGCGCACGAAGGCTGGCGAGCTCACATGACCACAGGTGGTTTGCAGTGTACTCAATTCGGTCGCAGTACTCTCGCCATCTTCTTTTCTTCACTGCCGGTGTTAGATCTGTCAGTTGAAGCTGGACATGCAGGGCGTCCCGGTACATGCGCTCTTGTCGGTGCCATTCAGACCGAAGAATTTTGCACACCCGTATGCCATGGCCGATAGAGGGGTGGTAACCTCCAAACAGGGCTTTAACGTCCAAAGGGAGTTGCTTGGTGCGAATGCAAAAGGAAAAGGTGCGCGCACGGCAAATAGAGACTGCGATAAGGGTTACGAGGACTGAATGATGAAGAGAAACACACAAAAAAGAGCCCGAATAACTAGAAATGTAACTTAGAAGTGTGGCAGCTTGGGCTAGTTGGTATGGCATGACGATAGTTATTGCGCGAGAACAAAACGACGACACAGAGACAAGAAGGACACGAAAGACACGAGCGCAAACTTCCAACTGAGTTTATTGCGCAGAGCACGAAAATATATAGAGGAGACAGTGACCATGGCACAAGAGCAGAACATGAGTAAGAAAACCAAAAACAAACAACACAAATACAAAGGCACTGAAAAACAGCAAAGAAAAATCTAGAAGAAACCGAACCAGAAAGATAACTACAGGAAAAGTTAGAAGGCTCGCATGTCGTCAAAATATTTAGATACGTGGATGATTTTTTGGTTATTCTAAATTGTGAGTCTTCTATGTTTCACTCGTTGGCCACTCAAACTATAGGCGTGTTCGAAAATTGTTTGCAGCCTCTTGTGGTGACACATGAAATGCCCGATAATGACAAATTACGCTTTTTGGATTTAAATCTGGTTTTTAGCTCACAGCACATCTGTTGGTGTTATGAACCACGTGCGCAGAAACCTCTGCTTCCCTTTTCTTCTGCTCACAGTAAGATAGTTAAGCGAGGCATAGCACGAACCTGCCTTGAGAATGCTTTAAATAGGTCTTGCGCCCACAATATCTCTGCGAGCTTCAAAGCTCAAGTTTCCCGCCTTAAGGCTTCAGGTTTCCCCGAGGCGTTTATCGCGTCTGTTGCGGAGACGATCCTGCGGACTAAAAAGGCGGAGCAGAAAACGCGACAGAATCTGATCAACACAGATACAGAACGTGAAAGGGTAGCCGTGATTCCATACATACACCAGATATCACATAGGCTCAAAAAATCGGAAAACGTGTTAGAGTTCGTGTCATGTTCTCAGCACCGTTCAAATTAATCAGCCTCACCAAATCTACCAACCCTCTGAAAACGAAATCATCAACAGATTGCAGAGTTCAACATCGAAACAGGTATGCGGCCTGCTCCCGGGAAGTCGTCTATAGGACCCCCCTTTCATGTGGTGCTTGTTATGTCGGAACGACCCGAAAGGTGCCTCAACGATCGGCTGAGAGAGCACGCGAACAATGTTAAAAACGGGAAAGATGGTTTTCTTGCCCAGCACTGCACTGAGTGCAAGTGTGTTCCCCTCTTCGAGGAAACAGCGACGTTGTACAAACACAGAGATGTGGGCACCCGGGTCATTGTCGAGGCTGCGCAAATGGCACGCAAACAGGTGCCTTGTGTTAGCAAGCCCTCCGTGGCCTTGTCCGAGAAGGAGCGCAGGTTCCTCGAAGGATTCGGTGCGGGCAGGTAACGCGAACAGGTGCCTTGGATTAGCAAGCCCTCCGTGGCTTAGTCCGAGAAGGAACGCAGGTTCCTCGAAGGATTCGGTGCGGGCAGGTAGCTTTACCTTTCTGGTTCGGTTTCTTCTAGATTTTTCTTTGCTGTTTTTCAGTGCCTTTGTATTTGTGTTGTTTGTTTTTGGTTTTCTTACTCATGTTCTGCTCTTGTGCCATGGTCACTGTCTCCTCTATATATTTTCGTGCTCTGCGCAATAAACTCAGTTGGAAGTTTGCGCTCGTGTCTTTCGTGTCCTTCTTGTCTCTGTGTCGTCGTTTTGTTCTCGCGCAATAACTATCGTCATGCCATACCAACTAGCCCAAGCTACCACACTTCTAGGAAACAAACAGCTGATCAGGGACGCAAGCTTGGCTTGGCACTGGCTTGGCCGTTCATACAGAGCCAAAAGCCGCTGCAGGAAACTGGATTGCGGATCGTATTGAGACAAAATATTTTATACATTTTTGTTTTCGTTGTTTCATTTCTCTAATTGCTCTTGTGATGGCGTGGACCGCGCTTCGTGATATCATGTACTTGCGCACTGTTTTTAAGTTTAGTATGGCGCACGATACAAAATGATTGCGTGCTTTAATTTAAAAAGGTTCGCGAGTATGGCAGCAACACTGCAATGTCGGGAAGAAGATAGTAGTAGAACCAGTAGCAGCTGCATGCCCGGGTGGAGCGACTGATGCCCAGATGGAGGAATGTCAACCCGATGCCTTTTGTGTTGGCCGTTCTGGCAGTTCCGCCGACTTTATAGAAAGAGACGACCCCGTCGCTTGTCCTCTTCTCTTTCCTTCGGGCATCAGCGACAACATTGACGGACGACGTGTTCGACTTCACCGTGCACGTGAGTATAAGTTGGTTTTTCATTCGAGTGAATTCTTGTTCAGATTTGCAACTTGTCGACTTCATCCTGATCACCTGTCACCGGCAATAAGTCACATACGTGTGGTATTTAGGTGAAATAAATGATAATGCACATTTTCTGCTCCATTTGCGTGACTTAGCTACACCAGGACATGAGGTAAAGCCATTGTCGCCTAGCCACTAGCAGGCAAGATCGATCACTCGCATCCTTCAGTTCACGAATCAACGCGCCTGCCTTGAAATTAGTAAGCTGCTCGCAAAAAAAAATCTTACCGAGGCAATTTCGTTTTCTGTGAACAGTGCACCGTGAATTTATCTTGAATAACAAAAAAAACTTGAAAAATAAATGTCGCGACCTTTTAGAAAACGCCGTGTCTAAGAGCTAGACGCGGCATTTTGTAAAAGGCTCAATAAATTCAGTATTTTTTCGTAGTTTCTGCTTGAAATTATTATTGTCTATGAATTTCATGGCCCTATCTTTTGCTTTGGCTGAAAATCTCGGCGGCAAAAACTTTGTTCAGTGTCCCTTTAAGGGCACGTGTAGATGCCATCATTTCAGTCGCAAATCTTTTTGCTAGTCGTTCGGCAGGCTAACAATAAGGGTACTAACTAGAGTTCCAGATTTCATCAGCAACACATCGTCATGGCTTCATCAGATGCTGTATTATATACATTCTATCCTCGTTTTTAAATAGGTGTACCGTATGGTCCACTGTTACAGGAAACAAGCGAGCTCATGGACAGTGAGCCATGTGGTGCTAACTGGCAGCGAGGCTTGTGAATGGGACGCATGCGCATAGAACCGGGGTGCGCCCAGTTTTGTCTGCCATTTCTCCGCCTGTACGCATGACAGCATTGGAAAGCGCATCCGTATTTTAGCTGCGCAATTTATCTAGCCCAGTGCCTCCTGCTTCAGGGATTTCCTGTGAGCACAAAAATTGCATGATTTTAATCGTTGCTGCAGTGTTTTGCAAGTTGTCACCGTAAAGCACATCATATTTTTCGCATAATCCTCGCTGCAACTAGCAAGTTTCGATGACTCAAAATGCTGTTCAGGTCTGATGTAGCAAACATTTTAAGCTCGTCCTCGTGACCATGAAATATTGGTTTATTAAATAATGGAAGGCAGAGTTGGTATCAGTTGATCTACAGTGTGAAAATGAAAAGTGCGAAGGACCGTGCCTCGCAAGTAAGCCCCGAGAGCATGAGCAGAGAAGTAGCAGATGAGGATGTTCATGCGCTGCATTTCCAAATCTCACCAGCACTTATGCTTGACGGACTGCTGGCCACGCACTAGCATGTTCTTTCTGAAACAGGACTTTGGCCCTGTAAGCAAGTTCTTGAAGGGCATAAGTAAAACGTAGAATGGGCCCCCTAAATGCACCCATCCTTGAACCATTGGGCTTATAAATTAGTGCCCTTTTCAAAATACAACTATTCTGAGCAATAAATTGTGACAGAACAGTGCACGAAGTTTAAAAATGGGGAAAAAAGTCTTTAATTGTCCCCTTTATACATAGTGTTCTTGTGATGTCACTTCTGCCGTTGTCGCCCTCTCCCGCCATGCCAGGGTAACTCCCTGGGTACCTACGGCAGTTCACGTGCTGCAGTGCGGTTTGTTGGGGGCTCGTCATCTGTTGCTGTGAACGATGTGGAAGCATTGTGGTTTTTTGTTGTCTTACTTTAATGAGCTCATTGGATTAGGAAGGCCTCGCTCGTTCACTCAATACAAGACCAGATAATCAAGATGTGCGACACATACACCAGCCACGGCGTACACCGGCTGCTCGCCACAACCTATGAGGGCCTATTATCTTGCTTTGACTACAAATTGCCTGGCCCAAAAACAAGTGAAAGCTCAAAATCTTTCGAGCCGCAATTTTAACAGTGGATGTGCGAAGCGCAGCTGCTCCCATCGAAAACTAGTCGTGCAGAGCTAGGCAAGTTTACAAGAGATATAATATTATGAATATATTGTCACGGCCTACGCCACCAAAGTAGCAATGCCCCCCCCCAAGTGTTTTAAACAGTGCTGATGTTGAGCTTGAGCCTCTTTGATTGCAATTTGTGGAAATAGTCGAGGAAAATATTATACAAGGCAGATAGCGACTTTGCGTGGTGTGTGCCGCGGTAATGCCAGTCATCACTTTATTTTTCGCGTATGCTCTAACACACTTTTCACTTTGTATTTTGCTTTTGTTGTACGCTAATGTACAGTGGAGTCACTGAACATGATAGAGACCGTGTATAGAATTAATTGACTAATTAAAAAAAAATCCTGACGCCCAACTTGAACCGATCGGCTATACTTCAAAGTGAACTAATATTGTTTCCCATTCTTTATAGTTTGTTTCAATGCAATACCGAATCTCCGCGATCGCCATCACGATTTTAACCGCCTTCCTCGCCATCATGATTTTAACTGCGGACAAGTTTGTATGTACAGTGTCTTGGTAAGCTATATCTGTTTGCAGGTAAATATTTGGCTATGGCACTTACCCGTAATGAAGTTGCACCTGAAGATGCAAATATTGCAAAGTTTCTTCAAGTAGCTTTTGTTAATCTGCACCAGCCAAATACGCTGGTACGTTTAGGAAAATCGGAATGTGCGTTCTCAACTTTAGGTTATAACTTTTAGCGAAGAAACACCCTAAGCTCTGCTCCCTCTGCGTGGACTACTAAATCAACTTGCCTCACTAGCAGCTCATAATTTCTCAAACTTTCATCGTGAGACAAAACTAAACGGATGCAAGCACGAGGAGACAACATGGCAGTTGTAGGCGATAGATTCGGTTGGTGCCCGGGCATGTTGGTGGCGCATTTCGGAAGTGACGAAAAGGCGCTGCGAGATGCACGTGCAGACTTTGTATAGTTGCTGTATTGGACAGCAAACTTTTTTTCTTATCTGAGCAGTTTTACCAAAGGAAGCTTCATCATATGGCGTGATAAATGAAGCGAATCCACAGGTTGAACCACATCATAGCCTCGCTGTGCTTTTGTAATTTTTTTAGCTCGCAAAATTTATTTGTACATATAAGTGACAACTTGTCAGTAATAAGGAAGCACTCGTTTCTTTACCATATGATCATCTCCGGTGTGCTGCTGCCTCAATATTTCAAATTCTAAGCATTTACACCATTGTATGCTAACTTTTCCTTCAAAGTGAGACAAGCCACATGTGTATCGTAGATCAAGAAGCATTCCAGTTTTACGTTCTTGCAAGGTAAACATCAGAAATGCACAGTTGATCAAAAATACTAGTTTAATGGTGCATCTACATAGCAGAGCACCTGTGGCACCTCGGGAACAAGATAATGCCACATATGTTACAAGAGATAATTAAAAGACAGGGGACGTTCCGTGAACAAATAGAAACAAAAATAAAATGGCACGTGGCAGCGAGCGAAGGCGGCAAGGGGGGGGGGGAGCCCGTGGGACTTCAGCGGATGAACGTAGGGTGTGTGTTTAATATGTGGAAGAAAAAAAATCAAAATTTTGGGGACTGAAATGAGGGTGACTTGGTGAGTGCGCTCATGACGAGAGCAAACACGGTTATCATTCTTTTTTTCAAATCTCTTTTGAAAGCCACAAAAAATCTGTATGTGGTGCAGCCTAACAGAAGGTCCGTGAAGGCAAATTATGAATTCGTCATTGTACAAAGGCCTATTTTTTATTTATTTTTTTCATTCGCACCATCCCCGCCGCGGTGGTCTAGTGGCTAAGGTACTCGGCTGCTGACCCGCAGGGCGCGGGTTCGAATCCCGGCTGCGGCGGCTGCATTTCCGATGGAGGCGGGAATGTTGTAGGCCTGTGTGCTCAGATTTAGGTGCACGGTATAGAACCCCAGGTGGTCTAAATTTCCGGAGCCCTCCACTACGGCGTCTATCATAATCATATAGTGGTTTTGGTACGTTAAACCCCACATATCAATCAATCAATCATGCGCACCATAAATATTGCTCAAAATTTAATTGCATATGTTGTTTTGATCCTCGCTGTATTCCGTGCTGTTTATGAAGTAAAAAAAAAAGTTGCACGCTGAAGTGGTGCTGCTTTTGGGCAACAGTTGAAAATGGCGGGGTGCATGAATGCGGAATACTGCCGCTTACACTCAAATCACTCTTGTGGTCACCTCCCCCTGTTTGCAGCATGTGTTGTGTATACACAGCTGCATATTTCCTAGCTAGAAAAATTTGATTTTAGGTGTTTCACGCCATTTTTCATGTACCTATTCCAGAATTGCACACACTGATCAGCAGGCTTTCAATTGCGCTGAAGGACACAGGTGCCATAAAATTCATAGTCGATTCTTTCAAGAAACCGTATGTAAAGGCTGAAGCTTCATGCGTACATACACACACACATACCATATTGTTTTTTGTACTTTATGAAAGCTGAGAAGGTCTCATGTGCCTCCAAGCGTAACCTGTCTTATTTATTCTACATCACCGCAAAAGTTTTGTGAGTTTTAAATAAATGTACTTTGCGCATGGCCACGTTTGGGTAATTTTTTTGTGTAGGTGTTATTTGAGCAGCCTACAGTGTTTACTTTATAAGCCTGTATGTATATGTTGCATTATAAGGATGCAGAATGTGTGTAGCTGTACAATATAGATGAAGTGTAAAAATTAAGTGTGTCTATTGTAGTGTTCTTGCAACCAATCTTACCCCCGTATTCTAGAACGTCCCTCCACTCAACGCTTCACCTTCACTTGAGATGGCTGATGGGAGCGCCGTCTTTAAGCAGAGAAAATTGCTGCATGTCAGCAATAATCTGCTGTGATTCTCGAGTAGCGCAGCGTCGCTTTCAAATGAGCAGCGGCACAGTGCTCAACTCTGTCAAGTGAAGGGTGAAAGTCGAGTCGGGGAGCGTTTATGAATATGGGGGTTAGTTTTGTTGTCTTGTTAACCTGCCATTAACACTGGATTGATGCTACTTTGCTCTAGCTGTACAGTGCTATCCAAGGCTCAAGGAGGCACCGCACGGGGAAGGCTCGAAGCAAACCATGCGTGAGTTTCCTTTCATTGTTACACTATGCACGTAATAAGTGATAGACTTTAATGTATGCTATTTGTATTGTGCAAGTTTTTGGAAACATACAACTTCCAACACTTATATGTTCTAACGAAAATCACGCAAGAATGAGAGAAGCTTGTGCAAAAATTATGCAAGAGTGTAAGAAGCTTTTGCAGAAGTCTGTGAAAAGAAGTTTTGAAATTTTGTGGCAATGTGTCATTGTACACTGGTCAACAGTCTTGCTCAGCATGCTTGACTGCAGGGCTCCCGGCTGCTCAGGCGCATCTACGGAGTGCCTGATGCATGATGGGCCAAATGTCAGCCTGCACACTGGTGCCTCTTATCCCTGTTTGTTTGTTACATCAGTGTCTCTTGTAAAGGGGATCAACTGTGCTACCTTTTTTTTCGAATGTAATGAGTTCTTTTTCCAGATTATTGTTGTTTTAAAGTAGAGCCTCACATTTCTATCAAATACTGAAGATTCTATTTTTCCTTCTAGATGCTATGAAGTCACTCCTTGTGTTACAATAGAGTGAACACTGTTATGAGAAAAGCTACTTTATGGAGTTAACTCACTTCATATTGACTAAACACACAGAATTGGTGAAAACTACACTCCATTCCAGCTACATTAGGAATAATATTCATTTGCATACTTCTGTTTCTTTTGTTTGTTTGTTGGCTGAAGGTTTGGAGTATAGGGTGGCCAGAGGGCACTGTGTAGTCTCTCTTCATTTTCCCAATTTTGTGAACATCAATTGATAGCCGTATGGGAAGCAGCCAGCATGCTGAAACAGCAGTGCAAGCATGCAAGATGTTCACCATTGCATGCAGTCAGTTGCTGTGAGCAACCTACTGCATACAATTAACTGCGAGTGGTGAACTAACGCTGCACTATGTGTGCCTCCTGGAAAGCTGCAATGTAAAAGTGCCACAATCGTATAGCAACATGGATAACATCGCAATTTGTTTGTTGAATAATTTTGCAACAGAATCAATGGAGTTTTGGATAAATTTGTGTATCTGCCTGGTTCATCAAAGCTACAGAGTCAAATGCGGTATATACTCGCATATTATGTGTACTTTTTTTGTCAATCCGGTCATGTGCGAAGCTAGTAGGAATCGCTGGCCTAAAAGCTCAACTGGGAATATATGTTGCAGGCGCTGTCACAGCTCTCTCAAAGCGGATTGTCATTTGTTTGCTAAGCCTGTTCAAATGCCCCCATTTTCTTGAAGTTATTCCGAACAGTGCTCACAAAAACCAGTTCCCACGACAGGGTTATACCAGAGAACATAAGTACTCTCCAATAATTGTCGGGAACCCAACGTAAAGTAAGATGCAGACAAGGAAGTGCGATGCCAACACAGTGCTGTGTGTGTCGCCCTTCATGTGTGTGTGTGTCCGTTCCTTGTCCCAGTCTTCTATTGCGTTGTGTTCCCTCCGATATCTAACCAACACACCCAAGCTTCTATGCTGAGGCTTATTCAACGCACTCTTCTGCTGGCTCCCATACTGAATATTGCATGTCGAAGAACTCCACGCTGATGTGCTTAGCGGTAGCACGGTTTCAGTTTTCTTCGGTAAGCTTTATAACAGCAATCTGCCTCGTATATAATTATTGTAGCCTATGACAAGGAACGGTAAAAACGCAATGGCCAGATGGCGAAACCGAAAAAAAATGAGTGCGAAAACCTGCCTCATCTAGTTGATGTGACAGGTCCTCTCACGCGTTCAACATCTGTGCTGTGTCTCGGGAATACATTCTTGCCGTGGAAGAGGTGGGAAGATAGGAGGCAAACCTTTAGGCATTTGGGATTACACATAAACAGGTTTCGGTTTTCAAGTTCGATATTCTAGGGAAAGCATAAAAGTTCATGGAAGAAGGGACCTTGCACTCAGTCCATTTTGTGTAAGACTGCACTCGCCTGCTCGACAAGAGATGTGCCTGACCAGAGCATCATGAAGTCAAATGTGTCTGTATGTGTGCTGGCAAGGTGGCTCTGGCTGGTTGGGGAGGGCAAAGTATGCGAGCAAAAAGTTTCTTGTAGTAAAGCAGGCTGGCTTATTATACTGGTGAGCAAATTATGTGAGGATGCAAATTGTGCGAGTAAATATGGTATGTACTCTTGTATGTTTCAGCTCTATTCCTACGGATCCTGCGGATCCAACTTGCCATCCGGCAGCAACAAAGAGAGGTTCTGCAGGAGGTGCAACAGCTGAAGCACGAGGTACGGCTCTTGTCCGTGCCTCAGCATGCCCAGCCAGCACAGCGCCCCTCTGACCTTCCCCGGCTGCCTGCTGGTACAATTGGAGAAGTGGAGGCAGCAGAGGCAGCTGTGCAGAGTAAAGCTGTGACTGCGGCTTTGGTGTATATTTCTTGATTTTTAATATGCCTATGTAACATGCAGAAATTTAGTACTGCTTTAAGATACTGTGTTTCGGGAAACAAACTAGTCAGGTTATCTCATGAGCCACTGTACTACAGTCGAATATGAATAATTCGTACTCAAAGAGGCCATAAAATTTGTTCAAATTAAAAGAAGTTCAAAATAATGAAAGTTACCGTAATTACTTGAATCTAACACGCACCTTTTTTCCGGTTAAGAGAGTTCATAAATCGCATGTGCGTTAGAATCGAGTACGGAAAAAAAATGAATATGGTCATTCTATTGCCATCGCCATTTACAAAATGGCCGCCCCCTACGTGCGTCTGCATGGCGCGTCGGTCATTTCTGCCTATGTGTTTCCCATGCGCGGCACTTCATACGTGTGCTGAGGAGTTCGTCATCTTGTAGTACATTAGCATCGACGGCAGGGTAGGGCCGACTCCAATAACTCGACGAGTGCACGACAATGCTGCTTCTAAAAGAAAAGTCGTCGCGTGTGCCGGAACGGACAGAAATCGGGCCGCATCGCGGTCATTCGGAGTTCCCGAAACGTGCATGCGGGACTGGCGGAAACAAAAGCAGAATATTGTCGACAGCAAAGATTCACGCAAAGGCTTCAGTGGACCACAGCAGGGTCGGTTTCCACAAATTGAAGAGCTGCTCGGCGAGTATGTGATTAAGCAGTGAGCGGCACAGCGGCCCGTGACGACAGAACTGCTCCAAGTGCAGGCTATGCAGTTAGCCTTAGAAAAAGAGCTAATGCAGAGCCATATTAAAGCGAGCAGGTGCTGGCTAACGAACTTTATGAAGAGAAAAGGCTTTTCCCTCCGAAGGCGAACGGGCATATGCCGGAAGTTGCCGGAGGAGTACGAAGAAAAGTTTCAGAGTCTTCAGACGTTCCTCCTAAACTTGCGGCACAACAACGGCTACCTGCTTGGGCAAATCGGGAATGCCGATCACACGCCTCTTTACTTTGACATGCCTGGCACCACAATTGTCTAGGAGAAGGGGGCGAAGCAAGTTTGTGTGCTGACATCGGGCCACGGTAAAACTAGAGTGACAGCAATGCTCTGTTGGACGTCAGATAGGCATAAGCTTTCCTCGTACTTCATATTTAAACGGAAGACGCTCTCAAAAAGAGTCGTTTTCGCGAGTGGTGTGATCAAGCGGGCCAACGAGAAAAAAGGGTGCGCGTTGCAACCGATGTCTTAGTTTTTTTTTTGTCGTGGAAATCGGGCGCGCGTTACAATCGAGGGCGCGGTAGAATAGAGTAAATACGGTAAACGAGCGGAGGGCTCACCATGCAGTGATGCATGTGCATGGAGAAGTTTTATTCACAAATTACAGGACATCCGTCATTAATTAAAGTAGTCAATACATGTCTCTACACGTTGGCCTTGCAACGAGTCAACAAGTTTTGCGTGCAGTTTGCAAAGCATTTGTACTTCGGCTTCAGTTTTCTCCTGGCAAAAGAAGTTGCGCGCGGCAATGTCGAGTGCTGACACTCTTCGAAGACAACTGTATTTCCACTGTTACCATCTGCGCTGCAGCCGGAGCGTGGCCAGCACATGATGAGAAAGGAGAAGCGTCTCCACCTGGAGAAAAGCAGATCGGCATTCGAGAGAGAAACACTCTGCGGCAGCTTTTTTTTCTCTCTCTTCATGCGCGGTGTTCAAAGGAGAAGAGTCTCTACATAGCAGGAACAAAAACAGG
This sequence comes from Rhipicephalus annulatus, assembly GCA_013436015.1. Taxonomy (NCBI): domain Eukaryota; kingdom Metazoa; phylum Arthropoda; class Arachnida; order Ixodida; family Ixodidae; genus Rhipicephalus; species Rhipicephalus annulatus. The sequence continues at coordinate 451,819 of WOVY01011863.1, read as the reverse complement.
GAAGCGTGACACCGGCGCATTGCAGATCGGCATGAGAGAGCTAACTCTGCAACAGGTTTTTTTTCCCCTCTTTCTCTTCATGCGCAGTGTTAAGAGGAGAAGGGTCTCTACGTGGCAGGGACGGAAAAAGCTGAAGCGTGGCACAGGAATGTCGCAGATTGGCATTTGGCAAACATTCCACCGCAGTCTTTTCTTTCCTTTTCTTTATTTTCTTCTTCAAGCACAGCGATGAGGTGTCTGAAGTGCCACCGCAGGATTGGGCGGGGTGCTGAGAGCATTTTCGGAGCGCGGTATAGCTTTGATAGGACCACAGCGTCAGTTCGAATTAAGTGTGTTGGAATTAATGAGATTCGACTGTATTTACTATAGTCTGTGAAGTCCGAGTGAACTGTCCTAAGCTAGCAGGTGATGTAGGCGGCATCGTGTGTTTGATGGGCAGTGACTAGCAATAGCCTGCTTAAAACAGACATTCAGTAATTTTGTTCATTTATCACCCTATTTTGTGTCCGCTGCGGCTCGCTCTACTTTGAGCTACAGTTCACCCTGCCTTGTGTTAGCCGATTTCTTACTTTATTAAAAATCTAACATGCACCCAATTTCGCAGTGTGAAGAAAAATGCACCTTTGTTTATTGTGATGAGATTTCTATAGCGACATGCCTCTTTGTTGGCTATCACAGAAAAATATAAACAGCAAATGGTGCGACCATCTAGTGCGACCTTTATTTTTCTATCAGTTTCATCTATGACCAAGAATTGGTCGCTCTAAGGTTGCCTCTTAGTACGCTTTGATCATGTTCATTTATCTTGTTGTGCTCTGCTTACAATGCATTGATTAAAAACATGTCCAAGCTTCTTCTTGAAATGCACATATTTTATCGTTTTTGACCTGTAGAAGCTACTCCTGGTCAACATTCAGGCAAAGACATTGTAACCTCGAAGAAACGTGTATTGGAATTTGAGCACTGTACAAAGTAATTATACTATTTTATAGCTAGAATCAATATTTATGAAGGGTTATAACAGTGTTGTATTTGATTTCATAACAGCGAAACTGCATTCAGAGAAGGACTCTGATAGGTTCTCACACTGAGTGTGAGAGGGCTGATGTGGAAACCATTTTAGCTCAAGTGAGTTGAAGTTAGCGTAAAAAACAATGAAATGTTGTGATGCCCAAAAATTCAAGTTGTTGTTTTCGGTGTCCTCTTGCAGATTTTTATCATGAAAACATTTCGATGTGCTGCTGCATTTACCCCATCTATGCTTCTTGCATTTTTTTACAGCGCAAGCACCTCCTGCAGATTGGGGGACGTGGCCTCCGAGAAATTGGTGTGAATGCCATGAAGGCTGTATTGGCACATGACGTGCAAGTGCTGTACAGCCTTCATGGCAGAAAAGGGAAAAGGGCCTTTGTGAACCTGAGGCTCTGTAGATTAGTGACAGGTTAGACTTGTTCATTGTTTTATGTGTGTGTACCCTTGTGTATTCTCTGTACTGCAGTGCTTCATGTGTACTATGGTATTTCTGTTCTTGTATGCAGATGTCATCTGCCAAAAAGCAGGGTGCGACCAGGCGGAGGCCCTCAACTTTATTAAGGGGTGGCTCTCAGGGTCTGGTGATCGCTTCAGAGAAGCATTTGTTGTGGAGCAGCCCGATGATCCCCTCTCTCAGAGTGCAGATTATCGGCTGCTCGCGGCAGCTGGCTTCCTGCCCAGCCACAGCAGCCAGGGCCTTGACAGCACCACTGTCACTGTGCACCCAACGCAACCTGACCTGCAGTAGAGCGGGCCTTTTTTAGTTTTGTATATATATTTTTCAATGTATACATTTTTTGTTGTACCAAATAAATAAAAAAAACAAAGAATAAATAGTCTGCAGACTGTCGGTGGTGCACTGTTCGGCTAGCTTATGCTGATTCGGAAGCACCATCACCATGTTTTAGTTACAAAAAAATGCTCTAAACTATGAATATTCTCGATTGCCATGTGGGGGACATATGTGGGGATTGCAAGTGGGGGACATACGCTTTCAGCATTTACTTCCTAACGACTTTTTTTGATCTGCTGTACCAAATACCAGTACCAAATAAAGCACTCGCTATTGCAAAAGATAAATTGGTAAAAAAATAAACTACACTTCTTGTGTTAGCAAAGGGAATGAGGTATAAAAGATGAAATAGATCGAGTAACTGTTTTCAGTTCTCAGCATTCAATTTTTTGTTCCCCAAGTATACAGGGCTGCAAAGCTACAAGAGCGGGTCATCGAGGCATATTGTTTAAATCTTCCGGTAAGAAAAATTCCCTACTAATAATGGTTACATAATGGCAAGCCAATCAGTAGCCAATATTCGTCGTGCAGAAAACATCGGTGTAATAACAGCATTTGATTGGCTGCAATGTGGCCCAATGTTGGCCGAACATTGGCAGCTTTGTGGGCAATACGATGGGCCTTCGTCGGCCCAATGTTGGTTGCATACTGGCTAAAACATCGGCAAAACGTCGGCCCATCACTGGCTTGAACGTCGGCCCGACATTGGAAGAAGTTGCACTTCCGACGTCGGCCCGACGTCGGTGCCGATGTTAGCCGATGTTGGTCCAAGATTGGTCCAACGGCGGCGTGCTGCCTGGGGCGTAGCCATCTTACCATCAAATGGCTTTCCTGTCCGAAATCGGTCCCGGAATCCTTCCAGAGTAAATCTAAATCGCTTCAGCAAAGCAGCTTTCACCTTTGCATAGTTGGCTGCATCGGTCGGCATCAGCCTACCGTACTCACTGAGTGCTTCACCACTCAAGCAAGTACTCAAAGCAGTTGCCCATTGATGTTCCGGCCAATTCTGGCTCCTTGAAATCATCTCAAATCTGCGAAGGTACGCGTCAAGGTCATCCTTCCTCTCATCAAACGTTACGAGCAGCTTGCTTGGGTTCTCCGTGGTCCTCCCGTGGTCCCCCAGCCGTGGTATTCCCGTTCGCTGCTTTCAACTCTAGCTTGGACCGGAGTTTGACTTCGCTGTTGCAAACAGAGCCGCTCGAGTTCAATCTCGTGCTGTCACTGCCGTTGCCTTTCCTTTCTTTCTTCTTTCAGCTGTCGCTCCTTTGCCTGTCTTTCTTCTCTCGCCCTCTCAGCGGGAGCTTTTCTCTCTCCAGCTCCAACTTCCATTGCTGCTCTGTTTCTTTTTTCAGCTGTCGCTCCTTTGCCTCTCTTTCTTCTCTCGCCCTTTCGGCTGCCAGCTTTTCTCTCTCCAACTCAGCTTCCTTTTTCGCTTTGGCTCTTTCGACCGCCAACCTTTCTTTTTCCAGCTCAGCTGCCTTTTCTTCTTTGGCCCTCTCTTTTTCTTCTTTTTCCTTCTAAATTACCCACTTCCGTAGTTCGGCGCCAGAAAGACCCATTTTTTCACCAAGAGCGACCAACTTTTCGAGATCCATGGTGTCTCGCAAATAAAGTCTTGCCGCGTGCAAAAAGTATCTGCCTAAATCGGTCTATTGGAACGCTTCCATGCACTGGTTAACGAGAACGCTGAACAACACACAAAATTGTTTCGATAGCACTATCAACAACTCGAGGCACTTTCTCGCTACTTTGGACACACTGTGCACCAAAAGGGTCCTGTCGCGCACGCCAGAATAATTGTCACAAGTCCCGTTAATTCGGGAGGCGATCACCGGGCTTATTCCAAGGGCCGAAGTATCGGCCCCCCGAACCGCACCACGAAAGCGTGGACAATTTAGAAGTGGTCCTTTTTGGCGCGCCAGCGGACGCTGGCTGAGGCCCAAAGAACAAGTCAGAACCGAGAGTTGATAAACAAAACAAAATTATATTCTCTATATAGGCAGATCAAAAACAATACACAAGTATGCACACTCCACAATAGTTGCATACAATATGTCACCAATCAAACAGCGTACTACACAGTACAATCAGCCACACTCGAAACAACGGACACAGACAACCATATGCACTACAATGCAGTCGCATGCATTGAACAACCAAGTCACTTAAACACTAAAGAGATAGAAAACCTATTCAGTCCGAAGTTCTTGGAACAAAAGTCTTGATGATACTCTTCTGAGAATCACTCACTCAAAGTCCAGCGTTTTTGTCGTTCTGCTGCCCCCGAAGTTTCTCTTCCAGGAAACCTCGCGTCTTCAATTGGCCGCTCTCCAAGCTCCAAACTTCTTCGCCGGAAACACGTCGGCTTCACACACGCAGCTGTTGCCACGCGTCTTCGCTCGATAGCGGTAGACACACGCTTTTCCCTGTAGCTCGAGCCTTCACCCCTCAGGTGGAAATCCTCTTCTTCTCCTGCTTTGTCACTACGGACAAAACCTTCACCGACTACCCGGCGGAATACCCTACGCGCTCTGGGGCTAACTTCCGTCTTCTCCTGATCTCCTATCTCGGCTGTTCGATTAAATACCGTCCGCGCGAGATTCCGGAAAGTTCTCAACTTTTCGTCGGCGCGATGCGCAGCGAAGGCTGAGGGAAAGGGCGAGACGATACGGGTGCCGTCGGCGACGGATGACTCAACCCGGCATCACCACGCCCCTTTCCGTCGAGAAATATCGAGGGCTTGCTCGGCCGCCGATCTGGGATGAGGAGGTTCGTCGGCGAACCTACGCTTTTGAGGGGAGAGGGACGCGTGCCCGGGGAGTCTTTGAATGCTTGTTTTCTTTTTTTTATCGTTGACCTCGCGGCGTCACTCCGGCGTTTCGTCGCGAGAATTTGGCAGCGCGCCCTTTTTTGAGCGCTCGTTTTGTGACACCGGTTTCCAATTGAAGTTGTCAAAGTGCCACTTCTGACGCCAGCAACTAACCATGTTGGGCCAACTTGTCGACTCCTCTGGTGTACGCCCTGATTCCGATAAAGTGCGAGCCGTGCGGAACTTCCCCATTCCGACATGTACCAAGGAAATCCGCAGCTTTCTCGGTCTGCGCTCGTACTTCCGACATTTTGTGAACAACCATGCGGAAGTCACCCGTCCTCTCACAAACTTACTGAGAAAAGATGTCTCATTCACATGGGGTGCTGCGCCGGCTATGGCGTTGTCTACAATTATTGCATGGCTAACAGAACCACCTGTTCTGGCTCATTTTGACAACGCCACCCCTACAGAAGTCCACCCCGTTGCCAGTGACCACGAAATCGGTGCTGTTTTGGTCCCGCATCAAAGCGGCTGTGCCCGCGTGATCGCCTATGCCAGCCGTCTCCTATCACAGGTGGAAAGGAAAACTCAATCACCGAAAGGGAATGCCTTGCTCTCATTTGGGCAGTAGCAAAATTTGGGCTCTATTTACACGGTCGCCATTTCACCGTCACAACCGATCACCACGCACTTTGCTTGCTCGCATCCTTGAAGGACCCCACTGGGCGCCTTGGTCGATGGGCATTACGACTCCAAGAGTACAACTACTCGGTGTCCTACAAATTTGGCCGCTTACACCTTGACGCTGACTACTTATCTCGAAATCGAGTGAACCCACCAGAGATTTCAATGAAGTGCGATGTGTCCTGTCTCTCTCCGCTTTAAGCAACATCCGTGAGGAATAGCGCCGAGATCCTGTCTTACGTAACATTATCGAGAAGCTTAATTCTGCAGCACCCGATCCATCTATTCAATCGTTCGTGCTCAAGAATGGCACATTGTACCGTTACAACGTCCGCCCTGATGGACACGAACTGCTCCTTGTGGTACTTTCCCACTTACGTACGAGCGTGATCGGCCAGCTGCACGACGCTGCCACTGCTGGTCACCGCGGACTGTCTCGGATGTATGACCGTGTACAGCGTCGATTTTACTGACCCAGTCTTTATCGCTCGGTCCGCAGCTATACGTCGCCTCATGCGACCAGTGTCGACGCCGAAAAAACCTTCGGTGAGCCCTATTGGGTTCCTCCAACCACTTGACGTTTCCTTCGATCCGTTCTTTCGACTTGGTCTTGACCTCTTAGGCCCTTTCCCTGCGTCCACTTCTAGGAATAAGTGAATAGCTGTTGCGACGGATCACACAACGTGGTACGCCATCGCACGGGCTTTACCAACCAGCTGTGCCACAGATGTTGCCGATTTCCTTCTGCACGACGTCATACTTCATGATGGTGCACCACGCCAACTCCTCACAGATTGTGGGCGTTATTTCTTTTCCCGAGTAATCAACGACCTGCTTCGCTCCTGCGAGAAAAAACATAATTTACGACAGCCTACCACCCGCACACTAACGGACTGACTGAGTGATTCAACCGGACTTTGACCGTTATGCTTGCCATGTACGTATCGTCCAACCACCAGGACTGGGATGTTGCGCTGCCCTTCGTTAAGTTCGCCTATAATTCCTCAAGCCACGATGCAGCCGGTTTTCACCTTTCTATCTCGTGTTTGGCCGTGATCCAACTTTACCGTTTGACAACATCTTTCCGAGAGCCGTCGACTCGACGACCAAATACGCCCGAGATGCTATCACCAGAGCTCGAAAAGCACGAGAAGTTGCCCGTCAGCGCCTCTTAGCATCGCAAGATCAGCAGCGGCACCGTTACAACTCCCATCATCGCCAAGTTTCCTTTACTCTGGGTTCTCTTGTGCTATTGTGGACTCCGTCTAGATGCGTTGAACTTTCTGAAAAACTGCTTTCCTGCTACTCGGAACCCTGCCGCATATGGCGCCAGATGACAGATTTGACCTACGAAATAGCCCCGCTCGAGTCTTCCTCTTCCTCCCATTAACTGTCTACAGACATTATTCATGTATCTCGTCTTAAGCTTTATCACTAGGCAACATCATAGAAAGCACCGAGACAGTGCTTCAGCACCTGGGGGTTATGTTATGAGACAATGTCCCACAAAAGCAGTTAGATAGGTGCGGAGAAATACGACATAATTTTGGTGTGGGGCACCTTTTGTGGGTATGCGCCAGGGTAAGAAGGCTCATCATCATCAGCTCTTGTTCTCCATCTTGGCTTGCGCGTTGGCGAGGTGTTAATATATCTTGAAACGCCTAGTATCGCGTGTACCTTCACGTAACAATATGACGAAAAGATGCGAGATGATGGTACTTGGAGTGTTGAAAACTTGGACGAATGGGCACAGAGTTAGATGCACGAACGGATGCACGGATGACTGCACGGACACATGGACGCACGGACAGACGCAGGAGTGGATGCATGGACGAAAGCAGGGACGGATGCACAGATAAACGTGCGGACGCACGAACAGACGCACACACGGACGGGTGGAAGGACGCATGGGCGGCCACCCAGACGCACGCTTGGATGGACGGAAGCAAGAACGAATGAACGGACGGATGCTTCGCCCCACTATCCTTCAATCACTCCGTGAATATGCTGCCATTTATTTAATGCAACGGGGTTATCTCCTACTGAAAAACACACATTTCATTCGATACTGCACACAGGGCCCAAATGTGAAAGCTGTTCTCTAAACATCACTAAAGCTAAACGCTGTTACGAAAGAAAGCGACGCCAACACGGTCCCGAAGGCGCCGCTGCTGCGATCTCCGCCGACATGGTCACCAGCCGTTTGGCAGCATAGGTTTCTCTGCTCGCGACTGCTTCTGCGCAGAACTGATAGACGAGCGGACGAGACGATGATGAGTTAAGCAAGGTTTATGTACAGCAAAGAATGAAAGGCGTTACAAATTCGGCACTGGGACCGACAGTTTTGAGACTCGAAGAGGCGAGCTCTCTTCTTTTACACGTAGGTCTACTGCTGGCTACGCGCCGCAGGGCTGTTTTTAGGGCACCAGGAGGATCCTTGTGTAACCAAATGTCTAACTACAAACGCCACTGGCCGTGAGGTCAGAATCCTCTAATCCTCCAATCCCACTCTCCGCCACCTCGGCGCTTTTTCTCGCCGAGCTTCCCTGGACGACCACAGCAGGATAACTAGATATTGCAGCTTATAGAGATGACGCTGCAATACCAATGACGGCCGAAAATCCTCTACTGACGCTTCCCCCGCACCATAGTCTGCTTGAAGTACAAGTCGACCATGTTCCTGTGACCGCCCTCATTGACACAGGTGCGCACCTGTCTATTATGAGCGCTTCTCTACTCTGCCGCTTACAAAAGATTATGACGCCATCCACGACACAGGCAATACGTGTTGCCGATGGCGGTACTGTACCAGTAATCAGAATGTGCACTGCTCGTGTCAGCATTGCTGGTCGTCACGCCGTGGTCCTTTTTGCCGTGCTAGCCTGCTTCCCTCATGACCTCATACTTGGCATTGATTTCTTTTCGGCACACTCGTCCTTAATTGATTGTTCGTCTGGTACCCTCAGCCTTGATCTACCAATCTTTGCCGACTACTCTGCAAAGCCCACCAGCCGCTTGAGCTCAACCACTTTCGTTCACCTACCACCTCGAGCCGTCACGTACGTGTCTTTGACATCGACCTCTCCCGTTCCTGACGGTGATAATATTTTTGCGCCAATTACTGATGTTCGGCTGACGCGCAGTGTTACTGTGCCCTATACCATCGCGACTATAGCGGATAACTGTGTGTTACTTCCGCTCCTTTGGTTTCACCCCTCAAGTGTTGCCCTGCCAGAAGTCTCTAGGCCAGCTAACTGCCTTAACAGAGGACGATGTCAATGTTGTCACTGTATCTGCTCTTGATGGAAGCGCTGTCTCACGGTCACTCAGCTCAGACGATGGTATTTTTCGAAAAGTGATTGGATCGGAGCTGTCGCTTCACCAGGCCGACGCTCTCTGCCAAGTTTTGGCCTCAAACAGTGACATTTTCGACACCGACGTTCGTCCCTTGGGCCAGACTATAATTGTCATTCACCGAATCAACACTGGTGACTTTTCGCCTATTCACCGTCGGCCGTACAGCGTGTCAGCGTCTGAGCGAGAAGTAATTCAGAAAGAATTGCCCAAAATACTTACGAAAAACGTAATCGAACCATCAACGAACCCTTGGGCATCTCCCGTGGTATTAGTAAAAAAGAGAGATGGCTCATGGCGTTTCTGCGTTGATTATCGCCACCTCAACAAAATTACCAAAAACGAAGTGTACCCTCTACCACGCATTGACGATGCCCTTGATTGCCTCCATGGCGCCAACTTCTTTTCATCTCTCGACCTCCGATCTGGCTACTGGCAAATTTCTGTAGATGACATGGACCGAGAAAAGACCGCCTTCGTTACCCCTGACAGTCTTTACTATTTTAAGGTCATGCCATTCGGGCTCTGCAATGCTCCAGCGACCTTCTATAAAATGATGGACACGCTCCTACAAGGATTTAAATGGTCGACATGTTTGTGTTACCTGGACGACGTGATCATTTTCTCACCTACCTTTGCAACCCACCTTGAACGCCTTTCGACCATTCTATCCATATTTCGACGGGCCGGCCTGCAGCTCAATTCCTCCAAGTGCCACTTCGGTATTCGTCAGATTACCGTATTGAATCGCCTTGTTGACGCTGCCGGCGTACGGCCAGACCCGGCGAAAGTACGAACTGTAAGAAACTTCCCAGTTCCACGCTCTTGTGGGCCCCTGCTGCCTATTTTCGCCGATTTGTGAAAAAACTTTGCGGCACTCGCACGGCCACTCACCGACCTTTTCAACAAGACGTTCTATTTTCTTTGGGCCCTCCTCAAGCTGACGCCTTCTCTCAGCTAATCACCGCTCCAACGACACCTCCTAATCTTGCACATTTTGACCCCCGATGCTCCTTACAGATGTGGCGAACAGACGCGAGTGGTCACGGAATTGGTGCAGTTTTGGTGCATATTCAGCGGCGCAACGACCGTGTAATTGCGTACGCAAGCCATCTGCTTTCTAAGTCTGAACGCAACTATTCTATAGCAGAACGTGAATGTCTCGCTCTTGTTTTGAGGTTTCGAAATTACGTCCTTACTTGTATGGCCGCCCTTTCCGTGTCATTACAGATCATCACGCGCTGTGTTGGCTTTCTTCTCTGAAGGACCCCACTGGACGACTTGGTCGTTGGGCATTACGCCTACAGGAGTATTCCTACTCGGTTGCTTATAAGTCTGGACGTCTCCAACTGGACGCCGATTGCTTATCCCGCTACCCTGTTGATCAGCCCGACGAATCAGACATTGAGCCTAGCCTCAGCATCATGTCAATGTCCCAGTTTCTTCAGATTGGTGATGAACAAAGTCGTGATCCTTCTCTGCGACAACTTATTGACCGTCTCAAATCTGCTCCGAAAACACGTCACTTCGTATGTACGTCCCCCTGAATAGCACGCTGTACAGTCGTAGCCTCCAGCCAGATGGCTCAGAGCTCCTTCTTGTCATGCCGAAAAATTTGCGTTCAACCGTGATGCACGAGCTTCACGATGAACCAACTGCTGGTCATCTGGGTTTATCTCGGACGTACGACCGCGTGCGTCGCCGCCTATTTTTGGCGTGGTCTTGCCCGGTCCGTTCGCCATTACGTGTCCTCCTGTGATAAATGCCAACATAGGAAGTGACCTACTGCGCCCCCAGCTGAACTTCTTCAACCAATCTCCATCCCAACCGAACCTTTCTTCCGTGTTGGTATTGATCTTCTCGGTCCTTTTCCCAAGTCGAAATAGGCAACAAGTGGGATCGCCGTTGCTATAGACTACGCGACTAGGTATACCATCACTCGAGCGCTCCCCACCATCATCGCTACTGACGTTGCGGACTCTTTGCTCCACGACGTCATCCTACATCATGGCGCTCCTCGCCAAATACTCACGGATTGTGGCCGCGCATTTTCGTCCCGTGTGATCGACGATCTTCTGCGCTCTTCGTCGATGCACCACGAGCTGACCACTTCCTACCATCCCCAAACAAATGGTCTTACCGAACGACTAAATCGGACCCTAATGGACATGCTCGCGATGTATGTGTCCTCCGACCGCCATGACTGAGACCTGACGCTACCTCACGTGACCTTCGCATACAATTCGTCGCGCCACGACACTACTGGTTATTCACCCTTTTATTTGCTGTATAGCCGTGATCCGAAGTTACCACTCGACACCCTACTTCCAACCACTACAACGCCGTCAACTGAATATGCACGCGACGCTATTGCTCGTGCCGACCACGCACGTCAGATCGCCCGCTCTAGACTTTCGGCTTCGCAAGCCACCCAGAAAGCCATCTACGGCAGCCGGCATGCTGACGTTCACTTGTCACCCGGTTCTCTTGTTCTCCTGTGGTGGCCAGTTCGTAGAGTTGGCTTATCAGAGATGTTGTTGTCTCGCTACATGGGTCCTTACCGTATCATCCGCCAGGTAACCGACTTCACCTATAAGATCATTCCTCCATCTGAGACCACAAGCCTGCCTGCAACCACACCCAGTGATGCTGTGCACGTCAACGGGCTAAAACCTTACCACCTGTCTACTGAAGACCGTAGTTAATGTGTGCCGAGACGGCGCTTTTACCGCCGGGGGGGGGGTAATGCTACGTAGCTGACGTATCAGCGGTCAGAAGACGACAAGGAGGAAGTGGTCTGTCAGTTGTGCGTGCTGTCTTCCATCTTAGTCGATGCCATACGCATCAGTTTGAATATAGAGTTTAAATAGACACGCCTCGTTTCATATTACGTAACAATATATATATATATATATATATATATATATATATATATATATATATATATATATATATATATATATATATATATATATATATATATATATATATATTTATATATATATATATATATATATATATAGTCCACTAGATCCTCCTTGAACGGTCACAACGTGGTTTATTTCAACGTTTCGGTCGGCCTAGAGTCTGGCCTTCATCAGGATCCTGATGAAGGCCAGACTCTACGCCAAAACGTGTAAATAAACCACGTTGTGACCGCTCACGGAGGAGCCATTGGACTATGTGCAACGCTACGGCCACTCAACCACCATGCCTGCCTATATATATATATATATATATATATATATATATATATATATATATATATATTCATATATATATATATTGAGATCTAACAGACAGTAATGCCAAGGAATTAATGGGGAAGTTATTAAAACCAATAGAATGTAAATAAGAAGAAAGAAAAGTGGATGAAAAAATTAACCAACTGTGAGCAGTTGCTCACAGTTGGTAATTACCTGCTCACAGTTGGTAATTTTTTCATCCACTTTTTTTTTCTTTTCATTTACATTTCATTGGTTTTAATAACTTTCCCTGTACATTCGTTGGCATTACTGTCTGTTAGATCTCATTAATATTGTGTTAGAACACGGAAAAACGAGCCCTTAGGTATACACTTCTTTCCCTTCTATATATATATATACGACTCACACGACAACGGTGTGGTGAAATAGCAACAAGGGGAAAGACGAAGCAAAAATGGCTTATCGTATAGCCATCATGGCGACGTCCAAGAAAGTCATCAACATCCCGAAGTACATGGAAGCATCTACGAACGTCCCCTTTGACAAGTGGCTCCAACTCTTCGAAGTGAGGATTGCGGCCGCCACATGGACGAAGCGAGACAAGCTGTGCTACTTCTCCGATTACCTTGAACGTGAGGCTTTCCGATGGTTTCTCACCAAGGTGTTCGACACTGAAGCGTCTTGGGAGAGCTTATGTGAACGAATGAAGGGACGCTTCGCGAACGGCTTCATGAATACTTTTCGCCAATTCATTAATTGCCCGTTGAGAACAGGCCAGAGCTTGAAGGAATACTATAATGAAAAAATGTCTCTCGGACGCCTCACCGACCTAAAGGATGCGCACCTTATATCGGGGCTCATCGACGGCCTTCCTTCGCATAAGGAAATGGCGCTTGCTGGGCTCACCTCGTCTACACCAGCGGCATGCCTTACAGCTGCACTTTGTGTAGAGTCACCCATGCAGAGAGTGAAGTTACATCGCCTTCCACCAGCTCGGAATACACAGATTAACGTAAAAAGTGACAGGAATAGTCAGCGTTCGCGTAATACCTCGGTATGAACACCCTTGCGCGAGTGCAAACGCTGCGCGATGGATGGCTCACACCGACAGATGCACTGGTATAACCCACGACGCGCAAGCATTTCCACCCTCTCCACCAAGCAGGGAAACGAGGAGGGCGACCCAAAGTTCATGCGATTCAGTTTGATGCCCTTATTAACGGGTACCTTGTCAGCGCTACTCTTGATACCGGAGCTACAACGATTACCTGTATCAGCAAAGCAGTGCTGAAGGCACTTCACCTGCAAATAATGAGGAATTCTTACATCTCAATTCAACAAGTCACATCATCTACGAAAACTTCGGGAGCAATAATGTAATTAAGGTATAGATAGAAATAGTGACAAGAGAAATTCAGGCTCACGTTCTGCAAGGCATGAAGAGCAACTTACTTCTTGGCTTGGATAGTGCCTGTCTCTTCATTTTGTCGCTGCATCTTGCCACCACGACCCTATGACGAAAGACTGACATCCTCCATTCTCGTACACAAAACCATACCATGGTTAACATGGGCGCGTCTTTGTAAGGTGTTGAAGTTTGCGATGTACTACATCTAAATAAAACTCAACAGTTGCCATTGAAGCAGCTCGTCCACAAGTACGATGGCATTTTTTTCTAAGTCAAAGACAGACATTGGGTCCATCAATAGCGAAATGCATTGCATCCATCTCACCAACAATGATCTCAATCGTAGAGCGTCCTATCGATGCCCAGAAACCTACAGCGTTGAAATAGACAGATACATTACCGACCTACTCAAGCAAGGTGTCATACGACTATCTACCTCCCCATACGCTGCGCTGGCACTTCTGGCAGAAAAAAAGAGGAAGGACGCACGTGCTTCGGCATTGACTGCAGCAAGCTGAACGAATTGACGGTGCCTGATTATCAGTCCATCACTCGCATCGATAACGTTCTCGATTCTCTGGGGAAATCTGCGTACTTCTCGACGTTTGACATAAGGTCAGGTTACTCGCATGTGAAGATTCACCTTGATGAAATACCGAAAACGGCGTTTGTCACACATATCGGTCACTAAGAATGGCTCGTCATGCCTTTTGATCTTTGGAATGCTCCGGCCACTTTGAACGGGCTGTCAAATTCATATTGCGAAATACCGTTTGCAGAACATCACTAATTACTTCGGTGACATTGTTGTCCACTCTGACACGTTTTGAGACCGTCTGAGACATCTAGAGGGTGTTTTAAAAGCTTTCAAAAGCGAAGGCGTCAAGCTGACATCAAGAAATGTCAATTCGCTCGAACCTCCATTGCGTACCTGGGACACCAGGTTTCGCATTGCCCTGTCACTCCAAAGCAAAGCAACGTGGACGCAATCCTACGGTTTCCGACACCAACACGCCCTAAAGAGATGCAGCATTTTCTCGGCACTGTCAGATGTTTACCACCGATACATCAACCACTTCAGTGAAATCGCTCACCCACTCAGATGCCTGCTCAGCAAAGATGCCTCCTGGAACTGGAAATCGAAGTGTGAACTGGCTTTCACTCCGCTCAAGAAATGCGTAACAGATGAGCCAATCTTTAACATCTACGATGCCGGTAAGCCTTGTGCGCTATACATGCAATGCATTCAACAAAGGTATCAAGCGCCGTCTCGAAGCAGGCTGTTGATAAAGGTGAAGAACACCCAAATGCATACCATTCACGGAAGTTACTAGAACGCCAAATTAATTACGCCTTCAAAGAACTCGAATGTTTAGCAATAATTGACGCCATCGATAAGTGACACTGCTATCTACACGGGAAATCTTTCACTGTGATCACAGATCACGCAGTGTTGCAATGGTCTAAAAGCATCAAGAATCCCCTAGGCCGACTTTTCCTGGTGGTGCTTGAAGCTCTCCATGTACGACGTGAACATCAAACACCAAAAGGGCATTGACAACATTGAAGCTGATGCACTATCTCGAAGCCCGATAGTTCAACTCCTATCTGCTGAGAAACTGCGAAGCATCCGACGACAAACCACCCGGAAAACATACAATTGAGATTGGACTGAGTATAGTGACACGCAGAGGAAAACGAAAAGTCTATGTGCCTTTTGCCCTCTGGTCTTCTATTATCCAAAAAAGCTCATGACGCTTTCGTTATTGTAGGGGTAAAGAAGACGTTGCGGTTTCTCTCTCTACAGTACTATTGGCCCGACATCATTACCGACTTGAGCGAGTAAATACGGCACTGCGATACTTGCCAGCACTGCAAGAAACCGACGACCAAACGCTTTGGTTCCTTGATGCATTTGCCACCAGTGGAACAACCATTCAATCTTCTGGCCAGGGACACTATCGGAGGTTTTGACAATTACGGCTCATCCAAACAACTATTTCAATTAGCTGTTTATAATGGCATCCGTTATGTCTGGGCTTTCGCACACAAGAATGTGACTTGCGGACGCGTACATCTCTTGCCTGAAGAGTATCTTCGCTGCTGGAAATCCTCGGAAGTACCTTTCCGACCGCGGCACAAGATTCACCTGCCGGCAAATTTAAGCAGTTCCTCAAGCCCAACAATATTCATCAGCTTTTAACAAGCTCACAACGACCACAGTGTAATGTTTTAAACGAGCACACTAATTAAACAATTGTTACTCACCTGCGATGTAAGAATAACGACGAACCCCGAAAACCGTGGCCACGTCTTCTCTATGACGTTGTCGATGAGTAAAATAAAACATCCCACGTAGTCACAGGCGACCCATCCCGCTGTCTTATGTATGGGACACCATCGTATCCCTATCTTCTTTCAGGCGTTGCTGAAAATCTGCAGGAAGCTTGTACAAACCCAGTCCGCAATTCTGTGGCATATCACGAGAAAAACAAGATCATACATGACAAGAAGTTCCTTCCATTAGAGCTTCAAGTGGGAGACTTTATTCTATATGAAACACCCTGGCACCCGAACCGCGGCAAACTCAGCGCAATGATGTAAGGACCCTGTACGATCATACGCAAGATTTCGGCAGTTGACTACGAGACCAACCGCAGCTTGGCTCCTTTCGGTCGCCAGACTGACATCGTTCAAGTCGGGAGACTTAAACGACATCATTCGCCCCTGCATCTACGTTTCACTTGGGGGAGGGCGAAGCGTGTGACGAACCACTCGACAATGGTGTGGTGGAATAGTAGAGAAGGAGAAAGAAGAAGAAAAATAAATGGTTCTTCGCATAGCGATCTCGTCCCCTGCGTCACCATATATATATATATATATATATATATATATATATATATATATATATATATATCCTCCGGCTGATGAGTGGGGTAGGTCTGCCCCCCCCCCCTCGCGAAAGAATTGGTACGCCATTTACCATCCCATGTAATTCTACGGCAGCGTGGCCTGTGTACTTTACTGTAGCTTTTCGATCCGCAACCCGCGGGCTGCAGCTCTCTCTACAAGCTCAAATTGAGACCTCAAAATGCATACAGCACGCAAACGTACTTGCCTAGTATTCCTATTGTTGTTTTTCTACGTATTTTGACAGAGATGAAAATCTCGTAAAGCGCTTCGCTGCCACAACAGTCCTGCTCAATATACTTGTGTCAGCTGTGTCATCACAGCCGCATGCAAATTGCACAAGCACAGTCGAAGTAGTTCTTTCATTGGTTCTGCAGTTTATAGACAGCGGTATGCAGAAAGAAGCCCTTACACCAAGACCGAGCCTTCATTTTGTTCACAGAAGTACAGCGAAATCTGTCTAACCGTATAAGACTTCTATGGTGAAATCAACAGTGGTAACCATCGCCGGTTCTGCGCGTATGACCCTGCCACCCATAATGACCGTCACGAGTTGTGCGTGTGTGACCCTGTGGCCCACATTTTTCAGCGAGCTAATAGAAATATGCTCTGGGGACTGTCATTGTTACCGTGACATAAGCTTGTCAAGGCTAATAATTTGTACTAGGAAACCGAGTTGGTCAAAAGTGTAACCAATGAACCGTCGAAGCAGAGAAGTTGCGTTTTATTGCTGTGGCCAATTTCTTGCAACAGCAAAAAATATTTTATTGTGTTCTCGTGTTGATGCGCAAATAACTATGACACAACTCATTGGTATACTTTGTTAATGTAGACAAGCAGTACAAGCATTAGCGAAAGCCCAGCAGTAATGCATACCACGCAAAACTAAGCGTCCAACAACAGCATCACTGCAATTTGTCACTTTGCTCAGGTGAAATACGTCTACATGGTAATCAGGGTTCGCAAGTCTCATGAAACTTCTTGTTTTTCGACTGCCACCTGAAACTAAATGAGGCAACCGGACATCAGAAAAAATATGACCACTGAAACTAGAAAGTAAAAAAATGCACTCCTTGATAAGTTTCACACAAATGTACGCGCTGGGTACAACTCCACAGCACGCAATTTTGCAAATGCAGTTTAACTATCAATCCCCTTATCACAAGACTACATTAGAAAAATTCAATTCTTTATATCCTGGGAAAAATCTATTCGGCGTTGTGGCGAGGCACGATGCCGCAAGTGACGCTCCACTCCTTATTGCATAGCTGTGTCGGAGTCGCCGTAAGCTTCTCCCGGCCTCTCTCATTCCTCGAAACTTCCTCGCACCTTCCGCCACTGACGGCCGGTGTGGCTTCCTCATTTCCATTAGAGACGAGAACGCCGGTCCCGTCGAGGCGTCCCTTCAATTACGAAGCCCGGCCGACCGTGCACCCGCCTTTACCGCAGCTGAGAGCGCTGGGAGGTTCGCCCGCCCAAGTAGCTTTGTAGGACGCATTCCCTAGTGCTCGCAGGAAGACTACAACGTGCACTTCCATTATCTGCTCGCCACAATGAAGAATGAATTACAATAGAAGTTTTGGGCCACGTTAAGGTATTTCGCAAATTATAATCATATCACAGGAAGGAAGTGCATGTTGGGTGTGTGTTGCTGGCTTCAGCAGCATCCTCTACAATTTTGGGAAGCTTGTATAGAAGAAAAGCATTATAGACTCATGAAACCAATCTCAATGTTTTCTGACAAATACGCTATTTCGTTTGAATGCGATAGTACTTGCGGCTTAGTCTACATTTTACAGAAACTAATTCTTCATAGGTAAAAAAAAAAATAAGCGAGACCTTCAAATATTCGCAATTCTGCGCAGCACTCAGAGGAGCGAGAAAAAAATGAGACTTGACTCAATGTATATGAGAAAGATTAAGATAGATTGCAAACGAAAAAAAACGAACAGTGATTCGCAATCGCGGAGATCAGTACACTTGAAAAAGCGCACACATACCCCATCGAGTATCAGCAACTCAGTTTCCACCAATGCTGGGTCTTTAGAGGCGTTACAATACAAATTGTCGTCGTTTACAAATAGACCACTGACAGAAACGATGCAAATATATTGTTGGTTTCTTTGCACTGTTGAACGTATTTATAGAATAACTAATAATTCATAGCTTTTTTCACATTGCTGTAAAACAGGCCTAATTTTTTAAGCTCCCACAATTTTGTAAAACCAAGCAATACATTTGTTTTATCTTTTGCTAGAGTGATCCTACAACTCCTTGTCAGCCATTGAAAATCAGGAACAGTTGTAAGTGTCCCTATGAGAACCATTTCGGGCAGGACGCACATTATAATGACCAGTTGGCGTGCGAATTGCTTTTAATGCCGTCACCATGCTTTTACTTTCTCGAGTAGGGCGCATTGTAAATGATCTGTTTTATACTATGTTCCTGTAAGGAGCCGTGTGAGCATAAATGAAAGTGTTCCAGAAACGATTAGTGCGCGTGCTTCTGCACAGTGCCGCGACAGTTCTTCGATAAAGAGAGTTATTGCATGTTTTCTGCAAGCATCGTTAAATTGGCACTTTCGCGAGAAGACATAATGTGTCATTTATTATGAAGTGAACCGCTGCTTGTTTGGTTTTGTCCACGCCACCGCGCAAATCGCGGCACCAGTAACTTGCTTTGAATAGAACACTTAGAGAGGGAGCACTTCTTTCCCTAACAATACAGGCGGGTCGGCCGAAGTGAGGGCACACAGTGCCGGTGTCCTCTCGGTTAGAGCTACCACACAAGGTTCGAGGCACTCGATCAATGTGAGCAGAAGGATTGAATAGTTGCCATGTCTAGTCATCACATGGAGATGCAAGATATCTATAGTGGTGCATTTTTGTTCCTCTCGCCAATTCTCATTTTCTACGCTATATGGCGGGCACACTGTTGCAAGACCCTGAAAAAACAAACAGGCCTTCTTTGTCCAATCGTATAGCTCAGTAGAAACAGAAAGTAGCTAAGGTGTGGAAAATGTATAAGTAGACGCTGTAGCGTTATTTATATCTTACTAGGGTAGATACACATCAACAAAAAATAACAAAAAATAGGCACGACGATTATATATATATTAGTTTTGCTGGTGATATCTTGCAATTTTCATTTCCTATACGAATATTAACACAACTCTGTTTTTAAGGCAAGATAATTATGAAGGATAATAAGAAAATGCCGAAGTAGAAAAACGACTGAACAGGGACGACTTCCGTAGGCCTGAAGGCCGCTTGCATGCTGCGCGAAGAGGTTCGGCAAAAAAGTCCCACTTCCACCCAAAGAGCTAAGTAAGAACGGCCACAACGGGATAACCAGTCACTTCAACACTCATATTTGGTAAACAGCTGAGTTTTACACTTTCACTTATTATATAACCAAGTCATTACGCCTAGTGAGTCAAAGTTGAACACAATATTGCTCAATTACCTCCAGCACTAACTGTCACAACGCCGTCACCATCAAGCGCATCCAGAGGCACTTAGTGCTACCGCATGCTTAATTGCGCCTCCGAAACTGATAATCATCACACCAAGGCAAAAATGGCAAAATGGCGAAGCCGGAAAACTGTGCACCCGAGAATCCATTTTTACTTATATAGCTTTGCGCAGTCGTGAGATTATGCCACTCTTAGGGTGAGCCACTGTCGTACATTTGCACGCCACACGAATCATTCTGTGCCACTGTGACTAGCCTAAAAAATGCAGCAGGCATTCGTAGGCGGCATGCTGAAAAGTCGTGTCTGCAAACGACGCGACCCCCCGAACACACATAGAAACACATGTACAAGCCCACAAACACACACGCGCGCACACAAATAAAAGCTAAACTGAAGCGGGAGGCAGCCACCTCCACTGCAAGAACCGGTGCAGCCGGGGTGTAGTAGATCCCCTGTGCGCAAACATTAGACAAAACTCCTCATTCTAACACTTCAATATTACCCTGGAGAATCTCTATTTATAAAACAATAAAAAATGGCAGATACCACGTACAGCGGGAATCGATGATATGCGAAGCACGAATGAGAAAAGTGGACATGTCAATTTAAAGTCAGCACAACGTTACGGCGTGGAGATATATGCTGCCGTATGTGACTTCTGTGTCGTCATTATCATGTTTGGATATGTCCTTTACCTTCGTCATCTATTACCGAATTTAGTACATGTGGAGCTAGCGAAACGGCCGCGAGCACACTATGAGCGTGGTATGTTGTGATGTTCTTACATGACACGCATGCCATGATTATCATGTTTGTACCAGTCATATATTTCGTCATCCATCGACGTCACGTGACAAATGATTCGTAGAATGTGGGGCTAGCAAAATGGCCACAAGCACCTCCTGAAGGACCCAATACACTCCGATGTAGTGTTTACGCACGTTCACGCTGAGCATAGCGACACTACGTTAGCAAAACGCGAGCACTGTGACGCCAAGCGCGACCAGCGTCCGTCGGCGTGGCCCGATGCAACTGGCTCAAAATGCGATATGTTGCATTTCGCGTCAATGCGTTACCCAGACAACACTGCGTCTCCCTCTTTTCGGGAAGGAGGGATGTCGGACTGGTTGAAATGCACAATCGTGATAGCAAAGCAGCGTGGTGGGCCTGAAAGTACATGGTAAGACCGGTGCTTGGCGTGGCGACGCCAGCGTGACGCACCAAAATGAACGCCGACGACCACGCGCACCGCGTCACGTCGAATAGTGTAGGCGCCTTGACTGGGGCATTGTGGTGTAGTATACTGACGTGGTGGGGTTTGTGAAGTGTGGTGGCACCGTGGTGTTATGTACATCGTGCTCGGAGGCGACAGGAGCGGTGCTTCTCGATTGAGCGGCGGAAAGACAATGACGACGTTGGCGCGAAACGTCATGCATGAAACTGCGGCTCGCCAAAAGGAAGAGGAAGTTTGCGCGAAAGGTTGCGGTGCCAATGTGTGAGGGGGAGAAGAGGAAGACGATTCGGGGGCAGAACGAGATCGAGCTGGCTGGAGTGCAGATCCTGGGTGTCACGTGACTGCGGTGTCGGGTTCCGGACCCGACCGCGTGAAGTCAGGCAAGGCCAGGACGCTCAAGCTGCCCACGGTGTACTAAGAGGTACGCGGCCTTCCAGAGTTCCGGGCGTCACTGTTCAAGGTCACGTCCCAGGTGTCCGGGCTTCGACTCGGGTCCCGAACCACCCGTGGAGGGTGGAACCTTCCGGGTGGTGATCTCCTCGAACCGAGCCAGCATCGGCAAGCTGCCGCAGTTCTTGCTAAGGCAAGGGTACCTCGTCTTCCGCCAAGCGTCGCCGTGCTGGTCAGCGCGTGACTACAGCTGCTGAGACATCGCCAGCGTCCGTCGCCTCAACCCACTAAGCCACCGCCAACATCAATGCCACCGTTGACTATTGATTTTCATAAACATTCTAGCTGGACAACTTTTATAACAAGTTTCAGTTTGTCTGCTTAGACTCGGTGCCTGTACATCGCAACTTCATTTTTTTTGTTATTTAGGCCTAAAGTTTCTACTTTTCTTTTGACACCTTAAACGGCTTCGTCATTTCTAAGTTCCGAGGCTTTCCCTCCGAGCAACAATTTATTAAACCGTAAACCTGCGTCACAGGCATGTAGTCATGTTCTCACGTCACACGCGTCTCATTATTATCTTGCTCGCACCAGTTTCACACCTTTATCATCCATTGACGTCATGTAATACCGAATTTGGCATATGTGAAGCTAGCGAAAAGGCCGCGAGCGCATCATGAGTGTGGCGTGTAGTCGTCTTATTTCCTGACACGCATGTCGTGATTATCATGTTTGGATGTGCCATTTACCTATGTCTTCTATTCGAGCCCCGTAATACCAAATTTGCTACACGTGACGCTAGCGAAACAGCCGCGAGCGCTTAATGAGTGCGGAATGCAGTCATGTTGTTACATGACACGCATCTCATGATTTTCATGTTAGAGCCTGTCGCTAGTGTTCGCCATGCAATCGTGTCATACCATACCCGTTTTGAACATGCCTTATGACCAAAACGACCGCAAGAGCTAGATGACCATGAAATGTAAATCTTGACATTCATATCATATATCATGACTTTTATGCCATGACTAGTCAAATATGTTCTGCATACAGTCATGTTATGCTATACCAAGTTTGGTATAGATACCATTATCGAAACGGCTAGGAGAGCTAAGAGTCGTAAGTGGTTAGATAGATAGATAGATAGATAGATAGATAGATAGATAGATAGATAGATAGATACGCTCTAAGTTGCCGAAGTTCGCTAAGAACTGCTTCGCATTCGAAACAATCGATTGGTCAAAAAGTACTGCTATAGCAGTGCGATGGTGCTGGCAGACCAAGCAGCAGAATAAGCTTCACCAGGACTATTTTGTACAGATATGCAAGATTTTAAGAAAATTTTTTCATTACTTTGTAGTACTTCGGAAGCCGAGATTGAAGTGGTGTAGGTTTAGCAACTTCAGTACAATCACAAACACCATAAAACGCATTACTGGGCCAATATTTCAGTGCAAAACAAGGAAAGCTTGCAGTTCCATCGTCACCATCATTATTATTTTTTGATCACCGTGCCGCGCATCTCGCGCAGCTGATGCTCCCGTCGTCTCACGTCTTTGCTCTCGCTCGCTACAGTGGTGACCCGGCCTAGCATCGGAACCTGGCTGGACGCTGCAGCGGTGACTCCACCTACGCCTGCATCCCGAATAAACCTGTGACCATGACACGGGCGCATTGCCACCCTCTCTTCTCTTTTTTCTTTCCAAGTGGTGACCCGGAGAACGCGCCCTTCGACGAGCCATCGGCTGACATGTTCCCGCGACTCTGCCCGCCAGTGCCACCGTTCCAATCGACCTACCCCATGCAGCTCGACGCTGTTCTTGCTGTGAATGACGTCGCCGACCAGCCGCTGATGCACGCCATTCTTCTGGACGCCCTTCCGGTAGAGCTGCGTCATCTCTCTGCCACTTGAAGCTCTAGCCCACAACCTGACCATGACCTCTGCTCTGTGGTGCTGGCCTCCTACGGCCTCATCTACCGCCGGCTTCCGTTCACCCGTGACTTACCAATTTCCCGCGAATCACAGCAAGCGGTAACAACCGGCCATCATCCCTGCCTTGAACAAGCCTTCGATTTTCCGGCTAGGTCTCCTCCAACCTCTCTCCCGGCCACTAGCGGTGCAACAGGCTCTTCGACGGCAACATCGCCGAACGTCCCGGAGTATACTCCGACTACCGACATTGTCACACCCACCATTCGCCCTCCAGTCGCGGAAACTACCCGCTGACGATGTGCGAAGCGCCTCTCTACCCAACTCAATGCTCTGCTTGTCCGGCCAGCAGCGACCAACCTCACCCTCGCAGTCTCCCGCAGCCGATGTGAAAGCCTCGAGCCATCAACCATAGCCAAACTTTTAAGACGCTGCGACTATGAGTGACTCGCTTTGGGATGACGTTCTTGGTCCGCTTCCGACAGGGCTCACCAGGCATACCACACCTGCGGTGGAGCATTCTAGGTGGCGTTGGATAGATGCAGCCATCAATGATGCAGACCTGCACGCCACGCAACCCTCATGCGCGGACTACCGAAGGTCATTACACGTGCACAGGTGTGTCGTCCAACCCTCCGGCCGAGCCCACGCTGACTGGGGTCCACCACCACCATTCCCAAGAGCCTTTGACACCGGACCACAACAACCAAACACGTGTCTTCAACGCTGGATCGTGTGTCACAACTGTGACGACACCCATACCTCATACATGCCTACCGCCCGTAACCTTACGTTGACGACAACGTGCTTGGCGTCGTACATTGCGGTACCTTTTGAGCCGCCCTGCTACGCAACCACGAGTTGCAGTCACGGCCCTGAAAACGGTGCAAGCGCCTACTCATTCTGTCCGACGCCAATCGGACAAGTAGTCGAGTCCGACGCCAATCGGCGTCGACTCGACTACCCACTGTGCACGTGATGCCGTTGTTCGTACACCTTCCCGCGTCTGTCGGGACGCCTATCCACACCGGCACGCCGGACGCCGAACGATTTGGAGGTCTGGGTTGCGTCGACCTCAACGTCACAAAACCCACACTGCCGACCCTCTACCAAGGTTAGCGGCATAACATCGTGACCCACAGTCCAATTGTGTTCTGTCCGCCCAGGTCATCCCAAGACCCATGTGTCCGCGACCACAGCGACCCAGCCGGCGCTTACTGCTTTGTCCGTTGCGCTTCTCCCAGAATCGCATGTCCGAGACCCGCTGCTTACGAATGGCCCATCCACGTTGATAACCTGAACTTCCCAAATGGACACATTATGGATTGTCGTTCATGTATATAGCAATTGTCGTTCTCTTTCTTTTTTCATATGTCTTAAAATCACGCAAAGTGCTAGGGGAGGGGGGGAGTTCTGTAGTGCCATCGACACCATCACCAATTCTTGATCACCGCGTCGCGCCTCTCGCGCAGCTGATGCCAGCCTGAGCTGCGCGAGGACAGAACGAGCTTACGCACGTGGCGTGTGTTAGACGCTGGCAGCCGCAGCGGCTCCGCTTCAGGCCTGAAATCGATTGGTCAAAAAGTACTGCTATAGCTGTGCGATGGTGCTGTCAGACCAAGCAGCAGAATAAGCTTCACCAGGACTATTTCGTACCGACATGCAAGATTTTACCAAAATTGTCTCATTTCTTTACATTATTTCGGAAGCCGATATTGAAGCGGTGTAGGTTTAGCAACTTCAGTACAATCACAAACACCATAAAACGCATTCCTCGGTCAATATTTCAGTGCAAAACAAGATCGGCATGGACCCATCGGCCGCCTTCGACGTCATCTCACGTCGTTGCTCTCGCTCGCTACAAGCTCAGAAGCATTTATTCACTTGCGTTTCAACCGAACTTAGAAGGTGAAATAACAAGAACTGAAAACCTTTGGGGGCTCGTGCTCTACTGAGCTACCACCTTGTCATATATTTTTGTGCAGAACAGGTAAGACCAACAATTGTTTAATCATATATAGCCATATTTAGCCATGATAGCAAGCAACGGAAGAGAGGAAAAAGAACAATTGCCAGGCCTGCGGGGAACGCGCAGCAAAGTCAGAACGGAAGCGGGAAGAGCGGCATTTCACAACCTTTTCCGAACAAATTTTCGGTAACAACTACGATCAAACTTGCTGCGTATCCACTACGCCAATATTATTCACAATTTTTATGTAGTAGACCCGCTGCGTACCTTCAATGCCTCTAATAATCATAACTTTTGTGTAGTAGGCCGGCAATCACTAATCTATCAATGGTAATTCTTCGGAGAAGCTTGGTATGCACCACAGACTTGCGAAAAGTGTTGTAGAAACTTTTAGGTGCAAAGCTCCTTATAACAGCACCCGTTCGTCCCTCGTAGTTTTTGTAGTATGTAACAAGTATAACGTTTTGACCTTCAAGGTGGTGGAGGTGATGGATTTTATTTCTTCTGTGCGTTGTTGAACAATAAAAAATAGTGCCTAAAATAGATGCCAATTGCTGCTAATGGGGAATGAGAGACAGGAGCATTTGGCTTTGTGTTAACCTACAAGCTGCGATCCCCATTAGCAGTCAATGGCATGTACATTGAGCGCTATCTTACAAGAAAGGGTTGCTACGTTATACTCGCTGGGTGTTACCTCCTTGGTATTAGAAAGGTTTAGGCGAGCGCTGAGCCGCAGTGCCATGAATACTTTGAATTAGTATATACTATGAATGAACTTGTGGTGGTTAAAGGTGGGAAGTAGATACGAACCGCAGGCCGTAAGAAAGTAAAAGCTGGATTCTCCTGTCTCTCATTTCCCATTAGCAGCCATTGGCATGTACATTGAGCCCTCTCTGACAGGAAAAGGTTGCTATGTTATACTCGCTGGGCGTAACCACCTTGGTTTTAGAAAGTTCTAGCGAGCGTTCGGCCGCAGTGTCATGAATACAGTGAAGTAGTATATTCCATGAACTTGAGGTTGTTAAAGTGGGAAGTAGACCCGAAGTCCAAGCCGTAAGAAAGTGAGCGTGTGCCACCTCCCGTTTAGTCCTTGGAATGCCCGCTGAATGGCGGTGCTTCTATATGGGGAATATATGATGAAAAGATGCGAGATGGTGGTACTTCGAGTGTTGAATAGATGGACAAACGGACACACAGACAGATGCATGGATGGACGCATGAACGGACGCAGGAACGGATGCATGGACGAACGCAGGGACGGACACACGAACAGACGCACACACGTATGGGCGGATAGACGCATGGACGGTCACACGACGGACGCATGGATGGACGGAAGCAAAAACAAATGGACGGACGAATGCTTTGCCCCACTCTTCATCATTCACTCCTTGGATACGCTGCCAATTGTTTTATGCAGTGGCTGACGACTATGAAGAATTATGCCTGAAGTGGGCATGCGCCACAGGGCGTGGTTTCGCCAGCTACAGCCACCATGAACAGCTCGATTTCTAGCACGAGCTTGGGAGATAATATAGACTCCAACAAAAAGTTTTGATGAAACCCGACGTTTCGGAACCGACTTCGATCCTTCCTCAGGGGTGACTGTGGAGGCTACGTAGCAGTGGCGTCTCAAAAGCACTCGAGGGGTGGCAAATTAAGCCCTCTCTCTGTCGCTCTCTCTTTTTGCCGTGGAGCGCAGTCCGCGTGTGTACACTGGGGGAAGGGTTCCGAGAGAGCGGTTGATGTTATGGGCTGTTCTCTGTATGTGCCACGTTTCGAGTAACAACTTTCTGCTCCAAGTCTGCTCGATTTCGAGGATGGGCGTCGCTTCGAAATTTATCTGGTGGTCCAATGTCTCAGCATGTTCGGCGACTGCGTTGCGCTCTTTGTAGAATTTCTGCACATCGTTGGCGTGTCGTTTCAGTCATTCCGGTAGGTTTTTTGTCTCGCCGATATACGACGTGGGGCACTCGGCGCACGGAATTTCGTAAACGACACCGGGCTCCTGTTCATTGTAGGCCGGTCTTTCAGGCGGGGAAGGAGGCGGCCCAGTGTACACGAAGGCACGTGCGCGATGCGAACCTCTTCTTTCCTGAAGATCCGCGCCAACACTTCGCTGGTTCTCTGAACGTATGGATTTGGTACGCGTTTCAGGGGGCGGCCAATTAAGGTTGATTGGTGTTTTCGTATTCTCTGTTGCTCTGAGCAGCGGGTGGCGGCTCGAATAAAGCTTTTTGGATATCCGTTTTTTCTGAGGTCAGCAGTTACGCGGAACTCTTCTTTCTTTTGCTCTGTGTCATTAGAGCATAAGTTTCTGGCTCTCCCGAGTAGCGCGGTCACAACCGAGGCCTTTCTCACGCGGTCGTGCGACCACTGCCTCCCTTTTCTTGACATCCAGGTTGCAAGAAAGCGCAATGGCCTGAAGCTCTCCGTTCATAGGAAGCCAGCGCACACTGGCCGCTACCTTCAATGCGATTCCTCCCACCCCGCTTGCCACAACACTGGGTACCAAAACCCCAATCAAGCTTAATTGGCAGCCCCCGAAACGCGCACCGGTTCCATATGTTCAGGGAACCAGCGAGATGTAGGCGTGGATATTCAGGAAAGCAGGAGTTCGCATCGCTCACGTGCCTTCATGTACGCTGGGCCGCCTCCTGCGCGCCCGAACGACCGGCCAACAATGGACAGGAGCCCCGGTGTCGTTTACAAAATTCCGTGCGCCGAGTGCCCTGCGTCGTATATCGGCGAGGCAAAAAAACTACCGGAACGACTGAAGCAACACGCCAACGATGTGCAGAAGTTCTACAAAGCGCGCAGCACAGTCGCCGAACATGCTGAGTCATTGGACCATCACATAAACTTTCAAGTGACGGCCATCCTAGAAAGCGTGCAGAACTGGAGGAGGAGATTGTTACTCGAGTTGTGGCACATACAGAGAACAGACCATTACATCAACCACTCTCTCGGAACCTTTCACCCAGTGTACTCACACGGACTGCGTCCACGGCAAAACGAGAGAGAAAGAGACAGAGAGAGAGAAAGGGGTCATTAGCCACCCCTCGAGTGCTTTGAAGGCGCCGCTACTACGTAGCCTCCACAGTCACCCCTGAGGAAGGAACCAAGTAGGTTCCGAAACGTCGGGTTTCTTTAAAACTTTTGGTTAGAGTCTACATCATCTCCCAGTTTCATACCCAACCACACAGACTTCTGTCGAATGTTTACATTCATACCACAAGCTTCCTCGGCCTACAGCATTCTCGAGAGATGTAATTTTTTCACAATTTTCTTAAGCCTCTATGGCACCGTCATTAACCCAAGAACAATGTCGATAACGATATCGACAAAAAACCATGCCACCAGGAAACTACTTTTTCAACGTGCTGGACAAAGTAGCATTCTGCCTAGCTCAAGCATCATCATTTCCATCGGCTATACTAAAGCAGAATAGTTCTAAGGCACCGTTGAAGGCGGTCGGCACCTGTTGGTCAAGCGCGACATTTGCGCCATAGGAGGAATCATCGAGCTACGTTGAGGGAAAGTTGTCTATTTTTTAGCAGTAACGACACATCGGTGGCAGCAACACTAAAACGCCTGTATTTCATACAGCAGCGCACTTCAATGTATCATGGGTTATACTGGTCAGGCACACGTCATCGCTGGCGTAATCTTGTCAGACCGCGTGGCGGATACAGACAACGCCTTCCTCCTTATTTGAGGTTATACGAGTTTGTTTCAGCGACCATAATTTGAGGGTTTGATATATTGCGGTCGGGTGGACTTCTGCTATTTTGATTGCTTCTTCGCGAAGGGGCTTCTTGGGGTGATGCCGTGGATGAAGAGTTATTGCTTGAAAACTCGGCTGCCGAGCGTTTTGCCTCAGGCTGCAATCCCGGTTGCTCTGTTGAAGCAGCGTCATCTGAGCGTACATCTTCCAGCTGACTTGCAGTAGCATCACTAACCCAGGGGTAACGGGGGGGGGGGGCACTACGGCGTCTCTCATAATCAAATGGTGGTTTAGGGACGTTAAACCCCACAAATCGACGGGGGGGCGAGTATCTCCTGAGGGAGTTGAAAAAAAATACTGCTTACGGGCACCTGGAGTGGACTCTGGATGAGCCTTTGCGATGGCTGGATGGAGTGATGTCTTTGCACCCGAAATGAAGCTGGGTGCAGCGTGCAAGTGGTTGATATATACAAAATTTATCTCCGACCTTCACAACAAACGCGGAGTCACTTACTCGTTGTGCCAAAACAGCTTCTTCCCAAGACAGTGGTCCTCCTCTCGCAGTCTTCACAAAAACTGCATCACCAGCTTCCATCTGCGGGCCTAAACTTCGGCCCCCATTGCGATGGATGGCGTCTCGGTCTTGGCGACTCTTCATATGATGAACAAAACTTGGCTTCAGGAGGGAAAGCTTCACTCGAGGGTGTCGTTTTAGGAGCAGCTCAGTCAGTGTTCATTATGTTACAGGATTCAAGGTGTTCCTGTAAGCAAGCAAGCAAGAAATCCTTGTGTCACTATGGCAGAGCTCTGTGTTGACCTATCAGGTTATTGTGAGCGATTTGCTTCAGTAGAGCGGCTTTTGTCGTTTGAGTTAGCTGTTCAACTGCCCCAATTCCTGAATCATGGTACGGTGGCGTGCGCGTATGCCGAATTCCATAGGAAGAGGGAAAATCGGAAAACTCCGGTGCGGTAAACTGAGGTTGAATGGCGCTGATAATTTCCTCCGGGTAGCCATACGCTGCTTATATCTCTTTCAAACAGTCGATTTTTTTCCCGTTGCTTCAGTGCTGAGGCATTTTACTTCTACCCACTTCGAACAAGGGCCAACAAGAAGAAAAAATGGCAGCCTATCCACGGAGTGAATGATGGATAGTGGGGCGAAGCATTCGTCCGTTCATTCGTTCTCGCTTCCGTCCATCCATGTGCGTCTGTGTGGCCGCCCGTGCGTCCATCCGCCCGTCTGTGCGTGCGTCTGTTCGTGCGTCCGCACGTTCTTTTGTGCGTCCGTTCCTGGTTTCGTCCATGCATCCGCTCGTTCGTCCGACCATGCGTCCATTCGTCTGCGCAGCCATCCGTGCGTCCGTTCATGCATCTGTCTGTGTGTCCGTTCGTCCACCTATTCAGCACTCCAAGTACCACCATCTCGCATCTTTTCATCATATAATCCTCATATGGAAGCACCGCCATCCAGCGGACATTACAAGGACTGAACGAGAGAAGGCAGACGCACACTTTCTTACGGCTTGCGCTTCGTGTCTACTTTCCAACTTTAACCACCTCGAGTTCATGGTATATACTAGTTCACTGTATTCATGACACTGCGGCCGAACACTCGCTAAACCTCTTTAAAACCTAGGAGGTTACGCCCAGCGAGGATAACGTAGCAACCCTTTTCGTGTCTTTTGTGCGTTGTTCAACAATAAGAAATTCGCAGCGTGCGCGTTAACTAAAACCCGAACTCTCCTGTCTCCCATTCCCCCTTAGCAGCCATCGCCATGTACATTGAGCACTATCTTTTATTGTTAAACAACGCGCAGAAAAAATCTCTCACCGGCACCAACTTGGAGGTCAAAATGTTACACTTGTTACACACTACCACTACCGCTACGAGAGATGAATGGGTGCCGCTGTAAGGAGCTTCGCCCCTAAAACTCGGCAGATCCCACGTACCTGGGAATCGACGTTATGCGAAGAGCGGAAGGAAAGTGAGCATGTTGCCATTGTTCATATTGAGCGACACGTCATGAATTGACGCTTAATATATGTACAAATGTTGCATGCACCGACATATGTTGAATAGTTTCAGATGCTTATATGACCAGTTGTTTGCTCTTGCACAACGATGTCAACTGGAACATGCGTATTAGCCACACCAGAAGCTGATGCGAAGTGCTGATGCTCGCGAGGATGCTGGCCCTGGACACTGCTTCACAAAGCAACTTCAGCGCATGGCAACTAACTACAATTGACATTAACCGGACGTGATAGCTGTATCAAAGGACTACATATGTAATGTTTATAAAATTGGATAGACAGCACTGCAACGACTATGGACGTTTTCCGAAGATTAGTGTCTATTTGAAAAAAAATTCGGAGACCTGGCGTTGCTCTGTAGAAAATGCTTCATTGCCACGCTGAATACTTGGGTTTAATTCTAGCTTGAACCATGCCATTGATTCTCTACATTCGTCGGGTCGACGCTACCGATGTCGGGTATTTCTTAACAATCGCGCGTTACAATGCCCCTGTGTGTCCTTGTCGTTCGTGGGTAAGTATTGTTCCGTAAGGTAAGATAACTTAAGGGGGGTTTTTAATGGGCTCTGAGTCCGTGTTTACGGTATGATGATGATGATCATTCTACAGCCATGGCTCGTCCCCACTCAGGGGGATCGCAGTAGAAGCAACGTCGTCTTCCTCTTCTGCTTGCACTCCCCTTGTTTTTCCTGGCAGTGACACTTCATATCAATAGTAATGGTCTAAAATCTGTGGCACATACCCGCATTTCAGTGGCACATACTGCCCTCAGGTATGTACCACGGTTTTTCGTAAAGTGTTTGACGACGTACGCGAAATGATTGTGACTATATTCATGTAATAACCAGCGAGACGTATTTGTCAAACAATGTCACCCTCCCATGCTAATTTTACTTTACGCCAAGTTAAAGGAATGACCACGAAAGCACCCGAACGTGTGCGGCTAGATAGAATGATAGATAGATAGATAGATAGATAGATAGATAGATAGATAGATAGATAGATAGATAGATTGATAGATGCAATCTCGCCGAAGTTCGCTAAGAAATGCTTCGCACTTAAAATATGTTTGCACCATCTTTCAGGGCGACATCGGCGAGGACTCTCAGCGAAACACGACTTGAATAAGTCCATGAGTGCAATGACCCTGGTGCTTTCGCAAGCATGGTCGTTTGGCACACTTGGCATTTACTAACAGTGGCTTCAAGGTCATTGTCAAATATTGATAACCAAACGAATGACCTAGCAAGCAGATTCATTCTTTGCATTCACGGTGGTTCTTCATGCAGCAATGTTAGCGCCGATTCTCGACGTTCATCCGGAATAATGACCCATTGGCCCCACCTCACGCAGCCTAGCTCGTTTTAAAGTTTATTTCAGTGAATTTGAAAGAGTTGAAACTTTTCATAATAGTGTGCGGCCTAATCAGAAAAGGTGAACTGAACGACTCTGGAAAGAATACGGTCCTTTTTAATCATACTAGCCACTTGGCTTCTAGTGAGAGGCGTTGAAACAAAAAGTGCTAGACATTCTTGTGTGTCATCTTTACCCCTGACTGGAACTGGCAGCTTTGCAAGTGCATCGGCAGCTTTCATAATTTTGTCGATTATGTACCTCAGCTCGTACTTGGAAGCCGCTAAAGTGATTTCCCAACGCTGAACCATCACTGCGGCCAGAAAAGAAAATTGTTTACCAGAAGTCAAGATACCCAGCATTGGTTGGTAGTCGGTATAGAGCATGAATTTCCGTCTATACAGGTATCTTTGAAACCTTCATAGACCGAACATTTTGGCCAGCGCTTCCTTCTCACCTTATGTATAGTTGCACTACGCTGCGTTCAACGTTATGGAGGCGAAAGCACTGGGTCTTTATGAACCATCCGGCATAATGTAGAAAATACTGCCTCGAGGCCGTAGGCTGAGAAGTTGCAGCTTAACCAAATCGGCTTCTTCATGAACTTAAAAAGTTAAAGCTTTACTGTCGATAAGGCGCTGCTTCCATTCCACAAACAATCTTGAACATGCGTCTTTCCGCACATAGCTCTTACCCTTCTTAACAGGTCGTGAATCGGTACAGCGGCTAAGGCCAAGTCTGTGATTAACCTTTCATAGAAATTCAGGAGGTTCAAGAAAGCTCTAAGTTCTGTGTCGTCGCGTGGCTGAGGTGCTCCCAAGAGGACCTTCATTTTTGTTGCTGTTGGAAAAATGCCATCTTCTGTATATTTGTGGTCAAGATAAACGACAGACTACTTCAAAAATTTGCACATCTGATCCTTTACGGTGATAATAGGCTGTGCAAGTTGTTGAAGCATCTTTTGCATGGTTTTTTGACATTAGTCTACGTTGTCCCCTATGATGAAGACGTCATCAATATAGCACCCCACTTTTGGTATCCCCTTTAGGAATTCGTCCATTAGGAATTAAAAAGTAGCAGGGGCGCTAGAGATACAGAATGGTAGACGATGAAACTAATATAATCCAAAAATGCGTGTTCGACAATAATATTGCTTGGATTTTCCTTGCAAGCGGAACCAATAAATAGGCTTGCGATAGATCACGTACTCAGAACATCTTGGCTCCAGCGAGCGTGGAAAGCAAATCTTCTGGCAGTGGCAAAGGATAATGATTCGTTTTCAGAATAGAATTAACCGTCACTTTGTAGTCGCCGCATAATCTTGTTCCTGCACAGCCTTTCTCTGCGACAACCACCTGAAATGTTGCCCAGTCGCTTTTCATAACCCTCCTACAAATACCAGCTTGCACGAGCTTGCACAACTCCTTTCCTGCTTTATGCTTGACTGCAAACAGTACTGGCCATGCTTTCGTTAACACTGATCGAACCCCTTCCTTTACGACGAGGCGAGCTTCGAAATTTCTAAAGATGCCCGAAGAATTCGCAATACTCCACGAAACTTCTTCCGTAGATCTTCTTCCCTTTGCTTAACTGGTGTGTCCGCGGACAGGCTGTATACTGCTATCCAGTTTACCTTTAGTTTTTCCGGCCAGTCTCTTCCCAAGAGGGC
This sequence comes from Rhipicephalus annulatus, assembly GCA_013436015.1. Taxonomy (NCBI): domain Eukaryota; kingdom Metazoa; phylum Arthropoda; class Arachnida; order Ixodida; family Ixodidae; genus Rhipicephalus; species Rhipicephalus annulatus. The sequence goes on along the minus strand of WOVY01011863.1, from coordinate 417,839 downwards.
ACGCATCGTCGTTCCATTCTCGTTCACGACCACTATAGTTAGAAAGATCTCGTTCCCTTCATGATAGATAGGATGTGTAGCGTTGAACTTCCAAAAAGCACCCTATAATTATGAGAGACGCCGTAGTGGAAGATTCTGGAAATATCGATCACCTGGAGTTCTTTAACGTGCACCCAAATCTGAGCACACGGGCCTACAGCATTATCGCCAGCATCTAAATTATAGCTGCCGCAGCCGGAATTCGGCTCACGACCCGCGGGTCTGCAGCTGAGTACCTACTTTGTTTTCTTCATGATTCATGGAGACGTTTCCTTTTCCAAACCCTTGGAGCTGCTCTTCTGTGTATGTGAAAATGAGACATTTCTTTCCACGCCCATTACGTGCCTCTTATACAAATAGTTTTGTACAATTGTGACCACCTCCCCCCTATTGAGTATCATCTGGACAGCCTTCCTTTCAAATTTGAGATATAAGCTGTAGCCACTAAAACTTCTACCCGAGTATAACACTGTTTCACAACTAAAATCTTCAGACTCGACATCCGTGGTGTCGACGTATCCGACAACCTTTGTTTTTTTCTGCTTTCTTACAAGCGACCCTTTTTGTTACAATTTGTTTGGGTGTGTTTCCGATATCAACAATTTTTCTGCCTCATGATTCTTTTCACAATTCCAACAAGCACTTCATTGCTCGTTGCCCATATTTAGACCGTGCAGCTGGCATTGCTCTGGTTTCCATATCAAGGCCTCAATTGCCGCGCATTACGTTGACTCTGCAAGGTTTTTCGTCAAACCGATGCGTTTGATGTGCCTGTTGCGCAGCTGGTTCTTTTTCTAGCACCATTGTGCATGCCAGCTTGAAGACTAGCCCTGCCTGTGCAAAAATACCTTGCTGTATTCCTTTTTCATGCAAACTTGCTTCCAGCCTGTCTCTTAAGGCATCATTTAAAAACGTGCCAGAACTGCACTCTTTTGCAAGACGTTTCAGTTCAGCGAGGAAATCTTTGACACTGTCATAATCTGTTCGCATTCGATGAATAAATTTACAACGTTTTGCAATGATTGAGTGGGCGGGAGGAAAATTAGCTTTCGGGAGCTGTTCAATGTCCACAAAACTCTCTCCGAAGGCAAATCGGGCACGACTATGTTCTTTAGCACTTCTTAAGTTTATTTATGGCTAGTTTTCGAAGCGCTTATAGTACGACAGTATGTTCTCGACTATCAAGTTTATTTCAATAATCCAGCCAAGCTTAGGACCATCACTTTCTCCACCATTACTTGCTTCTGCGATATTGACCAAGGTTCACTAATTTGCAGAGCTGGTTTTTTAGATGTGCGTCCGTATGCCACTTCTTGTTTCTTTGCTCCGCTCGCCACCGAAGTCCGTGTAAGGGCGCCGTGACGCCTCGCTTGCCTGCGACGCTTTTGCACTCGATGAAATACTGGTACCAAGGGCTCCATGCCGCCTTGCTCGCTCAACGTTTCAGTCTCGTTACTGCTGCTGGCCGGCGATAGTTAAACTGCCGTCATTGCCATCCTCGTCGCCAGATGTTCTATTTCGTGATGACTACTGACGCATCGTTGGCAGCAATACGACACACGCTTTAGTTCATACAGAATCTCCTTCTATGAATCACGCTGCCTGTCGATTAAGCCCACGTCTTGGATAGGGTAATCTAGTCATACCGCGAGGCGGAATCATACCAGGAAGCAACTGAGGTGCTCACGAATTCTAGCAATGATTATAAGCACGTAAGCAAAGGCGTGATGCTCGCTTACAATGGCTAAATTTTGAAAGACGCCGGTGTTTTCACGCTCAGCGAATCTAGCGATCCTATTCCAACAAACCAAGCTTCTCAACAAAGCTTTGACGTCAACCCGCCCTTCTGAACTGCAAGCAAGACGAGCTTAAAGCAGTGCTTCTGCAATTCTATGACTGTTTGTTGTCGTCAAGGATTCCGCCAATGCCACTAGCCAAACACCACACCATAACAGGCGAAAGTGGGTGACCACTTCGTCAGCATCCGTACAGAGCTTCGATGCGTGAGCGCGAGGTTGTAAAGCAACAAGTTGATGAAATGTTATGTGAAGACTTCATTCAATCATCGAAGAGCCCATGGCCGTCTCTAGTGGTGTTAGTGAAGAAGCAGAATGAAACGTCATGCTTTAGCGTCCATTACGTCACCTGAACAAGATCACAAAGGAGGACGTATACCCTCTTCTCTGGATAGATGGCGGTCTTGATCGACTCGACAACGCGAAATAATTTTAATCAATGAACCTCAGACCGATGGACTGGCAAATTGAAGTAGACGAGAGACACCGACAAAGTACTGCCTTCATAACATAAGAGAGCGTCTTCGAGTTCTAGATCATGCCTTAAGGTTAATTTCCGATGACTGCGGCAATCCAGTGTTATGGACGCCATGCTAGCTGGATTGAAGTGGTTGACTTGCGTCGTGCACTTGGACAATGATTTAACATTTTCCTGAAGATTCTACGAACACCTCCAGCATCTTGAAACTGTACTGCAAGAAAAAAAAGGCCTCCGGACTTACCGTGGTGCCATAAAAGTGCCACTTTGCTTGGGAAGAATTCTCGTTATTAGCCATGTAGGACCCGACCCAGAGACGACAACTGGCGTCGCTGCATTCTTGGAACCCGCCGACGAAATCGCCATGCGTCGATTTCTCGGCGTGGGCGCCTTTCACAGGCATTTCGTCAAAAAATTCGCCTGCATCGCTGAGCCACTTTCTAATCTTCCGAAGACGGGCGTAGAGTACAACTGAAAACGTAGCAGGAGAAAGGCCTTCATGAACTTATTAGTCGCCTGCAGACACCGCTGACCCTTGCGCACTTCGACGAATACACCGACATGGATATCCGCATTGACAATATGGCTTAGAATTGTCCCATTGCTAAATATTGGTCGCCTTTAAAGGGTAATCACTCGTGCAAGTTGGTCGCTAAGGAGCAAGACAACTACTTCACAAGTGAGAAGCAATGCCTTGCCGTTATCTGGTCTGCACCAAAGTTTCGCCCCTACTTCTACCGCAAGTATGTAAAACGTGTGAGCGACCACCACGCTAAGTTGAAAAGCACTATAAGTGCCCCCGAACGGTGAAGCCTGCAACTTCAGTAATTCGACATCACCGTCTTTTACTAGTTGGGACAAAGGCACACTGGTGGCGACTCTCTGTCTCGTGCTCTGTCATCCGACCACCGCAGCACAACGTCGATTGGGACTGCCTCTTGAGAACCTTAAGCGTCGATTAGTTCGCGGAATGACAGCTAGTCGACCTAATAGTGAAGGGGCTTGTGGAGTGCCTCGAGTATAACGTTGCCGTTGTTCTAAGGAAGGAAGGAAGGAAAATAGGAGGAAAAGAACTGCAGGAAAGTTAACCAGACTATAGGCAGCCGGTTCGCTACCCTGCGCATGAGAGGGGGATGAGAGAGATGAAAGATTGAGAGCAGAGGGGTAAGATAGATAAATACGGCACATTCGGCAGCTGCCATTGTTCTAAAGGTATTCAGGCGAAGGCGGGCGTCATTTTTTTAGCGTAACGGCATCCTCGTCACAAAACGTTCTTGCCATTCCTATTGCGAAAACCAGTGGCACTAGCCCAGCTCCATACGAAATTACTGGACCAGTGTGGCACTGACCCTGGGACATTGCCACGCTGCACGAGGCACGCTGGCGTTGCACACTGCGACAGTCATTATTGGCCAAAATCTGGATTTTAAATTGTTTATAAAACTTTTGGTCATGCGCACATCGTAATTCAGGCTGAAACACGCCCGCAGTGAAGAAAGAAGAAAGAATGAAAAAAAAGTGAGTAAGCCTCAACACATTACACACTTTGAGCTTGACACGCTGCCCACTACGCCACACCTGAAAGACGCGAATGAGTGTATTTTCTTCATCTTAAAAGAAATTTCGGTATCCAATATTTTGATTTTGTCATTTTCATATGCAGTGCTTTTTCTCTTCATGCTCGCGCTAAACAGATGATTGTTAGCTTAGTTTTTGCGGGTTGCCTTGGTTCATATCCATCTAGAACTTTTTGCTGCAATGCTTGTTTGCGTAGCTGCAGATGTGTCAAGGCAACCGTAGTGGCTCGCTATGCGGCTAGTAATACCTATGTAAAAAACAGTGTTCATAATGTCCCGAAGTCAAAACAGAGGTACTGCTCACTGAACACTGCAGATTTTGTCCCTGAATAGTTCGGAAGTATTTTCTGTCCTCCTCATTTACGTTACGCGTACGACAGCCGCAGCACTTCACTCTAACCAAAACGACCAATGGGCTTAGGGCTGTACTTTTTGTGCCACGGTTGTTGCGAAGATCGTAGATATTCAGTTATAAAGGGTCTAATAATCGTTAAAGTGTAGTTTGGATTAAAACTGACCCATGAGTGGTCATATTTTCACCTTCGACCACACAAATGAGAAGCTAAAAACACCGAGATTGCGCATTGCAGCGCATAACTGCTGCCGGGGACGTGCGACTTCCTACGGCACGAGCAGCAAGGACTCACTGCTAGAGTAGGTTGGTCTTGATTATCAGGCATTCATACTGTGTTTCAAATTCTCAGTTCTATTGATGCCGTTTATGAAATACATTGACGAAATTCGATCAAACTTTAAGGAAAGTGTACCTGCGCCAGAGGGGGTTATAGCTCCAGCCCACCCATTTATGGGTGGGCTGGAGCTATTTTTTCCGGTATTCCCGCATACCCCACTTTGCCCCCCTCCCCCCCGGAGCAAGCATAGTTAAAACACAACGCATCGATTCTGTGTCTCCCTGCCACCCTGCAGGAGCACAATTGTCGTTGCTCCCCCCTGAAAAATCCTGGCGGCGCCCCTGACCCGCGCGCTCGACTTATGAATGCTCCAGCATACTCGCATTCATTGTTTAACCAAAACAAAGCAATATATGTGTAGCACATAGATAAGAAAACTACCATTTTCGGTAAATGTTACGCTTGCCATCTCGTGATCCAATATGAAGTTTTAGAGAAAGTGCGCTGATCGCGCCTAGTTTCCTCTAAAGTGCCGCTAACGTTATTAGTGTGTAGTAGAGGCTATTCAGCGTGACCAGTGTTTCTCACCGCGCTTTAACACACTGGGCTACGCTCTACAGCATGGCAAAGTGCGTTTCAGCGCACTGGGCGACGCTGGCCGCGCTGTGCACTGTGTCCCAGTGCCTGGCAGCGCGCTGTAATACACTGGGTCACACTGTACAGCAATTCCAGTGTCGTCAAGCGCGCTGAAACGCAGTGGGGGTTACTGGAAACGCTGTTTTTTTTTCGAGAGGAACATAAGTTGAACTACCTCGTCGTAGTACTTTCGGAGTTACGTGCACAAGTTCTGGTTGCTCTGCATGACGATCTCGAAGCTGCACACATTGGATTTTGCAATGTTTTCGCGAAGGTACACGTAAAGTACACTACTGGCCCCTCCTCAGAGCTTACGACACCCACTACGTAAAAACTTGCCGAGACTCCGAGCGACTAAGACACCACTGACTAAACCTGCTGGACCTCTGCAGTCTATCGAACCACTTCGCCGCCGTGCCAGCAAATCAGCATGTGCCTTCTTCAGCTATTCCCGACGTCTCATACCGGAAAGAAATGGGTCGTCGTAGCTTCTGACCACCTGACCCACTTCGCTGAGAGAAGAGCGCTGCCCAATAGAAGCGCCACGAAGATAGCAAAGTTTTTCGCCAACAACATTTTCCTACGTAATGGTGTTCTAGAGGTTCTCAATACCTACACAGGTACCACTTTACGGCACACATAACTCAGGCTATCCAGAAATACAGCCGGTAAATTCACCGCAGGATGTCCGTCTACCACGCAGAGACCAATGGCCTCACCGAGCGTCCTACATGAGACCGCCAGTAATACGGAAAGTCACGCTAGTTGGTTTTCGTGAACACTGAAGCCTTAGCGCCCACACACGAGGACACAGGCGAAACGATCCATGCTGGTCCTTGAGATAATTTAATCTGTCTTTGTGTGTGTGCGCTAAAACTTCAGCATAAGCTTATCACCGATATGCGGGCCATGCACATCGGTGTTCTTCATGAAGCGTGGCATGCCGTCCTCTTGTAAATAGTCGTTGCCGTTAGAAAACATGTCATCAAGCGTCGTTGACGGGGTCGTTCCATAGATTAACCTGCATGGCGACATCTGCGTCGTTTTCGTACAGCCGTGTTGGATGGATAGGTCACAAGCATACCTAAAATTACTGCGGGGCAAAAATAAGAAAAAAAATGAATGGGGTACATCTGCTTATTCTGCCTTTTTTTTGTCGCCTCACCCCACCGTGGTGGTCTAGTGGCTAAGGTACTCGGCTGCTGATCCGCAGGTTCCGGCATCGAATCGCGGCTGCAGCGGCTGCACTTACAATTAAGGTGAGAATGCTGTATTCTCGTGTGCTCAGATTTGGGCGCGCGTTAAAAAATTCATGTGGTCAAAATTCTGAACGCCAACCACTTCGGCGTCTTTCACATTCATATGGTGATTTTGGGACGTTAAAAGCCACACGTCAATTGAATCATGTCTTTTTGCCCCATTGTATGTCTTTCTGGTTTACCCCCCTGCCTTCTTTTTTGTCTGCTTCCTTCTTTCGTTTGCCTCAGATTAAACGAATATGTATTTGTGTGACTTTCGCATGCAACACTGCCTTGCAAAAACGACGCAGATGACGCCGTTCTGCTTGGTTTACTGACATATCCCGGCAACAACCCTCTACGCCATGTTACCTAAGGTCAACAACAAAGAAAGCCGCAGGGCGCGGGTTCGAATCCCGGCTGCGGCGGCGGCATTTCCGATGGAGGCGGAAATGTTGTAGGCCTGTGTGCTCAGATTTGGGTGCACGTTAAAGAACCCCAGGTGGTCTAAATTTCTGAAGCCCTCACTACGGCGTCTCTCATAATCATATAGTGGTTTTGGGACGTTAAACTCCACATATTAATCAATCAATCAACAACAAAGAAAACCTCGACATAGCTTTCTACCTTCAGCGCGCTGAAGAAGCCTGACAACTCCGCAGTAGGTGGCGGAACCAGCACGTGATGAAACCAGTAGCTAGTTGGCGGTCTCAGCTCAGTGTTGCAGGCACTGGCCAACTTGTAACTCGCCTACATTGAGCACACCTCCAAGCAACAAAGCTGGCTGTAGGCGTAATTAGAGCTGCATATTGTCAGCTCCAAGCTTTATTGCAGCTCGAACCAGCTGAAGCACGGCCTGTTTCTAACTAGAAGTTAGTACTTTCACAGCTGAATAATTGTGACGCTCCATTTTCGTAATAACTTAATAATACGAACTAATAATAAGAGTTACAGTGGAACTAGTGAACAGATTAAGTATGCTCTCCTCAAGATCATGAAGTTAGTCCTTAAGGAGATGCTATTCAAAAGTTCGATAAATACACCGTAAACACACAAGCGCTGACTTATTATATTTTACTAATAAGAATCTATGTACCCTTGAAAAGCGTAATCTGCCTCCTTGGGCTTTTGCTTGAATTATTCCGGATGAAAATCCTCAAAGGACCTTAATCCACACTACAGATGTCTGTATTGTCGAGAACAGCCAAGTGGTGCAGGCAATCTATAACAAAATAAAGCATTTCTTTGTCCATGCAGAATATGACTGCATATATCAATGATTAAAAATGATACTTAACGCCAATTCGTTAGAATCTGTGTGCGCGAGGACGTACATATCAAACAAAGTAACTTTTACATCTCTACAGCGCCTGTAGTTCTCTCAGAAAACTAGAATTAAGCAGTGTGTTAATACTTCATTACACGGAGACAAAAGAGCATGGCTTACAGCAACAAGCATGCATACATGAATTCATTACCATCGCAAACACCAATGTACGATGACAGTGAGCTTAACAAAGCACAGGAACACTCGGGATATGCATGGTTTACTTATATTTGAAATAAATATGCAACGTACCTGCATGGAAGATCGAGCGTTGAGAAACACAATAGGCCTCAATCTTCACGCACGAAATCAAGACACCATATATCCCAGCACTAAAAACAGCTGAAATAGGCTGATATTCACGTGTTGCACTTTCCAAAGATGAAACTGACCCAGAAATAAACTATTAAATGCTAATGTCACGCAGACTCCGGAGGAAACTTGCAACTAACACACCACACATAGACATAACACACCAAACATACATACAGCAAACACAACGACAAAAACACACAAGTCACGACCGTTGTGCCTTTTTTTACAACTTGCCCTATATCAAAGTCAGAAAGTTACTAAATAGTTGCTAGAGTTGTTGAAAATGTCGCCAAAATATCACCAACATTCTAAAAGCTTTAACTATACGTAGTTAAACACATTGTAAGCGATATGAAGTGCAACTGTGTATAAGAGCCCTAAGATGAGAACAAGGATCTGTTATAAAAACTGTGATGACTATGATAGTTGATAAAAAGAAAGTTGTAGGCAACGCTGTAAATATTGAACGTGTTTTACGCATTTGTCCGATAATCGGCGGCCTTCTGTGCTAGCCGATTTAAATTCATTTGTTTAATTTTCTTCTGCTCTCCACACATGATCAAAGGATGAACAAACCTCAACATAGAGACGATCTTTCCGGCAGTAAGTGCACGTGCGCGACACTGCGGTTATTTGATACGTAAAAGACCCTTTTCACAACTTTTAAAGTTGACACACTTAACGCGTACGCGTTACACATCGCACGACATATAATCTGCGTGCATCATGATCACATACTTATCGAGGCAGTGTTTGGTAGCTCCCGAGTTTTGATTGCAGCCCATGTGCAGCTGACCTTTCCTTCACTCTTTTTGCCTTGGGTGCCAAGTTATCTGTTCATTCTAGCACGTTTACGAAAGTCACACTTCGCACGAACGAATATTTTTTGTTTCATTGAAAAAATTGACGGAACGTGCTGACAAACACCATGACATCCAAGGCCATGAAAACTCGCTACCAGTCTTGTAATTCAAGGCAGAGAAAAACAACGTTTTCTTCCCAGCCCTCGGTGGTCACGCACACAAAGAATGCCATGTACGGGCAGAGATGTTTTCGAAGCAGTGCTTGACAAAAAGAGCTGGACCCATCTAGGAGTGACATCGAGGTCAAGTGCGATAAAAAAAACAAAAGAAAACATAAGAAAAGTAAGCACAAAGCCATAATTGTGCTTTGGTTAAAATAAAGAAATCGATCACTACAACATTACAAGATCGGCCTTTTTATTTTGATTTTTGGCTGAAAAGAACTGCGCCAATATATTCTGTATTAAATGAAGCAAAATTCGCTTTTCTGTGTGGTACTGTGTGGGTTGCTTCATTGTATGGCACAATTTTTTGCTTTCATAATTTTTTTTATATTTCACTATGGTGATCGACCTATTTTCGGACACACTTGTATAGCGCGCCCATTATTTGATCGTTTTTTTATTGGAGTCGCATAGCAATGACGTTTATATCTTCGGCGTTTGGATGTCTACTTACAGGCTTTTGAATTACATTCAATATTCCTTGCAGTTCTCTTTTTTGTGTGTGGGCTATTAGCATATGTTGATTCACGTTTGTTGCATCTGTTAAATTTTTCACTACGAGTGATACTTTCTGTATTTTTTAACTATTTTATGATATAGCAATCATTTGAGTATGCATAGCCACGGTTTGCACAAATAAAATGAATTTGTCAACACGAACGTGATGCTGTCGAATGTTCCTTCGTGTCCAATTTTGTTCACGCTGCTGAAGAACTGATTAAATCTAATTCATCGGTGTAATAAAAGTATGTACGCACGTGACTATATTTCTTGTTATGTACTCATTATAACCATGCGTATATATTTTTCATTGTATCCGTTAGTACCACATTCGCCTACGAGTCCAACCGGCACTGATAACCTTGCATGCTATACATCTGTAATTAAAAAGTTGTTAAGATTATGATGAGGATACAGTATATCACAAAGCCATGTAATTTCATACATGAGTGACTCGTGAAAAAAAAGCATTGTGTATGTAAATAAAATTAGACCCGCTCATGTGTGAAAAAAAAATTTGAAAATGAGGCATTCTTTTTGTTCGCACATAGGGGCTAGAAAGGCAAGAGTGAAGCCTCTATTATCGCTGCTGTGGCGAAATAGCAATTAACATCGTATCGATTAGCAAGTAAATAAAAAATATAAAAAAGAGCTTGAATGCTTCAATCCACAGGCGCCTTGGTACTGACGCGGCTGTGTAGAGGAGCATTTTATCAAGGCAATGGCCGCTTAAAACATGACCCAACTTCTGTAAATCAGTCACAATGAGAGTAATTTATTATACAACACAGATAAAATTTGCACACTTGCCGTAACTGTGACTTTTCTTACGTTCAAAAAACAATGTGAAATAGCCTCACCTTTCAACGCGCCGGAAATCTTCAGGATGGATGGATTGATATGGCTATACCCTTTAGACCGGGTGGTCGCTAACGCCACCATGCCGCAACACTTCGTGAACCTAAAACGAGATTTATTTTTTTTCTTTAGTAAGTGAGGTGGAGGACTCGTACTTTGCAGTGAAGAGTTTAATTTTCACTCATGCCTTCACTTTAGCTGCCATTGAGATAACCTCCTTCCTGTTATTTCTACACACTTAAAGTCTATTTTGCCCTCCCTGTCCCTGAACCCCAGTGCTTTGAAAAACTATGCGCCATCATCCTGAACTATAGAGTAAAGCCTTTTACAGAACATTATCAAGTGTTCGGCAGTTTACTCTTCTTCTCCACACGCACTGCATACCGTGTCTACCTCTTCGTATTTGGCCCGACATGTCTTGGTTCGCAATACTCCCGTCCTGGCCTCAAACAGCATAGAACTACCTTGAGTATTATCATAGATCTTTTCCATGGCAATTTCCTGCTTAAAAGTTCGATATATCTTCAATGCGGACTTCTTAATCATGCCCATTCTCTACATGTCAGTCTCCGTTTCCTCCACTTTCTTCTTAACCAATAGTTCTTTTTGGTTTGGCCACCTGCTGCTTTCTAAGTATTTACCAGTCAACATGCTGGTTCGCTTCCTCCATTTTGTATTGACGTTCATCATGTACAAGTAGCTGAAAACCTTCCTAGTCCAACGCTCCTCCCCCATTTTTTTCAATCGCTTCTCAAATTTTATCTTGCTGCTTGCTCCCCTGCCCTCAAATGATGTCCATCTCATATCACCCTGTACTTCCTGATTTGATGTATTCCCGTGAGCTCCTAAGGCAAGCCTACCTATTTCACGTTGCTTACTTTCTAATCTTGCTTGAACCTCTGATCTCATGCACAAGACCGCATTGCCGAACGTCAGACCAGGAACCATGACCCCTTTATTCCTGTCACAACCTCATACCTAATGGAATTCCACAGTGCCCTGTTTTCTATCACCGCTGCAGTCCTGTTACATTTAGTCGTCACGTATGTTTCGTGTTGCCTTAGGTACTCGGCCCTATTGCTTATCCATACCACCAGATTTTTGTATTTATCTGTTATCTCTAGCGCGACCTCCTGTATTCTAAGCTCACTTCCTTCATTATTGTTAAAAATCATGACTGCTGATTTTCCTTACTGAATCTGAAAACTAGCCTATCTCCCTCATTACCGCAGATGTCCATCAATCTCTGCAAATCCTTCTTGTTGTCGGCCATTAGCACTATATCATCTGCGTACGTCAATTCTGGGAGTGCCTGTTCAATGAGTTTTCCTTGTTTGACGAAAGAGAGGTTGAAGCCCAGTCCACTTCCCTCTAATTTGGCCTCTAATCTTTGTAGGTACTTCATGAATAACAAAGGTGAGAAAGAACACCCTGATTGATTTGTGGGGTTAAACGTCCCGAAACCACGATATGATTATGAGGGACACAGTAGTGGAGGGCTGCAAAAATTTCGACCACCTCGGGTTCTTTAACGTGTACCCAAATCTGAGCACACGGGCCTACAACATTTCCGCTTCTAACGGAAACGCAGCCGCCGCAGCCGGGATTCGATCCCGCAACCTGCGGGTCAGCAGCCGAGTACCTTAGCCACTAGACCGCCGCGGCGGGGCGACAAAAGACGCGCCTGCCTAAGCTCCCGTTTTACTCCTGTAGGCTTGGATAGCTGTTTTTCCCACTTTAAAGCAGTCTTGTTACCTTAATAGATATCCTTTAAAAGATTTGTGACTCCATCTTTCACACCTAGTGTGTCCAGTATTCCCCACAAGTCCTCTTGAACCACGCTATCGTATGCTCCCTTCATATCCAAAAATGCTAGCCACATTGGCCTGTGTTCCTTTTCTGCTATTTCGATGCACTGCGTCAGTGAGAACAGATTGTCTTGCAACTTCCTTTGTTTCCGAAACCCATTCTGCAGTTTCCCAGTACCCCTTATCCTCTATACATGCCTCCAGTCTTTCCTTGGTAATCTGCATCGCCAGCCTGCAGACCACTGATGTCACTATTATAGGACGGTAGTTATCTATGTCAGCTTTGTCCCCCTTTACTTTATAGATCATGCTCATCCTGCTAAGTTTCCATCCGTTGGGGACTTCACCATCAATTATTATTTTGCTCACTGCCTCTCTCAAAGCCTGCTTAAACTTCGGACTTAATGTCTTCATCAGCATATTTGGAATGCCATCTAGGCCTGTTGATGTACTAATAGGAACCCTCTACTCAGGCCTTTCCCATTCTCATTGTGAAAAGGGAGCCATTGCACCACTTGATTCATCCTTGTCTATTGTGGTGCGTAAAGAACTTTTTTGTTGAAAATTTTCTGTCACTCTTGTTCCTATATATTAATTAGCTTCGTCACCTTTTAGCCTAGCACATTGAGCTGTAGTTATAAACCTCTGCTGTGGGCTCGTCTCATTTCATAGGAAGTTTTGATGGTTCAAAAATTTTGCTGCTTCCTTTCTATCTTTTTTATGTATTTCTGCCAGCCGCTAAGCTCCCTTTCTTCAAATCTTTTCATTGATCAGAAGGGATGCATTCCTTCTACAGCTTAGAAAGATTTTCCATTTTCTTTCAACATCATATGTCGGTTCACCCCGCTGCTTAGCATGTATGTGTTCCCTAGAGGCTTCCTGACGTTTCGCTATGGCTCTCTTAACTTCCTCGTTCCACCAAAGTATGGGTTTGTGTCTTTTTTTCCGGGGGGGGCTGTCACGTGCCTTAGCAAGCTCTAGCTCAAACAGTTTAATTAGATTCGTATATGTCCACACTGTTTTTTATCCTCAGTGATTACTTTCTCAACTTGTCTAGTAGCTTTTCTATTTGCCTTTCTATTTCTTTCTATTTGCATTTCTATTTGCCTTTCTGAATAAAAACTTTCCTGTAATTACTCTTCTTGTCTCTTTCCCACTTTCACTGCTCTTTCAGAACTTAGCTTGATACGTTTGTGATCACTACCCAGACTTCTGGAGCCACCTTCGTCCATGTGCATTACCATGAGCTTATCGTACATTCCATGTGACATCAGTGCGTAATCTATCGTCCACTGCAGCCGTCCTACCTCTTATGTTATTTGCCCTTCACACTTCTTGGTACTGTTGCAAATGTTCAAATTATGTCTTTAACATATATATATCCATGATCATTTTGCCTGTTGGGAAAGTATACCCATCTATATCCCTTATGTGCACATTCATATCTCCTAGTATATTTATCTCGCACTTTCCTCCGAACTCATCAATGTCCTTTGATATACACTCTACCATTGCCTCGTTTTCCTCTCTGGCCTTTGCTCCCGTCCACAAGTAAACCGAACCAGGGAGTGTCATTTGCTCTGCCACTTTTCCCTTTAGCCATAAAAGTTCCTTGCACGCCTGCTTGAACCTTTGCAAGTCCATACTTTCATGAATGAATGCCCCAATACCATATCCCTTTCTGCTGCATTCTATTCTATTACAATATTCCCACACGTAGTCCGTGGTTGTTCCATCTCCCTAAGATGTGTGTCTACAAAATCATATACCATCGGCCTCTTCTCTCTTAGCTGTTCTTCTATCTCTTCCCACTTCAGCCTGTTCCTGCCACCCTGCATGTTAATATACCATATGTCTGAATTGGCTCAGCGCTTGTGGCTACGTCCATTTCTGCCCCGCCTTTTACCTATCTTAGATACTGGTGCCAATTTGGAATCGTATATGTCCACACCACCTATCAATGAGTCTCCCTGGTTGTTTTCCTCATTACTAGCTATCCTGCACCTCGAAGGGCCCGCGTGCCCCCAAAAAAGCTACTGCGCATCCTGCAAGTCACCAACACACCTCATGACCTAGCCGCTCATCGAAGTGAAATCTGTCTCGTTGAGAACCACTTCACCTATGCACCTCTCTGTTTATTTCCATCACCTCAATGCCTTTCTCTCGACTCATACGCCATATCTCTAGCTTTGTGTTGACAGCCGCTCTTTGCCGGTTGCCGTCAAGCACCGGTACCTTCAGTATTGTGCATATCACTATCTGTACGTGAGGAGAAGTGGCGTGCATGCCATCGACCCCTTTCGCCAGTGTGGTTGCTAGTCCTGCCGTATCTTCATTTAGGACATCGTTTAAACCACGTGAGATTATCACGAGGTATTCTCTATCAGCTGAAGTTTTGAGTTTTGCAGTCACTTGCCTCATGACTGCTTCCAGATTGTGTACTGGGAACGTCCTTACTCCAACCCTCTTGTCAGCTCTTACCCTCTCTTTGATTGCTTCTGCGCATCGATTTAAATTCGAGTCCAGAGCGATTATCACATGCTGTGACTTTTCAGCTGGAGCGTCCTACAACTGGGGGTTACTTGCACCTGTGACGCCGGCTGCTTTTCCCCTCCAAGCCTCAGCACTACTTCGCTGAAGGTGGTCCTTGTGACAATTGAACCGGCTGAACCTCTTTTTTCCAAACTTGCTAGCTGTTTCTTCTCTGCCGTTCTGGTTGCAGGTGTCCTACGGTTTTCTCCGTCGGCTTCTCCTTTGTTCATCTTCGCTAGTAGTTCCTCGGTGGACTTCAGCCTTTCTCTCAATGCCTTCGTTTTTTCTTGCTCTGTCGCCAACGCAGTCTCAAGCTCGGTGATTCTCAACTGCAGTTCACTCTGGGCAACCATCGTCTTCTCCATTTGCTTCTGCACTTGGGTCCATTTTCAAACTCCATCCGCATCCTGAACACTTTACAGACTTTTAACCATGTCTTTATGACATCAATTGTCCTTGTAACTTGTCTCACTCGATAAATACAAAGCTCAATCCTTGCCCTAAAAAAGAGAAAGTGTAAGCTCTACTACAAAACTTTACGTGTTCTATGTACGTGCACCTTCACCATGGGGTGACAAAACAAAATGCAGAAAGAAACAAACACCCACTCACGCACAACCTAGTAAATACCTGGTGACTGACCCCCTGAAAAGCCGTAAAATGTAATAAGTGCTACAAATATTTTAACTGCTGCCTCATAATTATAAAGGCAAGCTCAAGACATTCAAAGCCACTTATCTGCTCAGTCCATTGGGAGCGCTCAAAAAAACACGTCCGTCCACAGTGCCAGTCCGAACTGAACAAGCAGGTGACGCTGTGAGCCGCGGCGCCTATCGGCGACGACATAAAGTATGTCACTTTTAGCCCCTTAGTGAGCCCACTGCCCTATTCTTGTACAGTGTACTGCTAGAGTGTACTAAAAAGGTTGAGTGGCACGGTCGCCACTCAACTTCTGAAGCAAGGCGCACGGAAAGAATACAAGGCGCTGGGAGCGAAGTGGTTTGGAGGAGCAGTACAGGTTTCGCTGCGGCGTCGCGGTCATCAGCTTCGTTTTTGCAGAATTTTGTCGGCGAGTGGCACAGTTCGAGGAAGCCAGCTTATGTGTTCACTGGCTGGCACCCTATAAATATACAGTAAGCGTGCTCGTGCACGCGCGCATGGCCGCACAGGTTATGTGCATCCAGATGGTACCAAACTGTTGTTGCTATAGGTGTCTGGCTGCAGCGTTTGCTGCAATGTCGTTAACGTGGTTATAATAAATTAGTTTCACCTCAGTAGTCACCTACACAACCTTGCACATTGGCTGCATCTTTTAAGTGCAAGTATATTTTGACCTTGCTGAAGAGACAAACATAGCAGGCACGTTATCTTCACTCGACGCACCGACAACTGGGTTCGCCGGGTCCCCCAGATAAACCGAAGCTCTGGATGTTTCGGCAGCTTTGTGAATAAAGTTGGTACCGCATCGTCTCTTAAGCTAGTCACGCTGCATTCTTTCTGTCCTTCCACAATACGCACGAATTCTCGCACTCTGAGTCTAAAAACTAAGAGATAAGACATAATTTGTAGATAAGTGAACGCATTTTTGAAAAGCAATGACCCAATTTTTAAGAGCGCCACAAAGCGTTCACTATCTCCACTTGCCGATGCCTTCCACACATACACACAAGTCTTTTCTGCCCTCAAATATATTCAAAATATTTACCCTGCGTCGAAATGTTTTTCGCAAACGGCGGAACTTTCCTGGAGTGATTTGTTCGTCCTTAGAATGGCGCACTCCCATTTTGCTAACCTGTCTTCGCATGCCGGCGCACAAAAAAGAAAAAAAAATCAGTGCACGACCTGTATCCTAAGTTACATCTGGGCTCAAAACAAATAAGTCCGCGGCGTTTTTTCCCTTCTTTATAGGAACCATTTAGTCGTTTATGGGCAAACACAACAAAGTCGTCGAACCACAGAAAACAAACGATGCTGAGAAGCACTTGCCGCGAGTTACCAGCTGCCTCCCCCGGCGTACACTGCACCTGCAGCCGTCTCCACCACGCTAGTAGCTGTGCTAAGAGCTGCAGCGGTGGCTCCGATCACCGCGCTAAATCATGACCTAGCGGAGATCTTGCGCACCGGGCTCCCGCTCGGCAAGGGAAACACGGCTTGCTTTTCACACCTCACCATTCTAGCCACCTTCCACCTGTCTGCCGCAGTACTACATTGTGCTTTATTTATTTCAATTCCAACATGATAGAACAAAAAATTGTTTGGACCCATAGCCAAAGGCTAGAATAGGGTCCAACGATTCGTTGTAAAATGGCACAGTATCCAAACGATAGCACAAGGCAACTATAGCACACGTAGCAAAACAATAGCTCAAGGCATTGGACCAGGATACAAGATGCCAGAAAGATTGAGTGATGTGGTCCTCTATACAAGCAGCCATGCTTTAAAATGACGCTCCAAACGCAGACAATAGATGCGAGGGCGCTGCGGTTGAGGTGGTTTGAGAATTGCTGAGGCGCACGCGGTCAGATGCATGGTAACTGTGGTAGTAACTGAGTGGGACGCTTCACTGGTCGTTGTTTTTCGTGTTCGCCGTACCAATGCCAGTATACCAAAGAACCGTCATCGGCACTGCTTTGCTCCAGGCTGCGACACCGGCTGTTCAAGCATCAACGTGACGCGAAAAGTATCGTTGTTCAGCGTCCCGAAAAATGAAGACCGTGAGAAGCTTCATAAGAAAAAAACTTTTATTGCAAGGACAAGCCATTGTATGACAAATAGGCGGTTTTTGACCTGCATTCCGAAGACCGATGTATTATAAGTGACAACATCCATTTTGTTAATGAGGGAGAAGTTCGAATACCACGCGGAGTACAGGCGCTCACGTGAGATGCAGTCCCAACAATACTTCCAAATGCGCTAAAGTACTCGACCACCTTGAGACCCTGAAACGCGCACAGGAACAGTGTGTTCAGACAGAACAGTTCTTTTTAGGCTCAGCACACATCAGAAAGTCGCCTTAGAGATCTTTCTCAAGGAGAAACCGGTGTCTGAGCAAGGTGTGACGACAGTAGAGCAAGCTGAAGGGGCTTTGCTTCGTGCCGAATGTTTCATCACGTATCCTGGCTCCATATATGCGTCCGCAATTGTCACAGACGACATGCCGAAATCACTTCTGATTACGACAGACGTCAAGGAGGGAACTATTTACAACAAAAATGCGTGGTCACAACAAACGTTGATGCCTACGTTGCTGTTGGCATCTACGAAAATATGAGCAGCTGGTTACGTAAACCATGCGAGTATAGAGCGTACGTCTCCGGGGCCTTCTACTACGGCGTCTATCATAATCATATAATGATTTTGGGACGTTAAACTCCACATATCAATGTTGAACATATGTCGGTGTTTTTAGTGCAATTTCGTAACGTTTCGCCTAATAAAAAAGTTATACCACAGTCACCTTTCATCACATAAAATCGATTCTCATAGTACACGTGATCTGCCGAATTTTGTTTATATATTGCTTGACTCAGCTTTAGACCTGAAAATCTCTGTTGCGTGCGCAGTCCTTTCTGCGTGATATACTTTGTGGTGATGTTACCTTGCAATATTTTTGTTTTGATAATTCATTTCTCTAATTGCTGTTGCACAAGCGCTGCTTTCAAATAAAGATTGTCACATCATGCTTGAAATTATACAAGTAGCCCATTTGGGTTTATTTATCAGCATATTTCATAGGAATCATTTGAATGAGTTGGCGTCTGGCCTATGTACATTACAAAGTAGAATAAATTCAAGTAGTTAATGTTATCTGATTACATAGCACAAAAATCTGATAAAGTAGCAAATAATAAATTCTTTTTTATCTTTTCAAGGAGGTTAAAAGGTCGGGTAAAAGCCGGGTAAGGAATGTTATGAATGTATGTGATAAATTTTGACGTGGTCGCGACTTGGCGCTTCACTGTAGCGCACGTACATTACGGTAACATCGCACGTACAGTAACGGTAACAGTGCAGTTTGACCAAGATAAACGCAAACGAACTCGTGCAGTGCTTTTTGTGTACTTATTCTTGAGTGAAGCTTTCCCGTTTTTTTTTGTCACATATATAGCTGCGATGCTGGCGCTCATCTCACATGAGAGGTGCATTTCGCCCGCATGTTCCCATATTAGCTTGCTAGGTGCGCCTGCGCGAATATTTATTTCTATATATAGTATTCGCATCAATTTAAGTGTAAGCTTTTCATTAGTGCGGAATATACACGTACTTGTCATAAAATGGTCTTCGCAAACTCTGGATCCAACGTTCGGTACCCATAGGGTACTAGTCACTGCGGCTCTTTTCACAGCTGCGGCCCACGTCAATTTTCTTTCTTCGTTCTATGAGAATCAATACATGCGTTTGCCTTTAACGCTCGAGTTGGAGCAGGCAACGGCTGAACAACCGACCATGATTTAGCAGGACAAAAATAAACAGCGACCACGCTCGCAAATCATGAATAATCTGAAGCTTACGGCAGAGCGGTTCGCCGTCGTCTACTTTCGTCGAACCGGAAGCTGCAAGCAGACGGTGCATCCCACAATCCTTCGCTTTTTTATTGGCCACTTCTTGCTACCGCCACGCGAGGGCAGGGGCCGGCCTCCACTGCGGCTGCGGTTACTGTTGGCGATCGGCGGCGTCAGGCTGGGAGGCGGCTCTCCCCAGCGACGAGCTGGCTGAGCAGCTTTGGGCCGTCCGGCAAGCTGAAGATGCCGCCCGGGTTCAAGGTCTTCGAGCGGTCACCTGAGGCACCGCCATCATATTCTACGGAGAGTGGGAAGGGACAGGAGTTAGTCCCCTCTTCCCCCTGCTCCCCCGGTAAAACTACCGGACTTTAAAAAAGGTTTTTTCGTTAAATCATTCACATGTATAACAGTAGTATTTAAAATGTACAAAACCCTACACATAGTTTCAAGTTTCGTATGCTCTTCCTTGTTTGTTTGATAATGAACTAAGAAAAACAATGTTGTAATCCTTACATTTCTGAATGTTCTATCATGCATTTGTGTCACCTTAAATCCTTATGAAATCTCTCGTGTATATTTATTCGTTTTTTTTAAAAAAAGTTTTTTTTGATGTTCTCATTTTTAATACAAATTGGTATTCTGCTTGTATACCTTCTCCCATTAAATTCCCTACTAGCCCATGGCCGTGTGTCTAATCTGTCTTGTTAATTTGTGTGAACTGTGTTCAAGACACCTCCATAAATCTTGAATCTTGACAGCGCCATCGGTGGTGTTTGGTGAGGACTATATACCAACATATTTTGGCTGACGCTCGAGTATACATACTCCCTTTCGCACAATATGTATGGACAGCGGGTGTGGAAAGTCGGTATTCGGATAACAATCAATAAGACTGTGAAAGCAAGTGAAGGAAAATTTACATTTCAAAAGGGAAGGTCTGCGCTAGTAAATGTAGAAGATATATATATAGATATCTATATATATATATATACCCACCTTTCTTTCTAATAAACTTAAGTTGCAAGTAGGCGCTCCTGGTCTGTGCAATCTCCTGTTTTAGTGTCCGGGTGCGCGCCCTTACTCAGTTAAAGTATGATTGGTCTCCTTCGCGGTAGCCAGCGACACGCGCGACTTTCGCGCAGTGCTAGTATATTTCTTTTTCGCTCGTGCCATTTTTCGCAGAGGCTGCGCCTTGCTCGCGTTTTTTTTTGTTGTTGTTGTTGGTGGTGGTGCCTGGCGTGATGCCTTGTCGTTGCACCCATAGCTGATTTAACCACAATACAAATGGCAACGTTCAATGGACGATATCTAAAGTTAACGTGATAGCTTTTGTAAGAAGCAGTCGCAGCACTACAATGGCTAAAAAAACCTAATTACGTCAATATTTCTTATTCCTCGTACGTAAGCATCACCGACTGTTGTATGTATTTGACTATTTTTCCTGCATGATAGTCACAGTGGTTTTGCAGCTAACTGTACGTTGCATAAAAATGGGCTTCTCCTAAATGTGCTGAATATTGTGCTGAGAATCCATAAAATCGCTCGTCGGCAACTGTCATTCAGTCTGAAGCGAACTTCAAAAGCTGCTTTTTTGAACGAACCATCACTTGCTACGATATAGCTTCTTGATTGCACCAGTCGTGATCGTTAGAATATTGTCACGTTACTCTCGACAAACTTGATAAAAATGGGCTCGTTTAGTCGACCACTCAAGCAGCGGCTCAGAGAGATCGTCTCTGTCTTCTTTCACTCTTCGATCTCACCCAAGCAAACTATGTGGCAATAGTCCCCCCCTCTGAAAGCATCGACTCGATGCTCGTAAATGAAAAAAATGAAGGTATACACACGCAGATATAGAGAACCAAAAGAAGGAGAGTGCCACTACTCGCAGCGCAAATGAGGAAGTTTCGCCAACGCTTGCGCCAAGCGCAAAAAGAAAAGGCATAAAACACAGGAGAACACAAACAGCAGCAGCAACGCAATGTCACGGAATGTCGTAGCACGTGAAACCACAAGGGCTATTGTGTGAAGTAGGGCTTCAGCCGAACGACATGCACGGTTTCGGGCCGAAGCTGTCGTCGAGAAGACGCTGCGCCGTCCGGAAATACCTCGTAGGTAAGATCTGTGATTCGTCTAAGAACCTTGTACGGTCCAAAATAACGACTTAGGAGTTTTTCGGATAAGCCTGGTCGCCGGACAGTGATCCACACCCACACTCGGTCCCCAGGGTGGTAGGTGACATTTCGATGGCGCAGGTTGTAACGTCGTGCGTCTGCATCTTGTTGGTGACTGGTGTTTATGCGAGCTAGCTGACGAGCTTCTTCGGCGTATTGAGTGTATTGCTCAGCATCTTGAGCAAGTTCATTGCTTTGGTAGCACGGAAGCATAGCATCGAGCATGGTTCGCACGTTGCGTCCGTAAACAAGTCGGAAAGGCGGAAATCGCATTGTTTCTTGCGTTGCCGTATTACAAGCAAACGTGACGTATGGAAGAATCTCGTCCCAGGTTTTATGTTGTACGTCCACGTACATTGACAGCATGTCCGCTATGGTCTTGATAAGCCTCTCTGTCAGACCATTGGATTGCGGATGATAAGCCGTTGTTTTTCGATGACTTGTGCGGCTCAGTTTAAAAATGTCCTCCATCATTCATGCTGTAAACGACGTCCCTCTGTCCGTAATCACGCATGACGGGGCACCATGCCGTAGGACGATTTGGTGCATGAAGAACTGCGCGACTTCAGAGGCCGTGCCAGGGGGTAACGCTTTTGTTTCAGCATAACGCGTAAGGTAATCTGTCGCAACTATAATCCATTTGTTCCCAGAGGACGACAAAGGGAAGGGCCCGAGAAGGTCCACTCCCACGAGGTCAAACGGTGTCCGTGGTGGTGCGATCGGCTGGAGCAGGCCCGCGGGTCTCACAGGCGGAGTCTTGCGGCGCTGGCACTCACGGCAGCCTTTCACATATCGATGTACACTAGTTGATAGTCGCGGCCAGTAATACTGTTGGCGTACTCGGGCGAGAGTTCGCGAATAGCCCAAATGTCCTGACGTGGGCTCGTCGTGGCACGCAAGGAGGATTTCATCACGCATGTCGGTAGGAACAACGAGTAAGAAGGCTTTGTCGCTACCACGGGCGTTTTTCTTGTAAAGAATGCCTCTTCTTAGACAAAAAGAGAACAGTTCGCGAGCAATGTGTTGAGGGACCTGAGAGTTGCGGCCTTCCAGGGAATCAATAACTGGGCGTAATTCATCGTCTGCCCGCTGCTTTGACATAAATTCGGAGCCACTAACTGCTCCGAGAAAGGCATCTTCATCTTCGGAGCCCCTGACAGCGTTCCCCACAGGTGCTTGAGAAAGCGCGTCGTCGTCTTCGTGTTTGCGCCCTGACCTGTACACAATCGTAATATCAAACTGCTGCAAACACAAACTCCACCGTGCGAGACGGCCGGATGGATCTCTGAGACTTGCCAGCCAGCAGAGCGAGTGGTGGTCAGTCACCACTTTGAAGGGACGACCGTAGAGGTAAGGCCGAAATTTGGTCGTCGCCCACACTACTGCGAGGCATTCTTTTTCTGACGTAGAATAGTTGGTCTCAGCTCGAGAAAGAGTACGACTGGCGTAAGCTATCGCATGCTCAACGCCGCCGTGTCGTTGTACAAGGACAGCGCCAAGTCCGACGTTGCTGGCATCTGTATGAATTTCTGTACCAGCGTCCTCATCAAAATGGGCAAGCACAGGGGCTGTTTGCATTCTCTGTCGTAACTCTGTGAACGCTGTATCTTGTTCTGCGCCCCAAGTAAAGGGTACGTCATCTCGGGTGAGTCGCGTAAGTGGTTCAGCTATCTTAGAAAAGTTGGCGATAAATCGGCGATAATACGCGCACAAGCCGAGAAAACGGCGTACTGCTCTTTTATCTGATGGGACAGGGAAGGCGGCGACAGCAGCAGTTTTGTCTGGATCAGGTCGCACTCCATTCGCACTAATGACATGTCCCAGAAATTTTAGCTCTTCATAGCCGAAATGGCATTTTTGGGGTTTCAGCGTGAGTTCAGCTGTGCGAATGGCTTCCAGAACCTTTCTCAGACGCTTCAGATGTTCTTCAAAGCTCTCGGAAAAGATGACCACATCATCGAGGTAGACAAGGCAGCTTTGTCACTTCAAGCCAGCGAGAACTGTGTCCATCATCCTCTGAAAAGTGGCTGGTGCTGAACAGAGGCCGAAGGGAAGAACTCGGAATTCGTAAAGTCTGTCTGGAGTCACAAACGCGGTTTTTTCTCGGTCTCGTTCATCCACTTCAATTTGCCAATAGCCACTCTTTAGATCGATTGACGAAAAATACTTCGCACGTCGTAACCTGTCGAGGGAGTCGTCGACCCGTGGAAGTGGGTATACATCCTTTTTTTGTGACGCTATTAAGCTTCCTGTAGTCAATACAGAATCGCAGCGTTTCGTCTTTTTTCTTCACTAGAGCGACTGGCGAGGACCAAGCGCTGCTGGATGGTTGAATAATCCCGTCATCGAGCATCTCTTTCACTTGTGTCTGAATAGCCTCGTGTTCTTTGGCAGAAACGTGATAAGGCTGCTGCCGGATGGGGCGGATGTCATCGTCGGTAATAATTCGATGCTTCGTGAGGTGTGTTTGACGGACTTTAGAAGAAGAGGTGAAGCAAGATCTAAACTCCCCTAAAAGGTCGTGAAGTGCAGCCTTTCTCTCGTCTGACAGCGTCGAATTAATGTCGATGTGGTCTAGAAATTCCTCATCCTCATGCGTTTCCTCGGACGCGAAGCACTCTGTGACGTCGGCAACAGGTTCTCCATAAGCTAGGGTGGTTCCGCAGAAAAGATGCCGGTGCTCGTAATTGAAGTTCGTAGCTAGTATCGTTGACTGTCCGTCACGGACGCGCACAACACTTCGGGCGGCGCATACACCTTGGAGCAGCAGAAGTGATAAGTTGCTTTCAGCCACCACGTCGCCGTCTTGGAAGTCTTCACAAGAGACTTCGGTGGGAACAGTTGCTCGAGGTGGCAGCGTCACACTGTCGTCAGCAACACGCCGCGCAAGTCTACGGCAGTTATCAGCGTCTCGATCTGTTGCGCCTTGAGTCGAGAAGGTCACGATGCGCTCACGGAGATTTATGATGGCACCGTATTCCCGAAGGAAGTCCATGCCGATAATCAGATGACGCAAACAGTCGCGAAGAAAGAGGCAGCTGAGCACAAACGTTGACGCACGAATTTTCACTCTTGCGGTACAGCGACCGAGCGGTATTACAACGTGTCCGCCAGCTGTTCGAATTCGCGTTTCATTCCACGGCGTGATCACTTTCCTGAGATCTTTCGCCTGCCTCCCGCTGATGATCGAATAGTCTGCACCAGTGTCTACCAATGCACTGACCTGAAGACCGTCAACCAGCACAGGTATGTCGAGTGACACGCGGTCACTAGGTTCAGATGCGGATGTCGGCGTTTCTTCGGCACTGCGATTATTCTCTGACGAAATGCCTTCGGCGTTACGTGCAAGCGTCGATGGGAGGTCTTCCGCACTTTGAGTCCCAGCGACCTTGCCCCCGAAGGCCGCTGCCTTCAGTTTTCCCGACGAGGGCTCGGGGAGCGTTCCCGTGCCGTCACCCCGAAACGTGGCCCAGTGGCTGCGGGTCTCCTCGGAGATGGTGACCGCGATTGCCGTCGTGTAAAGGGTGCACGCTGTTGCGCGAGATACTCTTCGATATCCCTTGGCCTTTGACCGATTCGGGGACGAGGGGAATTGACGGAGAATCCGCGCAGTCCAAGTTGCCGGTATGGGCATTCGCGGTAAATGTGACCAGCCTCACCACAATGATAGCAGAGGGGTCGTCTGTCTGGCGTACGCCAGAGATCAGACTTGCGCGTCGGTGCACGGTGACTATCGATGTTCAAATCAGCGTGCGCTGACTGAATCGCTACTGACGGCATCATTGTCTGGATCGGGACGTATGGCATTGTCTGGATCAGGACGTGCGGCACTGTCTGGATCGGGACGTGTGGCCCTGGCTGGATTGGGACTCCTTGACCCGAAAGAGGAGTGGCAGATCGCAAGGCTTCCGCGTACGTACGACGGCGACTGTCAGTAGACACAGGAGCCGTTTGCGGATCAACCGACGTGGGCGGAAAACGATGGGCGTGCAGCACCTGCTGTGCCTCGTCGCGGATGACACTGGTGATAGAACCAACATCGATTTGCCTTTCCCGTACATCTTTTCCATTTCTTCCCGGACGACAGATCGAATGATCTCGCGAATCCATTCGGGGCTCTTGCTCCCAGGGGTGGCAAAAACTTCGGGAGTTGAGGCAGCATTCACTTGACGGTCAAACTGGGCAGACCGTTGGTGCAGTACTCGCTCCATTGTTGCCGCTTCAGTAAGGAACTCAGCAACGCTTTTGGGGGGACTACGCACCAAACCAGCAAAAAGTTGTTCCTTCACACCACGCATGAGGTGGCGCAACTTTTTTTCTTCTGCCATAGCAGGATCCGCTCGCTTGAAAAGCCATGTCATGTCCTCGACGTACATCGAGACGGTCTCGTTGGGCATCTGGAAGCGTGATTGTAGTGCACGCTCCGCCCGTTCGCGGCGGTCAGGACTCCTGTAGGTCTCCAGAAGGCGACGCTGGAACTCGCGCCAAGATGTCAGAACATCATCCGTGTTCAAAAACCACGTCTTGCCACCGTCTTTTAGGCAAGTGTACACGTTCCGGAGCTTTGCGGCATCATCCCAGTAATTGATCGCTGCGACACGTTCGAACTCACTCAGCCAGTCGTCAACATCTTCATGCTGCTCTCCGTTAAAGGGGCTAGGCAAGCGGGTTCTGGACGGTGCAGTAGATCGGCGTGGAAGGTGTCGGAGCTTGCATGGGATCTTGTGTCGAAGTCATAGTCGCTGCGTCAGTGGTTGGTGTCTCAGGCGGTAGGCCTCGTTGGCGGCGGCTTACTCTATGAACAGGAGTTTTCACGGGTGCATGGCTTGTGTTCCGGCTGCTGGACGGGGTCTTGGGCATCGGGTGAATTGTGAGACGTTGTACCCAGCAACTCCACCAGTCTTGTCACGTTACTCTCGACAAACTTGATAAAAATGGGCTTGTTTAGTCGACTACTCAAGCAGCGGCTCGGAGAGATCGTCTTTGTCTTCTTTCACTCTTCGATCTCACCCAAGCAAACCTTGTGGCAATATGTTGAAAATTATTGCTGAAACAATAAGGGAATGAACGAATAAATAGAGATGACACTGGCAATGGTCACCAAATGGGGTTCTTTTATTTACGGAGAGAGCAGGTACTCACACGCGAAATATTTACCCAAATTAGATCTGGTGCTATAGAAAAAGTAAAAACAAGAACTGCCAAAGAATTCTCAAGTAAAAACAATAACTCCTGATAGCAAAAATTAGCCGCTATCTCACGTAGTGTAAGTTAAGTCACGTGACCACACTCAGGTGTCGTTGCGACACCTCCAGTTTTATGACAAGTAATTAGCTTCCGTCATGTGGTGACGTCATCTCGTGATGATGATTTTTTCACATCGCCAGTTCCCGACAACGCGAGACGCTGACATTTATATTTCGCGTTTTGATTGGAGATCTAAGGCTTCCACTAGAACGATAAGCACGCCCGTAATATTGCTGATTACTGTTGGCGAAAATTGCGTTTTTTGCAGTTCGTTATTTACTTTTCAATATGGATGTCAGTGCGCGCATGACAGGGTGCTGATAAATTGGTGGTTTTCTCGCGTATACGGGTGACGTGCAAGGGGTGCTCTCGGGATTGTACTCGCTTGCTGTGGATATCAACTTTAAGGCAGAAGCCTATAATCCTCGCTCGCTCAGTGAGTGCTCTAATATCACCCTAATGTGTTTTTTCGGGAACCATTTTCTATTGATGTAACACGAGGCGTAATTATAGCATTGATGAGTTTACCCACGAAGATTTACCGGTTAGTTACAATTATAATTGCTACGTTATAACTCAGAAACGTCTTCTACCAATAGGTTTTAACAATGTTGCGTGGTAGTTGTTTGACATTTTGTAAACGAAATTATGCATCGTGCCTGAATGATCAACTGCATTTGCACGTACGTTGTTGTTATATTCCATTGACTACCAATCTGAGCCGCATATTTTGGAATGATTTGGGGAAAAAAGAGGTGACCCATAAGCTTCGCCTTTAACAGTTGAATAAGATAGCGAATTCCAGCCCCTAGTGTGCCCTTCAATCGCCAAGTGCATACTTACTAATATATTTTCTTTCTCTCTAACACAGACACACGTACGCACACACGCACACAGTAGATTGTACCAGCGTGCGCGAATGGTGCAGCATTTTCATCTAAAGCAAGAGTCGCATGGTCTCCAAGATACACCCCGTGCGCGTGCCTTGTTGGAGGCCATAAAGAGTCTCAGAATGCCTCACAGACGGCAGCTTGTTATGTAGCGACCAGTTGTGAAAGAAGTGCAATCTACCAAATAGAAGGCTGCTCGCCTTAAATGACCATCGGCGCTCTTTTGCAGTCTATGTTGTTTTCTGTTTTATGTGTATATTTAACCTGTGTTGCACTAAATACGAACAGCCGTAGTGACGTTAAGTTACCTAAGCATTTACTTCTTGTTCAGCTGGATATCAATAACCATAGCTTGTATACATGTGCAATGAGATCGATAATTCTGTTCGCACGAAAACGCATACGTCGTTTTTAAGGGGCCAAGCTCCTTGGAGTGTGGGGCGCTTCCTCCTCCTCTGTAGTAGTAGTAGTAGTAGTATGTGGGCACTTCTAGTTAGCTATAGGAATCGCTCATGAAGTGACGTTGCGAGTATCTCCTTAAAAATATACTAAATGGCTTTAGTGGTTTTCGTACACTCTTAGTCAAATCTCGGCTAGAATACACGCCCGCAGAAAGGAAATCAAGTCAATTTATCGCCGCTTCTACGTGGCTCCGTAGCACTGTGAAAGAGAAACCGGCCCGATTTGATGTGGCCTTCAGAATAGCCGGGAAAAACATTAGCCGGGATTTTAGGTCAAATTTTTCCTCGCAAGATACAGCCTGCGGTTAGGCGTGCCATTTCCGTAGGCGGCCCAACCCTGATGCGGTGGTGGAAAAAAGAATTATTTTACGCTTTTGAGAGCGCTTTTTTTGCCAAGATTTTGGCGGATATTTTGACCACGGGTAATTGGAGTACCATTATTATCCTGACAACTTATATTTGCAAGATCAACAAATAAATGCACAGCCCTGTAACCCAACTCGAGAACGCATGCGCTTGAAGCAGTTGTCTTACCCATTGCACCAGTGTGTCACCACATGAAGGCGACGCTTTTTGCGGGGTATATATTTACCAAATGGATTTTTGCAAACCGTCTTTGGAACGTTGAACTGTTTTTATGCCATGCGCATGCATTTGATCAGCGAATAGCTTGTAGGGCTTCATGAGCTCATGACAACCACGGTGAGCGCTGTCGGCTCTTAGTTCGGCCGGTTCATGGTGTGCCGTTCCGCAAGAACAGTTAACGTATGTTTGGGCGTCGTTTTAGTGCTTCCCCGTGAACTGCGGGTTTTACCCTCACCGAAATTCACGGACGAGGCTCTGTCCAGCTGTCAAAACCTGCGTATACTTCTCGCACTTGTGTGTGCTGTCAGAAATTTCGACGATTGGTGTCAGGAGGAACATGCGTGTCAGTGACAGTAGCCTAATCTCAGCTGTTTGGAGACAATGCGCTTTTGCACGTAAAAGTTGCATGGGTGTTTTAGCGTGCCTACTCTAACATTTGCATTTCGTATGCGTGAACTGCCGTGGGCTGCACGCTCGGGCAGCAGCACCTTCTTAGCATTTCAACGATTACTTATTTCTGCAACTAGAATTTATGCGCTATATTTCGCTATTGGTAGTGGTTTTTACTCATTTTCAGTCTTTAACAAACCTGATTTATAGGGAGTGGCTACTTTTACCTTTATTCAGCATCACGCCCCGCCGCGGTGGTCTAGTGGCTAAGGTACTCGGCTGCTGAACCGCAGGTCGCGGGATCGAATTCCGGCTGCGGCGGCTACATTTCCGATGGGGCGGAAATGTTATAGGAACGTGTGCTCAGATTTGGGTGCACGTTAAAAACCCTAGGTGGTCAAAATTTCCGGAGCCCTCCACTATGGCGTCTCTCATAATCACATAGTAGTTTTGGGACGTTAAACCCCACATATCAATCAATCACTTATTCTGCATCACACCGTTGTTCAAATGAATGCCGAAACACGCGCCAAAGTCTAGTATGACGTACACATATTAGTGACGGACAAGTCAGTCTGCCTCTAAATAAATATGACTTCTGTACATCTCTTTCGCTAACGTCGGCATGCAGTTGGGGTCAAGAAATGGTGCTGAACGAACCTCAAAATATTTATTGTTACTGCTAGCAGTTGCTCTTTAGAAAATGGTGTTTTTTATTGCTCGTACATTATCTTTACCGCAGTACACTGGTTGTCTTGGTCGTGGTTCACTGTTACAAATCCATGCTGGAATATGAGAACTGTACTTCTTATTCAGAAGAGTGAGCAAATATTGGTGACATATGCTCTCCTGCTGACGTCGACTGATTGGTTGATATGTGGAGTTTAACGTCCGAAAACCACCGTACGAATATGAGAGATGCCGTACTGGAGGGCTCCGGAAATTTCGACCACCTGGGGTTCATTTACGTTCGCCCAATACTGAGCACACGGGCCAACAACATTTCCGCCTCAATCGGAATTGCGACCAGCGGGTCATCAGTCGAGTACCTTATGCTCTAGACCACCACGGCGGGGCTCTCCTGCTGAGTTCTGCACCTGACTTTTTACTTCTAAACTTGATGCTCAGCATCAAATTACGCAACCACCAATCAGACATCGACCAATCAATTTTCAGTTTTGGTTTTTTTTCTGTCTCGCGGCCTTTGGTCTGTTTCTTTTTTACCATGCTTTCCTAAAATCATCTGTTCAACTTGCTTTGTAGAACATGAGCATCAACATACATAGGCCAGTGTTTCAGTAAGCTGTCGCGCATGCACTAGTATTCTTTTATTTAGTGCATGACACAGTGTCATACCTCCAACACTGATGAACGAAAAGTTGTCTGTGCTCATTTATTGAAGTCAAAAGAGTAGCAATGGGACTGCACATCCCATTGTATGCTCAAATGCAGAAACATGTATGATATCTTGAATAAAGTGTGCCATATAGCCCTGGAAACTGTTTCCGTCCCAGACCATCTTGTAGAAAAATGACAATCACAAGACAGCGGGACGAAACGGGGACGCACAAATGCCACGGCACGCAGGTGACAGTGAACGGAACGCCGGCGCCGGGTGCCCAGCAGGCGTCACGATGGCAGGGAGGGGGAGGTGTTTCTTTCTTTTTTCTTTCTGTTCGCACTCGCATTTGTGGCTGAATGGTTTTGCGGAAGTTGATGACGGCTCCTGGCACCAGGCTGGAGCGATGCAGATGGGGGCTCTCCTTTTTTTCTTTTTTTTTCATTCTTGCGCCTGCTCTTACCGGCTGTATGCGTGAGTTCCGTGCCACACGGATGTCACGGGTATTTTTTTGCTTGGCTTCCTTTAGACAGAATTTTAATCAATACACAGGAGCGCGCCGTCTATGTGCCGTTCGTCATCTGACACCTGACTGATAGTGTAGATGTGCATATTTGTCCACCTTTGGAGCTGTTTCAAAGTTCCTGTGTGTTTTAGCGGTGGTGATGGCTGCACTATCCCGCATTTTTTCGACGTAGCTTCATGGCCTCCCAAATGCGCCTACAAATCGCCGAATGAGCTCTATTTCGTCGTGACATCTGTCGAACAAAATGCGTTCAGGAGACTTTTTTCTACGTGCGTATTATGTAGTGTTTTTCCCAAAGCAGCTGCAAGTGACTTTGTAGCTTCGTGGTAGGACACCTCGTTGCCAAGTGACCGGCCCGGGTTTGACCCTCAGTGACAACCGAAAATTCTAATTTTCAGTTTATTTGCATCTTTCTCGATTTTTCACTCACATACAATTTTTTGCTCACAATCAACAGTGCTGACACTGACGCCAGAATTTCTGCGGCACAAGCTTTCTAATTCTATCGCGTTCAATTCACAGCATATCCACGAGATGAATGGTTATGAGTGGGCGAAACTTCGGAGTAAATCATTGGTGAACCGCGAATCTTCGATGTAATTCACCCAACCGATCAACAATTAACGCTTTCATGAGCACGCCTATCCCCATTGATAGTAAGTTTTCAATGTTGACAAGTTTTTTTTAAATTTACCCTGTTTCGAACGCGTTTAGATCCCTTGCGCTATCTAACGCGCAAAAGAAAAAACTATTTTATTAGTTTCGTTTTTGTGTTTCATTTTTTTTCACCGTGTGGTGATTTAAAGTGCCTTTGCATGCGCGCGACTGAGCGTGCATAGTTTCAATCATGGCATCGACGTCACGTTTGACCACTTTACCAGAAAGGCTTATTTTGGCGGATTCTCGTTTATCTGGGCTGAAATAATAATATGACGACAACGGCACAGGCTCGGAAGATGACATCAACACCTTTGATTTCAGTGCGGATGAGGAGAATTCGTCAAACCGCCCGGAACATCAGCTGTTGTCCAACGGTGAGTTTAGCTTTGTCCACGGGCCGCGTTATTGCCGGCGTGTGTCGGTATAAGTTGAATCGATGGGTTCTGAAGGTTACAGATCTTATCTGAAGAGCGACAACTTCCTTCGGGCGGGACCACTTGCCGGTGGCACCACAGGGAGTGCAGTTTCTGGTGCGAAGGCAGCCGGGAACGAACCTTGGAGCCGCGTTACGTAAAGCCGCATGGTACTTGATTAGCACTGTCGAATTTTTTCGCGATAGCAATTATACGGACACTTTCGGCTGGATTTCGCCGCCAGCATCGACGTGGTGCCGACGTGCATGTCGTGCACAGTATTTGTATACGTATCTATGTATATGAAAACGCAAGAAAGAAAAAAAAAATACCAGAAAAAAGACTCTGGCGCATAGAATTGAACGTGGGACCATCCGCGTCGTGAGTGCGAGGTGTTAATTACAGAGCCACCGAGATGTACCTCCTTGAATGTTCAAACGGCAAGCTATTCATATCTACTACTTACCGCGGTTCGCGGGCATCTCGGGGGGAAACTATTGTGTTTTCAGCACTACAAGCAAGATGATGCAGTGAGCACGCGGCGGCTCTCATGTCTCACGCGTATTTTGGCCGACGTAGAGAATAAAGGGATGTACGCTTGATCACGCACTCTTATCTTGCATTGGGGAAAATAGTACGTCTAAGCTAGCTATTGAGTTTCGTCGGAACGATTATATTGTAGTTACCGGGCGCAAAAAGATCACTGCAATTGTTGCACAGCCTCCGTTTGCGAACGGCGTGCGCTTTTCAGACACAGTGAAGTAACAACTGAGACGCTTATTCGCATTATTTGTACCGGTGAGTGTGCATAATATAGAGCAAAGTGAGACGAAGACTGGGCTTTTTTTTTACTTGAAGAGGTTTTACCATACTGAGGGAGTCCCTATAAATTACTTCTTTTTGTAGTTTGTAATTGTTTGATATGTTTAGCAGCCACAAGTATCGCCTAAGCTTAAACCTGCGTCTGAATGTAGAGGGCCAGCATCCAAAAAGAATGGGTCCACAGCAGCGTAGGACACAGAAGAGTTAGATCTTGAGGCACATATAAAAAACTCAGGACGTGCGTATTTGTGTTGAAGTTTCTGGAAGTATGCTTGGATAAGGGCAATGGGCGAGTGTTTGGTAACTTCCAGGAAAGACAGATCGCAGTCTACATTCTGCCACTGCCACAGTGGCGGGCACGCTGTAGGATCCATTAAACTGTGTTCAGGTGACACACCAGTTTTCTCAGCTAGGCCCTTCAAGCGAACTGAGAAGGGCTGACTCATGGAAGGCCTGTTTGGAAACAGAATGGAGCTCGACAAATCATTATTAGTGGAGTATGAGGAGGGCTTTTTGTCTGCTTTCACCTTAAGGAAATATACAAGTGACATGTAAGTTTTCTGCAAATAAAGCGACCACTCATTTGAATCAATGTAGAGGTTTCCTAGAGGGATGGCGCGAGAAGCATCCGTAGAAAGACGGGTGCCCAAATGGTGGATGGGTCAAGCATTTTCAGGGCACTTGATGCTGCAGACTGATAAATGATCACACCGTAATCAGGGAGTGTGCATATAAGGCTTTTATGAATATTCATCAGGCATTTTTTACGACTGCCCCTTGATGCCCACAATAAAACCTTGAGTACATTCATTGCTTTCAGGCGCTTATTCTTGAGATGTTTATTGTGTGGAGTGAATGTTGGTTTCTTGTCTAAAACTGTTCCTAAAAACTTTTGCTCGAATTTAACTCATAGCCTCTGACTGTGCAGGTCAATGGCCGGATCTGGATGGAGACCTCTTTTTCCTGAGAATAAAACGCAGGTGCTCTTTTGTGGGTTAAGGATGACTCCATTCACGTCCGCCCACTTGGTTCCCTTATTCAAGCCTAGTTGATCCTGCCGCTCGCACATTGCGAGGTTGCATGATTTGTAACCTATCTGCACGTCATCGACGTATGTGCAAGAGAACATGTTTCGTGAAATACAAGTATGTAGGGTATCCAGTTTTATAATAAAAACTTCGAGACAATGCATTCCGCACTCGAACATGGAAAGTGCGATTGGACAGTTAACTCTGAATTATGTTCAGCGTATTACCTCGAATACCTAAGAGTGAGAAGTCTCACAATATACCAAAGCTCTATGTGGTGTGATAGGATTTTTTCGTATGAAAAATCGATAGGGAAAATTGCTAATGTAGGAAACAATCTCGGATCTGGGCCTCAATACGAACCAGCTTGTCAATCGCAGATCTGCCTTCTCAAAACCTGCAATAATATGGTTCAAGTAGGCTGTTAGTTTCAAGAAATTCTATGAATCGGTGATTTATCGTCTTTTCAAAAATTTTGCATGGGCAGCTTGTTAGTGCTATGGGCCTGTAACACGTAAGGGAGGATGGATCATTCTCTTTTTTCAAAATGGGATTGACAATGGCCTCTTTCCAGTTTGAAGGGATGTCACCGGAAAACAAGTTGGCGTAGTAAAAGTAAAGTAAGTTTTTCGCGTTTCGAGAGGTAGATTCTTTAACATTTCATAGACCACACGGTCAGACCACAGAGCGGAAGTGCTGCAGCAGTTATAGATGCCCGAAGTTCAGTTAGAAAGAAAGGTTTGTTTTATGCCTCGTATTTTGTGCATTTGGTATCTAGTTTCTTATTCTCGACTCTTGTGTTATACCGCTGGAACTCTTGAGAGCAGTGTTCCGAGCTGAAAACTTGCTCAAAGTGTGCTCCTAGGTTTTTTGCTTGGTCTTCCAAGGTATCACCTTGTGCGTTCTCCAGAGGGAGAGCATATGCTTGTTTTATTTCCAATCTTAACACCCTGTTAACACCTTACCCCCATGTGTATATGATGTGATGCCAGATAAAAAAAATTCCAGCTGTCCCTTCTTGTATGTCTGCGCGTCCTCCTACCTTGAGATTTAACATTAAATTTATTTGTTAAACTATTGTGTTTAATTTAGAGTTTCTGAGATTTTGAGCCGTCGGTTATTCTCATAGCGACCTCACCGTTTTGTTTTTTAGTTCTTTTCGACACTCAATTGTCCACCAAGAGACATGTCGTTTGCCAGATAGTCAATTTGTTTGAGGAATGCATTTGGCGGCCACATCAACTTTAAAAGCAGTGAAGTTGTTCACGGCCGCCTCTATGCTTAACGCGCACATGTCAGTACAGGTTAAGAGGGTATCTTTTCGAAACTGTTCCTAATTGGCTTTTTTTCGGTGAGCGATTTGGGAAGTTGTGAAGGACAACCCTATGATATTTGTGTGCCTAAGAGTACTGGGAAATGGTCACTTCCGTAAATAATATTTATGGTTATTATGTGAGTCAAAGTAGGAGTGATGGAGATGCAATGCTTATGTCTATGGAGAAGTAGGTATTGTTAGCGAGGTTGTAATATGTAGGCTCTTTCTGATTCAGACGACAGGCGCTGGAAGCGAAAAGGAACTGCTCAACCAGGCGACCTCGCGCGTCGCGACGACAACCATCCCATAGACTATGTGCATTAAAGTCCCTAAGACAAGATAGGGTTCGAGTGTTTTGTCTATCAAAGACTGGAATTTATGTTTGTGCAGCTGAAAATATGGAAAGATGTCTATAGAGCAAATGGTAACGAGTTTGCATAGAAGCACCACTTGACCAGCCACTGCCTCAAAAGACGTTTGGAGTTTTAATTGTTTACATGCTATTCCTTGCTTAACTATAACACCTACATCTCAACATGATGCCACGGTATCACCACGGTTCTTCCGGAAAACAATGTAACGCCGTAGAAAGTTGGTGTTAGACTGTATGTGTATTTCCTGTAGAGACATAGGTGTTTGTGAATGTTTGTGTAGAAGTTCTTGTACATCGTCAAGGTTTGTAAGAAGGCCTCTGACATTCCATTGTGTTGTCTGTGTTTCCATATTGGATGGAAAGTGGGGCTCAGTGTACGAAAATGTAGTGTCTGTTCACGTGGGCAGTTGTAACTTAAGTAGCAGCGCCATCGTCAGGCCCTGTTATTGGTTTCTGGGTTTTCTTGGTGTGCTCCAGGTATCCACGCCACACTTCTGGCGCCTCAGGTTCCATGTTTGTGTCCATTGCTTCGATTTAAAGCACTGGATGGCCGCGTACGTGAGCAGTTGTTGCGCATTTGCGACCTCGCCTGGTGAGACCTGGTCGGTAGACCCGACGACCCTGGAGTCGACTGAGTGTCTGGCTTCGTAGGTGGAGCAGGCTTGGCTCCTTCCACCACGGGGCGGCTGCCACACCCAAAGACTGACTTTGTGTGGGCCTAGGTAGTGGCGGAGGGTGATACGACGCTGCCCCCTGACGCGCCACAATAGCGTAAGTTGTGCCATGAAAATCCGAACACTTTCGGCATGCTTCTTTGAAGGAGATGTTTTCGTGAATCTTCAGTGTAATAAGGTTTTCTCTTTTTCCCATTATGGACAAAAAATGGCAGATCCCAGGAAATCGATGATATGCGAAGCACTACTGAGAAAGGTTGCTATGTCACTTCAAAGTCAGCACAACGTTACGAGGTAGTGGTGAACGATGCCGTACATGACTTCCGTGTAGTGACTATCATGTTTGGACTTGTAGTTTACCTTCCTGATCTATTCACGTCACGTGATAACAAACTTAGTATATATGGAGGTAGTGAAACGACCGTGAGCACGCTATGGGCGTGGTATGTTGTCATAATCTTACATGGCACGCGTGTCAGGATTATTATGTTTGCACCAGTCATATACATTGTCATTCGTTCACGTCACGTAACACCAATTTTGGAATATGTGGAGTTACGAAACGGCGGCGAGCGCATCATGAAGGGCCCAATATACTCCAGTGTAGCGTTTACGCTCACGCACGCAGAACACAGCGACGATACTTTAGCAAAACGCGAGCAATCTATAGTCTGACCCCAGGCTCGACCAGCGTCCATCAGCGCGGCTTGACGGCAACCAGCACGAAATGCGACATGCTGCATTTCGCACCGATGCGTTACTCAGACAACACTGCATCTCCCTCTTTTCGTGACGGGGGGACACTGGACGAGCTGAAACGCGCGTCCGTCAAAGCAATGCAGCGTGGCGCGCGCGTGCGAGTATATTGCAGGACTGGCGCCTGGCGTGGCAACGCCGGCGTGACGTGACGAAATGAACGCCGGTGAGAACGCACACCATGTCATGTCGAAGCGTATTGCCGCCTTGACAGTGGCATGTAGTCATCTTCTCACATCACACGCATTTCAATATTATCACTTTTGCTCCAGTCACGTACGTTCGTCATCCATCACGTAATACCGACTTTGGTACATGTGAAGCTATCAAAACGGCAGTGAGCGTATTATGACCGTAGCATGTATTCGTGTTGTTACATGACACTCATCTCATGTTTATCATCTTTGCACCAGTATCATACCTTCGTCATTCATTCACGTCTTGTAATACCAGATTTGGTATAAGTGAAGCTATCAAAACGGCCACCGGCGCAACAAAGCGTAGCTGGTAGTCATGTTGTTACATTACACGCATCTGATGATTATCATGTTTGCACCAGTCACTACCTTCATCATCCATCCACGTACCACAATACCAAATTCTGTATATGTGATGCTAGCCAAACGCCGGTGACCGCATCATGAGCTCGGCATGTAGTCATGTTGTCACATGACATGCATTTTATGAGTTTCATGTTAGGGTCTGTCGCTTGTGTTCACCATGCAATCTTGTCATACCATACCAGTTTTCAAGATGTCATGTGAACAAAACCACCACAAGAGCTACAGGACCATGAAATATAATTCATGACATTCATGACATCCACGTCATAATTTCCATGTTATCACTTGTCAAGTATGTTCGTCATACACTCTTGTTATGCCATAACAAGTTTGGTATCGATACCATTATGGAAACAGCCAGGAGAGATAAAAGTCGTAGGCAGCTAGATAGATAGATAGATAGATAGATGATGATGATGTTTGATGTTTTATGGCGCAAGGGCCATTTCACGGCCAAAGAGCGCCAGTTCATCCTAATAAAAATATGGACAATAATGGTGATAAGCGGCTGTATAAGGGCCATAAAATTCCTCGCAGTAAGGCGGGTAAAAACATAGAAGTAATAAAATCATGACCATGCCGTGAAAGGTGTGTGTGGTGTGAATAGATGACAAAAGTTGGTGATAAAAAAAGACGATGGTGGATATGTATGGCATTAGCACAAGTGCCTCACTCGTTCGTACCCTTGCGTCCAAGGGCCGTGAGGCATGTGCTTTCTTGTGTAGCCACCGAGCAAAAACCTGATGATGATGATGATGTTTGACGTTTTATGGCGCAAGGGCCATTTCACGGCCAAAGAGCGCCAGTTTATCTTATTAAATATGGACAATGATTGTGATAAGCGGCTGTATAAGGGCCATAAAATTCCTCGCAGTAAGGCGGGTAAAAACATACAAGTAATAAAATCATGACCATGCCGTGAAAGGTGTGTGTGGTGTGAATAGATGACACAAGTTGGTGATAAAAGACGATGGTGGATATGTATGGCATTAGCACAAGTGCCTCACTCGTTCATACCCTTGCGTCCAAGGGCCGTGAGGCATGTGCTTTCTTGTGTAGCCACCGCAGCAATAACTTCTCTGGAGAGGTCATGCTACGGTATGCCCGGGTGTATG
This sequence comes from Rhipicephalus annulatus, assembly GCA_013436015.1. Taxonomy (NCBI): domain Eukaryota; kingdom Metazoa; phylum Arthropoda; class Arachnida; order Ixodida; family Ixodidae; genus Rhipicephalus; species Rhipicephalus annulatus. The sequence continues at coordinate 379,242 of WOVY01011863.1, read as the reverse complement.
ACATGAAAGCTATGAATTTCTTTTAAAAACGCTAACAATGATTTATTACTAAAAAGCGGTTCCCTACCGACAAACATTGCAGGGTGTAAAGGTATATGTTGTCGGTAGGGCAACGGGAAGTGTTGTTTTCTTACAGTGTCCAATTGTTTGCACTCAATTAAAATGTGAAGGACTGTCGATGCTTCACCACATCTGTCACACAATGGTGGATCGCCACCGGACAAAAGGTGTGTGTGTGTCGTGTATGTGTGTCCTATCCTGAGTCTCGTTAGTATTACCTCTGTATGAGGCGATTTCGATACGGGCAGCCAATGACCAAGGTGTGGCTTAATAACGTGTAGTTTGTTTTGTGTGTGTGTATCCCACTTGCTCTGCCAGTATACTCTAAGGTTTCGTTTGAGAGACGGCTTAAGATCAAGGGCCGGGATTGATATGGGTGTAGGGGCAGTGCTTTTGTGGACGGATGTTGCGAGCTGATCCGCCCTCACGTTGTCTTGAATCTCACGGTGCCCTGGCACCCAGCACACTACAACATGTTGTTTGAGTGTGTAGAGTGTGCATAAAATGGAGTAAAGTGAGACAAGGACTGGGTTTTTTTGTTTTTTAAGACTGTGCAGAGCCGTTACCACACTGAGGGAGTCTGTATAAATTACTGCTTTTTGTATTTGTAATTGTTTGATGTGTTTAGCGCCACAAGTATCGCGTAAGCTTCCGCTGTGAAGATACTTGTGCGTGGATGTAGAGGGCCAGCATCCGAAAAGGAATGGCCGACAGCAGCGTAGGACACAGATGAGTTAGTCTTGGAGGCATCTATGAAGACCTCAGGACATGTGTATTTGTGTTGAAGTTCCAGGAAGTATGTTCGAATATGGGCAATAGGCGCATGTTTTGTAACTTCAAGAAAGGGCACATCACAGTCTATAGTCTGCCATTGCCACGGTGGCAGATATGCTACAGGAGCCATTAAACTGTGTTCAAGTGAGACTCCAGTTTCCTCAGCTAGAATTTTCAGGCGAACTGAGAAGGGCTGCCTCATCGAAGGCCTGTTTTGAAACAGAATGGAGCTCGACAAATCATTAATACTAGAGTATGAGGGGTGCTTCTTATCTGCTTTCACCTTAAGGAAATAAACAAAGGACATGTAAGTTCTCTGCAGATGAAGCGACCACTCATTTGACTCAACATAAAGGCTTTCTACGGGGCTGGTGCGAAAAGCACCCGTAGAAAGGCGGATGCCCAAATGGTGCATGGGGTCCAGCATCTTCAAAGCACTTTGTGTTGCAGACTGATAAACAATGGCCCCATAATCTCAGTGGGTGCGAATGAGGCTTCGATACAGATTCATGAGACATTGCTTGTCACTACCCCACGTAGTACGTGACAATACTTTTAAAACATTCATGGCTTTTAAACATTTTGTTTTTAGATACTTGATGTACGGTACGAAGGTTAACTTGTTGTCCAAGATTAATCCTAAGAATTTATGCTCCGCGTTGACAGACAGACGTTGACCGTTCAATTCAATGTCGGGTTCCGAGTGCATGCCTCTCTTTCGGGAGAACAAGACACACGTGCTCTTTGTGGGTTCAGTCGGAATCCGTTTTCCTCTGCCCATTTGGAGACCTTGTTTAAACCTAACTGAACCTGTCGCTCACGCATTACCAGATTGCAAGATCTAAAGCCAAGCTGGACGTCGTCAACATATGTACAATAAAACATTTTGCGAGGGATGGACAAGTACAAGGAATTCATCCTGATGAGAAAAAGTGTGCAGCTAAGTACACCACCTAGTGGCACGCCTGTTTCCTGGACGAATGTTTGGGAAAGAACCGTGCCCACTCGGACACGGAATGTCCGGTTTGACAGGTAACTTTCGATTATGTGAAACATTCTTCCGCGCACGCCAAGGTGGGACAGGTCTCTTAGAATTCCGAAACGCCATGTTGTATCATAAGCCTTTTCGATATCGAGGATTACAGAGAGAAAATATTGTTTATGGACGAAGGCGTCCCTGATCTGTGCTTCGATACGAACAAGGTGGTCTGTGGTGGATCTACTTTCTCGAAACCCGCACTGAAATGGGTCGAGCAAATTGTTTGTTTCAAGGAAGTGTACAAGTCTGCAGTCTATCATTTTTTCGAAGATTTTGCACAAGCAGCTTGTGAGTGCAATAGGCCTATAACTCGAAGGTAAAGAAGGGTCCTTGCCCTCTTTCAAAATGGGAATTATAATAGCCTCTTTCCAGGAGTTAGGGATAGTGCCAGAAAACCAGATAGCATTGTACAAACAAAGTAAGGTTTTTTGTGTTTCGATCGGTAGGTTTTTTAACATTTCATAAACGACACGGTCGGAACCTGGGGCAGAAGTACTGCAGGAGTTTAGAGACATTCGCAGCTCAGCTGGACTGAAAGCTTGATTATATGCCTGGTATCTAGTGCATTTGTGTTCGAGTTTCTGCTTTTCTATTCTTGTTCTGTATTTTTGGAAAGTGTCAGTATAGTGAGATGAGCTGGACACCTGTTCGAAGTGTGCACCGAGAAAGTTTGCCTGATCTTCCAAGGTGTCACCCTGAGTGTTTACGAGTGGAAGTGTGTGTACTTGTTTTCCGGCTATCCTAGCGACCATGTTCCAGACTTTAGCTTCCTGTGTGTATGAATTGATCCCTGACAAAAAATTCTGCCAGCTTTCTCTTCTGGCCTGCCGACGCGTTATCCTGCCTTGAAACTTTATTTTCTTGAAGGTGTCAAGATTTTCGGCTGTCGGTGAGTTCCGAAGCAGCCTCGAAGCTCTGTTTTGCTGTTTGCGCGCGTTTCGGCATTCAGAGTTCAACCATGGCACACGCCGTTTTCCAGGGTGTCCGTTTGTTTGAGGGATGCATTTTGTTGCAGCATCAATCAAAAATGCTGTGAAGTAGTTGACAGCAACATCAATGCTCAAAGTACTTATGTCATTCCAACCTAGACGAGCGATGGTAAAAAAGTGTTCCCAGTCGGCTCTGTTTATGAGCCACTTGGGAACACGTGATGGACACTCAGTTATTGTATTTGTGCTCAAAACTATGGGAAAGTGGTCACTTCCGTACAGATTACTGACGACTTTCCACTGGAGTAGAGGCACAAGAGATGGAGATACTATGCTTAGGTCTATGGAGGAGTAGGTGTTATTGGCGAGATTATAATAGGTTGGTTCTTTTCGATTCAGGAGACACTCGCTCGAGGAGAGAAGGAACTGTTCAATCAGTCGACCTCGCGCGTCATACCGAGAGTCACCCCATAGCCTGCTATGCGCATTAAAGTCTCCAAGGAGAACATAGGGCTCCGGAAGTTCATCAATTAAAGAGTGTAAATCGCGTTTTTGCAGCTGATAGCTAGGAGGAATGTAGATAGTGCAGATTGTGATCAGTTTATCAAAAAGAACTGCTCGAACAGCCACTGCCTCAAGGGATGTTTGGAGTTGTAAGTGTGTGCATGCAATTCCTTGATTCACTATGATGGCAACACCTCCGGATGATGTCATAGCATCAACACGGTCCTTTCGGAAAATAACGTATTTACGAAGAAAATTTGTGTGTTTTGAATTAAGGTGTGTTTCTTGTACACACAGCACTTTTGGTGAGTGTTCGTGTAAGAGTTCTTGGATGTCGTCAAGGTTTCTGAGAAGGCCCCTGACGTTCCATTGTATAATTTGAGTGTTCATGGTGAATGTAAAATAGTGCTGTGTGTAAAAAAAGCGAGTGGCTGTTTAGACAGGGAGTTTGAGTTCACTTAACAGGGCCGTTACCAGGCCCTGTTATAGGCTTTTTTGTTTTCTTGGCGTGCTCCAAGGAGCCACGCCGCTCTTTCGGCACCAAGGGTACCGACGTATCCATTGCCTTTTCGGAGGCACTGGATGCCCGCACGTGCGGGCTGCTAGTTCGAATTTCGGGCCTCGCCTGGTGAGGTGAGGCCTTGAGACCCGAGGACTCTGGAGTCTCCAGTCTCTGTTTGGGAGTAGGCGGTGTAGCCTGGGCTACAACCGCCTTGGGGGCAGGTGCCACAACCTCCGGCTCGGTATGCGCGGGCCGAAGGAGTGGCGGGGGCTGGTGCGGCGGTGCCCCCTGACGCGCCGCATCAGCGTATGTAGCTCCATAGAATGGAGCGACTCTTCGCCGTGCTTCCTTAAATGTAATGTTCTCCTTCACCTTCAACGTAATTATTTTTTTTATTTTTTCCAGTATGTGCAGGAGCGTGAATATGCGGCATGGTTTCCTTCGCAGTTTACACAGTGTGGCGGTTGTTTGCAGTTCTCAGACACGTGGCCTAGGACTCCACATTGTGCACAAGTCTGGCGACCACGACAGGTTTTAGAGCCATGGCCATACCTCTGGCATCGGAAGCAACGACGAGGGCTTGGTATGTACGGCCTGATAGATGTTTTCGTGTACCCTGTTTGAATGGAATCTGGTAGTTTACTGGATGCAAACGTGAGTATTAGGTGTTTCGTTGGCATTTCCTTATTATCTCTTCTGATAATATTTCTCTGTACATTATTGACATTTTGGCTCTTCCACCCTTCCGAAAGTTCAGTTTCGGTCAAGTCAAGTAAGTCTGCGTCAGATAGCACTCCGCGAGTGGTGTTCATAGATCTGTGCGGTGCTACGGTGATCGGTACGTCACCAAACGTTGAGAGGCTGTCTAGCTTTACAAACTGTGTTTTGTCCCGAATTTCTAGAAGAAGGTCTCCGCTTGCCATTTTGGTTACTTTGTATCCAGCCCCGAGAGTTTCAATAAGACACCTTGCAACTACGAAAGGAGATACGGTCCTGGCTTGCTTTCCGGTTTTTTCGCAGTGAATGACGTGGAAGTGGGGAAAAGTGTCTGTTGGCTGGTTGAAGAAATTTATGTCGTCGGTGCGTACCCGCTTTAGGCCGGTACGATCAGACAGAAGAGGGCTTGCTCGATGCATGCCGGTCTTATTTTTGTTCAGCAGCGTTGGCGGCCACCCACCACGGAGCCCAACAAGGGGACGCTGCAAGTTTGCAGGTGCTGAAAGCTTGCAGACGTCAGCCGTACAACACTGCCATAACCCAATAAGCCTAGACCAAGGTAGGCTATTTGCACAGGGTTAACCCTTGCCGCCAGGAAAAATGGAAGTAAACAGAAGAGAGTAGAAGACAGGACAGATAGATAGTGAGTGATAAAGACGAAGATGTAGGCAGAGAGAGATAGGAAAAGGCGACTGCCGATTTCCCCTGGGTGGGTCAGCCCATGGGTGCCGTCTACGTGAAGCCGGGGCCAAAGGGGTGTGTTGCCTCTGCCGGGGGGCCTTAAAGGTCCAATCACCCAGCGTCAGCTCAACCCCCAGGATCCCCTTTTCCCCGGACACGGCAAAGCCACGCACGGCTAGGCGTGGGAGGGAGTCAAAACTCCCCCGTTAGCTCGGGTCCATGGTGTCGCTACACACCAAACGCCTACTTGCGCAGGCGCCCCTGCGGGGTAGATAGATAGATAGATAGATAGATAGATAGATAGATGATAGGCGCATTGTCCCCGAAGTTCACTACAAAATTCTTCCCAATTAAAACGTGAATATGCCGCGTGGTCTCCATCACAGTTTACACAATGTAGGGTTTCATTACATTTGTCAGAGAGATGGCCTTGTGCGCTACATTTTGCACAAGCACGTCGACCACGACAGCTCGGAGAGCCATTGCCGAAACTTTGACTCTGGTAACATCAGTAAGGGTTTCGTATGTGGGGTCTGATCGGTGTCGTAGTATAGCCAGTTTCTATTTTGTTGTAGCTCACTGGTGGCATAGGTCAGTACCAATTGTTTCGTAGGCGTTTCCTGATTGTTCGTTCGGATGACAATTTGCTTCACATTGGTCACATTCTGTCCAGCCCTCGTAGAGTTCAGCCTCCTTCAGGTCAAGGAGGTCTGTGTCGGAAACAACTCCACGTGCGAAGTTCATGGAACGATTGGGTGTTACGCTGACGGGAATGTCGAAGAGTGGTGCAAGGTTCTTTAGGCTTGTCAAATTGATTTCTGTCACAGATTTTTTAAGAGAAGGTCTTCACTAGCCATTTATGGAACCGTATAGCTATCAACTAACTTGGCTCTCAGTAACCACGATACTATGAACGGAGACACTGTACTGGCTGTTTTGTTGGTCTTCTCACTGTGTACGACATGATAGCGGGGGAATGATTTGGGTCAACTGGAAAAACAAAATTCTTCGAAGCGTACGCGCTTCGCAGTGGCACGATAACGGAGGATTACGAAAGTTCTATGCATGATAATGGAATATAATTCACTAACCATGGCGGTCACCCACCACGGAGCCCAACGAGGGGACGCTACCAGATTCGTGAAATGAGAAACTTGCAGACACCAGCCATACATCGCTACGATAACCTTATGCGCGTAGGCCAAGGTTGGCTAGTTGCACAAGATTAAGCCCAGCCGCCTATAAGAATGGGGAAGTAACAGAAGAGATTATAAGACAGGAAAGATGAGAAAGAGGTCAGGAAAGAGAAAATTGGCAGATCCCATGTACAGTGGGAATTGATGATAAGCGAAGCACAATTGAAAAATGTAGATATGTCACTTTAAAATCAGCAAAACGTTGCGAGGTGGAGAAAGGTGATGCCGTACATGACTTCCGTGCCGTGATTATCATATTTAGATGCGTCGTTTAACTTTGTCATCTATTCAGGTCACGTGATACCAAATTTATTATATGTGGAAATGTGGAGCTAGCGAATTGGCCGTGAGTACGCTATGAGCATAGTATGTTGTCATGTTTTTACATGGCACGCATGTCAGGATTATCATGTATGCACCGGTCACATACTTTGTCATCCATTGATATACCGTAACCCCTAATTTGGTACATGTGGAGCTAGAAAAACGGCCACAAGCGCATCATGAAGGGCCCAATCTATTCCAATATAGCGCTGACGCGCGCGCACGCTGCATACAGCGACGCTACGTTTGCAAAGCGCGAGCACTCTATTGTCTGACGCCAGGCGCGACCAGCGTCCGTCGGTGCAGCCTGACGGCAACTGGCGCGAAATGCGACATGCTGCATTTCACACCGATGCGTTACCCGGACAACACTGCGTCTCCCTTTTTTCGTGACGGAGGAACGCCGGACGCGCGGAAACGCGCATGCGTCAAACCAACGCAGCGCGGCACGTGCCCGCGAGTATATGGGAGGACCAGCGCCGTGCGTTGCAACGCGGGCGGGACACGACGAAATGAACGCCGTCAAGCACGCGCACCGCATCATGTCGAGATCAATTGGTGCCTTGACTGTGTGACATATAGCCATGTCGTCATATGAAACGCTTCTCATGGTTATCATGCTTGCACCAGTTAGATACCTTCGTCGGCTATTGGCGGTACGTAATAAAAAATTTGGCATATGTGAAGCTAGCGATACAACCGCGAGCGCATCATAAGTGTGAAATGCAGTAATGTTGTTGTATGACACGCAACCCGTGATTATCATGTTTGTATGCGTCATTTGCCTATGTCGTCCATTCGCGGCGTGTGATACCGAGTTTGGTACATCTGAAGCTAGCGAAACAGCCGCAAGCGCATCATTTGCGTAGCATGTAGTCATGTTTTTGCATGACACGCATATAATGTTAATCATGTTTGCACCAGTATAATACCTTCGTCATCCATTGACGTCCCATAATACCACATTCGGTATATGTGAAGCTAGCAAAACCGCCGCCAGCGCATCATGAGCATGGCATATAGTCATGCTGTTACATGACACGCTTGTCATGATTTTCATGCTAAGATCTGTCGCTTGTGTTCGCCATTCAATCATGGCATACCATAACAGTTTTCAACATGTCATGTGAACAAAACCACTGGAAGAGCTGCAGCACCATGAAATGTAAATCATTACATTCATGACATACATGTCATGATTTTCATGGTATGACTAGTCAAATGTGTTCTCTATGGAGTCATGTTATGTCATACCAAGTTTGGTATTGATACCATAATTGAAACGGCCAGGAGTGCTAAAAGTCGTGGTGGCTAGATAGATAGATCGTTAGATAGATAGATGGATAGATAGATAGATAGATAGATAGATAGATAGATAGATAGATAGATACGCTCAAAGTCTCCGAAGTTTGTTAAGAAATGCTTCGCATTTGATTGATTGATATGTGGGGTTTAACATCCCAAAACCACTATATGATTATGAGAGACGCCGTAGTGGAGGGCTCCGGATATTTAGACCACCTGGGGTTCTTTAACGTGCACCCAAATCTGAGCACACGGGCCTGTGCTGCGCATTTAAAAGATCGAAAAGGGGATAGAAAAAGACGACTGCCGAGCACAGAGGTACCATCTCCATGAAGCCAGGGACAAAGGGGTGTGTTGTCTCTGCCAGGGGGGGGGGGGCCTTAAAGGTTCAATGAACCAGCGTCGGCTCAACCCCTAGGATGCCAGCCCTTTAACCCGGACATGGCAAAGTCACGCACGGCTAGGTGTGGAGGGAGTCGAAACAACCCCGTCAGATCGGAAAGGTGGTGTTGGTACAGACCAAACGCCTGCTTACGCACACGCCCCTGCGGGGCTATTTCGACGGTGTTTAGCTTCTTGCCAATACCGCCACATATATTTGACACTTTGCTTGAGCTGCTCACGCCGCCATCTCCAAGCCAAGCACTCTGTGGTGGCCACGGTGCCACAGACCCAGAGGAACGCACTCTTGTATTTGGCGGCAGCAGGCAAGCGTCATGAAAAAAAAGAGCTTGCAATTGAATAAATGCCAGTGTCACTGCTTAGCTTCTCTGATTGGTTCCAGCAGCTTTGCGACTGGAGTCACGGGACTGAAAAATCGGCCTCAAAAGTTACTAGCCAAACCAGTCGCTTTGCGACGGTTTGCGACAGTTCGCGAATGTTAGCGACCAGTCTAAAATGGTCGCGCAACCACTGCTTGCAAACGTAGTGAAGCAACTATTACAATTACCCGAAATGACGCTTTTTTTAAATGGAGCAGATATGTTTGTAAAATTATATAGTCAGGACTGCTACAACAATTGATGTTTTACAAACATCACGCTGACATAGGCAGTTTTATTGCGATAGCAATTATATTGTTACAAGATTATATCATGCTGGAGAAGCAAGAGAGACAGCGAGAAAGACGACGTGATTCTGGGATGTGGGGTGCGCTCTCTCTAACCTTCTCTCTTAGGCTTGGCTTCGTGCAAATATATCTCAACTATCACCTCGTTTCTCTGTGGGCCTTCCCGTAGGGTTTTGATGGAAGGTGCTGGGTGGCAAAGCATGAAGCAGCTTCGCAGTGGACGCCACGTTTCCACTTCTAACACGTATACCGAAGGTAATGCCGCAACAGCCATGCCTTGTGCATGAACAGCGCCCACCTCACATGTGGTCATTGTGACCACTCCACCCCACTATCCTGGCAACTTTTCGGGCACTGACGGCGAAGACATCAGTGAGTGGGTTCAAGTCTACGAGCTCGCGAGTGAAAATCACAGGTGGGACCCAACCATGATGCTTGCAAACCTTATCGTTTCCTTGAAAGGTATGGCAAAGACGTGACTCAACAACAACGTGGAGGAGCTCACCAGCTGGGACGTCTGTTATACGAAGTTGGGCGAGTTGTTTCGCCAATCTGTCGAATGCAAGGAAGCCGCTAATAAAGAGCTTGGTAAGCGTGTCCAGACATCCACGCAGTCTTACCTGCCCTATATTCAAGATGTCTTGACCCTCTGCCGTAAGGCTCATACCACCATGATCGAAGCCGACAAGGTTGCGCACACACTCAAAGTCATCGCTGATGATGCCTTTAGCCTCCTTCTATTTAAAGGCTGTTCGACAGTTCAAAAACGTCTTTCGGGAGTACCGAAGCTTTCAAGAGGCCAAAAGCCGTCGCATTGGCCAACACTTTACCCGTCTTTCTAACACCGCTGCAACGTCAACTTGTGAGAACCATCGTTTTTTAGACCCAGCCATATTCACCCTCTGCTGGCATTACGAGGGTCGTTCAACGCGAAATTGAAGCAATGTCACCAAGACCCTTGAGGGTCCTGACGTCTAATGATAATCAGCCAACCAAATTCCTCATACAGAGCATTGTGTGCCATGAATTTGCAAATGCGGGCCTTCAGACGTTCTGTTCTGTGCACCAACCTGATGTCCATCCGCCAACCTTGAACACCCGTCAGCAATACCGGCGTCCTGATCCGCGTAACGGAGATCCAAACGCATGGAGGACACCTGACGACAGGCCAATTTGCTTACGGTGCGTACAAGTGGGACACATTTCGTGTCATTGCTGAAGTACGTGGACCCTGCTCTCACGCACAAAGCTAAAGTTCATGAACTTCGACGCATCAGCCCGCCCTTCTGGCCAAGAACCACCACGCCTTGATAGCTAAGCTTATTACGACATGACAGCTACGACCGATTCCCAGTACAGCCGCTCGCCTTCACCACGACATATATTCTCGCGATCTCCTTCGCCACTCCGTACCCCATCCCCGTCCTTCGTCCGAAAGTTTCCTTCGGGAAACTAACTGCTTCAGCTCCTGGAGGTGACGCTGCTGTTATGTCTTGCCCTACAATTTCTCTGCTGACCCTCCCGTTCAACCAGAACTTGATTGATGTAAAATAATATGGTTGATGTGTTAAAGTCGACACTGGCGCCCAAATTTCTCTTATAGGCTCGCACATTCGTGACCCCCTAAAAAAAGTCTTGACTACAGCCCCTTCACGCTGTGTTCATGTTGCTGACAGCAGTGTAGCTTGCATCGTTGGTGCCTGCAAAGCACACGTTACTATAGCCGGCCATCAAACCTCCGTCTCCTTCCCTGTTATGATGAGCTGCACTAATGATGTCACCTTTGGTCTAGACTTAACGTCCGCCGATTCGGCTCTCATTGACTGTTCATTTGGCATTCTGCGACTTGACTTTCCAATACGACTGATACGCCCAGTGCGTCCCAAGCCCATTTCCGCTCTGCGGAACATACCCGTTTGTGGCCGAAAAATGGTACCTTTATTGCCGCAACAGCGTCGCCACCTGTGCCTATCGGTGTTACTTTTTCGCACACTAATATTTTGTTACCGGAAAACAGTGCTTGCATCCCTTTGCCGAACTTTTTTCTGTGTCCGCAAGTGCTTCCGTGTGCAATAGCCCTCGCCACTCCGACATCCTCTGAGAATTGCGTCATCTCTACTTTGTTCTCCAATGTTATGCGTCACCCCAACTGCATGCAAGTCTGTTCTCCGACAGAGGGTCCCTTTTCTAAGGTAGAAAAAAGTGAGTGTGGTGGACTTTTATCCGTATCAATCGTACTTGGTCGTATTCACCTTCTGTGACCGTCCGCTAGGTCAAACCAGCATTGGAAAGCACCGCATTAACACCGGCGATGCATCTCCGGTACATCGGAGGCCGTACCACGTTTCCCCTGCGGAGTGTCAGATCATTCAAAAGGAAGTAGACAAGATGCTCGTGAAATACATAGTTGAGCCATCGTCTAGTCCATAGGCTTGACCTGTGTTTCTTGCAAAAGAAAGGACAACAGGTGGCGATTTTGTGTTGACTATCAACATCTGAATCGGATCACTAAAAAGCCGTCTACCCGATACCGCGCATTGACGACGCCCTAGATTGCTTTCATGGCGCTAAGTATTTTTTTTCCATCGACCTTCAATCAGAGTACTGGCAAATTGCTGGGCCATGAGAAGACTACTTTTGTGACCCCTGATGGTTTTTACCAGTTCAAGGTCATTCCGTTCGGATTATACATTGTTCCAGCTACCATCGAAAGAGGGACACTCCTTTGCGCGGATTCAAATGGTCAATTTGTCTATGTTACCTCGACGACGTTATTTTAATTTCCCCGACAGCTTAAACACACCTCGACCGCCTTTACTTCCTCCTTTCTGCTTTTCGTAACGCAGGACTGCTACTAAACTCATCAAAGTGCCACTTCAGGCGCCAGCAAAAAAGCATGCTGGTCCACTTGGTCAACTTTTCTGGCACACACCCTTATCCTGATAAAGTTTGAGCTGTGCTGCACTTCGCCGTCCCGACAAGCACTAACAAACTTCGCAGCTTCTTCGGTCTGTGTTCCTACTTCCGACATTTTGTAAACAATTTTGCGGATGTAGCCCTACCTCTTACGGACTTGCTGAAGAAGGATGTTCCTTTTTATTCGGGCGCGGCGCAGGCTTCAGCGTTCTGTAATCTCATAGCGTTGCTCACAACACCACCTATTTTGGCCCATTTTGAGATATCCGCCCCTACAGAAGTCCGCACTGATGCCAGTGGCCACAGAATTGGTGCTGGTTTGGTCCAGATAAAATCGGCTGCACCCGCGTTATCGCATTTGCCAGCCGTCTGCTCTCTCTGCAGCCAAGCGCAACTACTCAATCATCGAACGGGAATGCCTTGCTCTAGTTTGGACGGTTGGAAAATTGCGCCCTTACTTACATGGTCACTGTTTCAATGTCACAACCTATCACCACGCCCTCTGCTAGCTCTTGTCTTAAAAAGATCCCACTGGGTGTCTTGGTCGCTGGGCACTACGACCCCAAGAACATGAATACTCAGTGTCTCAAACATCTAGCCGTTTAAAGCATGACGCTGACTGCTTGTCCCGCCATCCAGTGGACCCCCCTGAAACTTTCGATGTAGCGCCGCCATGTGTGCTCGCTCTCTCTCTGCTTTGAGCAGCATCCCTGATGAACAGCGCCGAGATCCCGTCTTGCGTGACATTATTGAGAAGCTGAACTCTGCGATGCCCCATCCGTCTACTCGACTGTCTGTGCTCAAAAAAGGCGCCTTGTACCGCTAAAATGTCAACACAAATGAGCGTGAAGTCCTCCTTGTGGTGTCTTCCCACCTACGATCGAGTGTTAACGCCCATCTCCATGACGCCCTCACCGCCAGTCACATTGGTCTCTCTCAGACTTACGACCGCGTTAAGCGTCAATTTCACTGGCCCAGGCCTTATCACTCAGTCCGCCGCTACGTCGTCGCATGCGATCAGTGCCAACGTCAAAAAACAAACCACTATGAGTCCTTCCGGACTCCTCCAGCCAGTTGATATTCCTATCGACCTCTTCTTTCGAGTGGGTGTTGAGCTCCTAGGTCCTTTCCCTGAGTATACCTCCGCAAACAAATGAATAGATGTCACTGCAGATCATGCAACCCGGAACGTCATCTTAGAGGCTTTACCAACCAGATGTGGCACATATGTTGCTGCTTTTCTTGTGTGCGATGTCATCCTCCATTATGATGCTCCGTGCCAGCTCCTCACAGTAATTGAGACTTGCTTCGCTCTTGCGAAACGAACCATAAATTTACGACGTGCTGCCATACACAAACTAATGGCCTTACCAAACGATTCAACAGGAATTTAACTACTATGCTCTCAATGTACGCCTCCCCTGACCCAATATGGGACGTTGCATTCTACATTGTTACATTTGCATACAAGTACTCAAGCCGCGATACCGCTGGGGTTTCACGATTATATGAGTTATTTGGCCGTGACCCATCTCTACCATTCGACACCATGTTTCCCGCAGCTGACATTTCCCCAACTGAATACACCCATGACACTATTACTACAGCTAGAAAAACACGAGAAGTCACTCGGAAGCACCTCTTAGCATCGCAAGTACAAAAAAAGCAACATTACGACGCACATCATCGTGACGTTTTCTTTTTCCCACGTTCTCTTGTGTTGTTGTGGACCCTAATTGATTGATTGATTGATTTATATGCCGGGTTTAACGCCCCAAAACCATGAAATGATAATGAGAAACGCCGTAGTGGAGGGCTTCGGAAATTTCGATCACCTGAGCTTCTTTAACGTGCACGAAAATCTGAGCACACGGGCCTGCGACATTTCCGCCTCCTTAGGAAATGCAGCCGCCACAGCCAGGATTCGAACCCGCGACCTGCGGGTGAACAACCGAGTACCTTAGCCACTAGACCACCGCGGCGGGGCGGTTGTAGACCCCGACACGGCATGTTAGTCTCTCTGCGACGCTGCTTTTCTGGTACTCAGAACCCTACCGCGTCTTGCGCCAGGTGACCCACGTTACCTACGAGTTAGCCCTGATGTCATCATCTCCCTCCGCTCCACTGTCTACAGACATTGTTCATGTCTCCCGCCTTAAGCTCTACCACTACGCAACGTCTTAAAAAGCACAGAGATGGTGCTTCTGCACCAGGGGGTCATGTTACAAGACTACATCACGCAGAAGAAGCAAGACAGACAGCGAGAAAGACAACGTGATTCAGGGATGTGGGGCACGCTCTTGCTTGCCATCTCGGCTTAGGCTTGGTGTCTTGCAAATATATCTCAGCTATCACGTAGTTTCTGTGTGTGCCCTCCCGAAACAATAAGGGCACTCTCGGCTGAATTTCGCCACCGTTGCCGGTGTGGGTATCGTCGTGAACGTCGGCGTCGCTTTCATGCACCGTATATGTACACGTATCTCTAAGTATGAAAACCCAACAAAGAAAAAAATGTGGAAAAAAAGACTCCGGCACGCGGAATCGAACGTGGGACCTCCACGTCGTGAATGCAAGACGTTAACCACTGAGTCACCGAAAAGTTTTTTTCTTTAATGAATGAAATTATCACCAGTAGAGTACAAACCGCATACTTCATCAGAAGTCAGGCAAACACACACAAGCGTCAAGAACGGGAAGCCACTCCAAAACGGGGTCAAAAGTCTCAACAATGGTGCGCACTTGAGCAGCTGCTTCTCGGAAGACAGATCTCGTCGACCGTGGTGGCTCGGCGTGTCTATCAATCATGCGACTTCTCCATAGTGAATAAAGTTCCAACAACATGAACAGGTCATAAGGAGTATGATCAGTCAGACTCTTTTTGAATTGGAGGAACTTAATACCATGAGCTGTGATTAGAAGATCTTCTCTTAATCTTCTTTTTAGAATGTCCCAAAAATAAAAAGCGTCACGACATTGAATAAAACAATGCTCCATAGTCTCAGGTTAGTTACAGAATCCACAATTCACTGTCCAGGGTACGTATATTGATTTTTCATTCAGCCACGTTTTCACTGGAAGCGTAGAAGTGTGCAGTTTAAAGAAGAATGTTTTCACTGAAGGAGATATCCACATTCTACCTACACGAATTAGTACATCGTGACCAGGCAAAAGCGAATACGGCTTTAAATAAACAGGTTCTGGGAAAAGGTTATTCACAAGTGCAGCGTTTATATTTGTTCTGTCAATTGTATACAAACACTCTAAGCTAAACCTTGCGTGCGAAAAATTGACAGTAAAAACTTCTCTCGTAATTGCTTGTTTTTGGCTCACTTAACAACAGACATATTCACGGATATGTACACAACACAAACCAAAACATTGTTAAAAACAGTGGCTCAAGTGTTGTGGCCATGCAACTGTTAAAATGTTTTTATCGTCGATAGTAATTCTAAGCGCAGTAACTACTCTGGGGTAAATTTCTGCAACTTTTGTTCACACACGACATTTCTTATGTATTCTTTGAAGTACTGGGTGGGCGCTCGTGCATATACATCAATGTGCATGACTGACATACTGGATTTTCAAATGCTAGGAAGAGCCATTAACAATATAATATCATCTAGGGTACCAACATCACTTCGTATTTGTCAATATCGGATGCCATGTGCATCAAGGGGAAAATATTTTTGATCGTGCACTGGAGCACGTCCCAAAGAAAGACAGCATCCCAGCAGTCAAATAAATTATGCTCAATTTTCTCCTCCTTTCTGCATATTATGCAATCCGTGCACCAAGAAACGTACAACCCCTTTGAAGCCATTGAGCATTTGACAGCCAGCGTACCAGTATGTAATTTGAAAAGAAAATTCTTAGCACCTGGCGGAAATTTCATCACCTTGACGCGCTTTAGAGCAGTGTGCCCATGTCATACATTGTAAACAACCTGACACAAAGCTACCTGGAAAAACACATCACGTAGGCCCTTGTAAAACTTTGTACGTGGGACGTGACTCAAGTATTCGAGTGAAAACTGCCCTGACAGAAGCCTACAGCAAAGCACAACTTCGCGAAAAAAGCCATAAACTTCACCGGGTACGCTACTGGTTAAGACAAACATGTTGGGAAAGTGTTGACTCAGGCGAAGTTGACAGACAGTGCGAAGGAATGGGTTGTTGACGTTTCAAGGAAACTAAATTGACTGACTACCTGTATGAAAAACAAATGCGACAAGCCCAGTCCTCCATTTAGC
This sequence comes from Rhipicephalus annulatus, assembly GCA_013436015.1. Taxonomy (NCBI): domain Eukaryota; kingdom Metazoa; phylum Arthropoda; class Arachnida; order Ixodida; family Ixodidae; genus Rhipicephalus; species Rhipicephalus annulatus. The sequence goes on along the minus strand of WOVY01011863.1, from coordinate 362,977 downwards.
ACTCGAAGAAGTATATAGGTTCGACTCGGATCTTTCCCAAGACGATTCATACACGATGACAGCGAACACACGGTGAAATTTTTGGATGTTTACCCTTTACTAGTGTAAGACTTGTAAGATATACCAAATTTTACTCACTAGGAATTTATAGCGAATTGTGGCTTTAGAAAACATATACGAATTTCAATGAATCCACTCGTTCACTCTTTTCCGCAGGTTATCCACTTGGTTTCTCCAGAAAAAAGCGCTGTCTTTGTAGCACTCTAGGGGGACACCCTAGTGTTTCACCCGTGTAGTGACAAAGCTCGATCGATCGATTGATATGTGGGGTTTAACATCCCAAAACCACCGTATGATTATGAGGAACGCTGTAGTAGAGGGCTCCGGAAATTTCGACCAGTTGGGGTTCTTTAACGTCCACCCAAATCTGAGAACACGGGCCTAAAACATTTCCGCCTCCATAGAAAATGCAGCCGCCACAGCCGGTATTCAATCCCGTTGCCTGCGGGTCAGCAGCTGAGTACTTCAGCCACTAGATCACCGCAGCGGGGCGGTGTCGTAACAAACCCTATGCTGGCAAAACTGTCTGGGGTTTCCGGCCAGTCACCGTGCCCAAAGCCAAAGCATTTTCCCCAGTTTACAGCGCTACCACTTGCAGCACAGAAGTTAGTAACGGATTTGACAGCCTCTGCTATGCTGTCAGAGTCCGCGCAAAAAATGGCAATATCATCCGCATAAGCCAAAAGCCGGACTTCAACCTCATGCAGCATAAACTCGCGGACACAGTCATTCTCTATGGCACTCAAACAAAAGGACTCTATGTACAAACCAAGCAATAGTGGTGAGAGAGGGCAACCCTGACAGACTGAACACCTGACTGGGGTGCGCTTCCCCACCACCTTGTTAACGATTAGCCGCGTTGAGCAGTCTCGGTACGCCATGGTAACCCCCTCTTTCATTATTTTTCCTAAATTTACATTATCTAGGATGCACAGCACAATTTCATGAGGCATCCTGTCGAAAGCCTGCTCAAGGTCGATTTGCAGCATTGCCACTCGTGCACCAATAGCGTCGCAACATTCGAGGATGCTCCGTGCTGCGTGTATATTTGTAAGGATAGTTCAACTTTTATTGCCGCACGTCTGACACGGCCCCACGAGCTCCGTAATGACTGTTTGCGACATTTTAGCTAGGATTTTCATGAATATCTTATAATATTTATTGGTGAGGCAAATTGGGCGCTAAGAAGTTACTGTACGCAGTGCAATGGGGTCTTCCGATTTAGGTATAAGAACAGTGTGGGAGGGTGATAAGGACGGGGGTAATTCTTTCAGCTCCAATGCCTCATTATAAACGTCGGCTAAGACTGGTGCTATTGCTAACTTCAAACACTTATAAAAGGCGGAAGTCAGACAATCAGGGTCAGGGGATTTCCCCGGGTGCACGCTTTCAATAGCACTGTTAACTTCCTCTTCCTAAATGGGTTCCTCCAAGATTTCTTTCGTAATATTGTCAATTTTGGTATCAGCGTTAACAACTCTTCTTTAAAACGGTCGACATCAACTCAGCTGGCGGCGAATAAACCATCGAAGTGTGACGAAAGCACGCTCAATAACGTCTGCGGCATCGCTGACTTCGCCATCGTGCTCAATTTCTGTTATCTGACTACGTCGCGCATGCCACTTTTCAGAGCCAAGCGCCCTTTTTGACGGTGATTCTGTCATTATCAGTCGCTTGGCCCCTCTTCGCACCAAAGCATCGCGGTATCTTTCGATATTAAACCGTTCTATTTTACGTCTTAATGCGCGAATATCGTCAACAAACATGCCGGGCATCCTACAATCTTTGTTGAGCGATTTTTCCAAATTTCCGCGCATGTGCTTTTCTTCTGCTCCTTTTCCTCTGCCTATAGCACTCGAGTGCTCCAAAGCTTTCAATTTAACGTCCTGCTTGAAGTTCCCCTATTTTTTTCTTAACTCATTCTTACTGTAAACTTTCATTTCTTCAACTTTTGTCATTACTTCCGCCGAAAATTTTTCATCGCTCAACAGATTCGAATTCAATTTCTTTAGTTCCCGCTCGAAGGACCTTTTTCTTTTTTTCGTGCTAGCTACTACAAAGCTAATCAAGCAGTGGTCACTAAATGAAATGGCGTTAACACGGTATGCCTTGCAAAGTGGCACTAATTTAACAGTCACGTACGCCCAATCTAGTCGGGCGCGGCTGGCAGTCCGAAAGTGGGTGTACTGCATAGTCCTGCCACCACCGATACATTCAGCCACATCCTCTTAATTATGGTCCCTTAATATATCCCTTAAGACATCGGTATTTCATTCCTATAATTTCGTTCGCTAGTTTTGTCTTTGGTTGAAAGAACGCAGTTTAAGCCACCAATAATAAGGAGCCTATTACACTGGGTATACTGCTTTAGTTGTTCGAAAAATATGCGCCTTTTGTAGGCAACGGTTGGCGCGTACAAACAAATTACGCGCCATTCCAAACACTAAAACAGAGTATTACACACAAGGAGCCAACCAGACGGACAAGACGTTAAGGCTTCTATTTCAGCAACCAGACTCTGTCGGACAAACAACACACAGCCGGAAGAAGTCCCTATGGCATGGCTAACTATAGCAGAATACCGCAGCGAGAATTGGCGCACCATGCCCCCAGTTTCATCGTTGCCATGGACTTTAGTCTCTTGGACTGCCAGGATGTCAAGGTCAAGGTCACACAGTAGTCGATAAAGCTGACATTGTTTTCTCCGTGAGGCAAGGCCATGCACATTTAAAGTAGCCACACGGATCGAAATTTCTATTTGCAACATGTGTAAGGCTGCGAAAACTTAGGGGCATGGCGCTTACCTCACAACTGCAATTCCTTCTTGAGCACCTTGTCCCAGACCTTGTCCTTAAGGTGGCGGAGGTGGAGTTTTCGCCGTCTTGCGCTCCGTCAAAATGTTTGGCCGTGCCCGAAGGAGAGGCCACCGAGCGGGAGCCGTTTTGGCGGGTGGTTTGTCCGGCGTGGCAGCAGCGGTGCCCTTCTGTTTTTCTCTGCGTCACGGGGACGCTTCCCGTCACAGTGCCACTGTCATTTTCAACCCCAGTCATCGGTTCTGCCTCGGAGGGGGTCTCGTGTGCTAAGACGGGAAGCGTGTCACCGGTGCTGCTTGCATCCACCTTTCGAAGGCTTTCTCCAACGCCTTCGTATTGAAGCCCGGTTTCGGGCTTACTTGGTGCTTCACACACGGCCTCTTCTGGAGAGCATGACGACCCATCTTGCACAGCAGAGTTTAGGCTAACTGCTGCTGTTTCTTCCGAGCCTGCTTCGTCCATGAGGTGCTTCAGTGCGTCACTCTCCTGCGCTGGTCTGGTCACACTGGCATATGTCTTCGCGCAGTCGTCGTCTTCGTGGCCGAAGCGGCGACAACGACTGCAGCGGAGTACTCGGCAGTCCCGACGTTGGACCAGTACTCTCGCACTGTAGGCACAACAGAGCACGGCCCGGAACGACAACGAGAGTCAACTCTCCGGCAATCTTGAGCTGGTGCTGAATGTCATCCACCTTGACGTCGGAGTGCAGCTTTAGTCCCACAGGCCGCGTCATTGAGCCCTTTTCAGTGATGCCCTGCGCTCTACACTTCTCCCACTTCACTTCCGATACTTCCTCATGGGGAGTCAAGGCAACACGCATGTCTTCGTCCGTGACGCCATGCAGCAACCAGGGAAGCTTCAAGCGAACCTCACGGTTTTTGGGTCAGTAAGCAAACATGGGTGATCCTTTACCTTCACGCCGACAGCGGAGAGCAACTTCCGAGCAGTGTCAACACTCGTCAGTGTCCCAGCCCATACGTGGTTCATTTGATACGCTGCCTACGCCAAAACGTTGGCGAGTGCACCAAGCTTGGCCAAATTGTCCCGGTAATCTTCGACATGGTAAGGCCGGGCTCTCGGATCACCATGCATGAAAACGGTATTCGCAACGATGCACCCGGAAGACAAATTGGGCAGAATCACCTGATAATTGTTGGTGTCATGCGCAAAAACCCTGTTTCCGTGGCCCGCTCGGGCTGCTGAAGCCGCTCCATCAGAGCCGAACATTGTGCGACCATATCGCTCGAAAACCGGAGGTGGAATGAGCCACCAAAAAGTGCCTCCTTCAACGTTCAAACGGCGAACTATTCATTTCTACCACTTACCGCCATTGGCGGGCATCTCGGGGGGAGGGGGAAGGGAATTATTGTGATTTCAGCTTTATAAACATTGTATTGATCGAGTTCATGCTGCTGATGTCAGCATTTTCTACAGCTCTTTCAATCAAATTACATATATCTATTTTTGCCGCTCCTTGTACATAAAAGTAAACTATCAATCAACCGTGGCGCACGGCCTTATACTGTGGCCTGTGGTAATAAAAGAAAAAAGAATGACGTTATTTTGGGTCTTGTGGTCCCACCGCCGATTTCCCACTGGGTGGGTGCCCTCCCAAGCGGCTATGTACTTCGTTCGGCCGAACACCACGCAGGAAGTCTGCTTTTTTTCTATTTCACAGTCGGTGCTGGTATTGTTGGTGAATATGGTGGAAAGCCTAGCGAATATGGTGAAAAGAATAGTAGAGAAGGTGGAAAGAATTGGGGATGTGATGGAAACATTACTGGATATGGTGTAAACTGTAGTTGGCGGAATGGCTGATGACGGCGAGAGTGAAAAAAAATGATGGCAAATTGTGGTGGTATCGAGCCAGTGGTGGTGACGGTTGAAAATGCCGGCTGATGGTGGCGAGGCGAAACGTGTTTGGTGGAAAGCTTGGAGAGCAAGGTAGATGATGGTGGTGTGATGGAAGCTTGGTGGATGATGGTGGCATGATGAAACAGTACATGACAATATGTGAAATCTTCTATTTGTAGCGTTTCATATTTGAATGCGCAGAGATATATGTTTACGGTCAAAAGAAACCTACTCTGCTCATTACGCTTTCTATCACGTTTATTTTTTTTATTCCTTTGATGTCAACAATGCTTCAATTTTTGTGGAGCGTAAAATATGCGGCCGTGAATATGTTTACATTTCGCGTACGTACTTACATCAGTTTGACTACCGCGGTGTGTTTCTTTGTTGTGATGTTTAGTCTACTATAGGTCTCACTGTGAACTGTGACAATATATGTTTTACATCAGCGTGCAGTTGTAGAAAAATATTGAGCTACGACTCGCAATTGCCCCCTCTCAGTGTTAGAGCAGAACACAGCGGTCTCTTGATGTAGCCACGCTAGAAACGCAACTCTGGCAATTTTTGCACACTCTATTACTTAAGCCGTACTTTTATGTTAACAAAGTGCATGCGCCTATGCATAAACTTTCGCTTTCAACATGCGTCGAGACGAGTCCCAGTGCATTTGACTTACACTTTGCTGTTCTACCACCATGATTTCTACCAAAGCTTAGTCCGAACGACCGAGCCCGTACAAGTGCTATCGGCGCTTCTAAGTTTCAGAATAGAAGACTATGACTAGTAAAAATGCCAATACAACACAGGTGCTGCATCGGCTAGCCTAACTGAAGCCTTTTTATTGTGTATTGTGTCCGCGCAAGAAGCGACAAACATCGATGCGACGCGCTTGTGGCACTTTCACCAAATGTACGCCTCAACTCACCGACAGCCGCCGGTCGCACTCGTCGGCACTTCACTAGCTCTCATGCGAGAACACAGACTCCTCCATTCGTATGCTTACTGAACCAATATGATAGCATAATGCTTATGGTGCACTGCATTCGTTTTGGTCAAGTCGTTATGTAGTTGTTCCTAACAACAGAGCGACAGCAGTTGGCTGGCACGATTGCACTGTGTGTTGCGCGAAAAACGTCACAATCAGTTTTGTAGGCGTATCTATTGAATGCGCATAGAAGAGTTATAAAGCCTGAACAAATTTCGGTCTTTGGAAGGAGCGAGAAACGGATATTAAACTTGGCAGTGATCACTGATAAATTCTACCTGCCCCTCAGTCCACTGAGTTATTTTTTTCTCGCGGTTGTAGATTGTCAAAAATTCATGGCGTTGTTACCATTATCGCAGTGGCAATCGTTACAGGCAGCAGTTGTTCACGTTTATAAAATGTGCAATTTCTAGTAACAGTTGCAGATCCCATCCATCTCGAGTAAGCGACAAAAAAAACTGACGTTAAACATGGAGTTTGTGAGTTGACTACTTTTTTAACACCTCAGTTGCCATCTGTCGGTGTGGTGCCAGAGAAAGACAAAGACGACGTTCTGAATGGTCGCGTTTCTCATGCTCTCCGCTTCGAAGGATTTATCAGCCATGGGCCGAGGTGCTTCTCCGGCTTCAGCCAGCAGCAATGACTACCATGCTGTACTTCCTCGCCTTCCCATCGGTAAGCTCGTTATGGACTCTGTTTTTCTACATGCGCGCTTAGCTGGTCTCTCTTACCGGGTTCAAGATTTCAGAGATGCTCTTCTGGACATCATTGACTTGAAGGAATCGAGCTCCCTAGGGCAATTTCAAATCTCTCATGTTTGGATGGTGACATGTAGGTCAACGCTGATGAAAACAATGTTGGTCACAAGAGGCAAATTTTTCTTCAAAAGTCGTCGATGCCTCGTTATTGACCCGGTACCCACGGAAGTGAAGGTGAAGCTTATGTGGCTTCCTGACGCTTGGAGAACGCCTATGTTCGCGAGGCACTGCAAGCTTTGGGGAAGGTCAACACAATATCACAAGAAAGCTGGAAAGTAACGGACATGAAACAAATGCGGATGCTAAATGGGGATGTTGTTTTTTTTCGTGCTTATGGAGTTCATGTTGCTGATATTCCTCATATTCTTGTTGTCTGCGTAGTGCAAAGCCTTCTCCTGATTCCTGGCCGCCCACCCATTTGGCTTCGAAGCACTAAGGTTGGGCACATCTGTCGAAACGGCACGACCCCTCATGTGACAACTGCTGACTCTTCGGTCGGTCGGCCGATGATTGTGTTAAGACATACGCCAACAAGCAGCGACAGCGCAAACAACGGCCAGATGATAGCCTACAAGAGCATAATATGAATGCCACCGAGGTTCTGGACGCAATATTAGACAATCCGTCAATTTCAGATGCTGCAGGATCTTCCACAAAGAATCTAGAAGAGGAAAGAAAGTCACTCGCTGTTGACACAGTCGAAACATTTGCGTGCAAAGAGCCAAGTGAATCATGCAAGCAGCATAGCCAAAATCGCTCCAAACAACCCCTAGCACAAGTAGAAGTTCCTATGAAGAGTACTGTTGCACTGACCCATAAAGATGCCGATAAACCGACAGTACAATACAGAGACTCTGGGCTAGATCCCGCAGAAAGTTCTTCACCTGCTTGCGCTGCAGCTCCGCAGCAGCTTTTTCATCATGGTGCAGTGCCAGAAGATGATATGCAGATCTCTATGGATGCAGCAATACAGAAGCGTCGCGCATCGTTCAGCTCGGATTCAGGCAAAGGGAGGGACCAGCGTCTGTGACTAAGAAGCCACTCCGTGGCCGAAAATCTATACCCAAGGATAAGTGTCGCCGACTCCAATCTAGGAGGCCTGGTGGGGGTCACGGGAAACCTCAGTGCCAACTCTTGGGACTGATCAAGTGAGAAGGTAAGCGCATAAGAAGGCAGTCACCATGGCGAAGTTTGAGCGACTAATCATTGCTACCTTGAATGTACGTGGTCTTAGGTCTTCGCAGAAACAGGCACCGCTCCGTAAACGTCTCATTCGGAAGCGTCTCGACTTTGTCGCCATCCAAGAGAAAAAGGTCGAGAGCCAAGAAGAGACCGAGAAGGCCATGCGGCCTTTTCAGTCGCAGTATAATGTGTGTGTCTCACATGAAAAAGATTTATCTTCGGGCTGTTGGTTGTTTCTGAGAAAGAGCATACACTGTTCAGCATTGTGCGCTAGAGTTGATGAAGAGGGCAGGTATATATGCTGGGATTTTTTGTTTCAAAGAGTGCCTTAGAGAATTATCAATCTATATGCGTTCAATAAGTTCCGAAACGACCTGAGTTACATGAAAAAGCGCGTAATTTATTTGATGTCAACAGATGCACGGTACTTATGAGAGATATACACAGCGTATGTGAAGTTATTGATCGTAGTAATATGAGTGGCGAGCTTTTATTTGGTATCGTAGATGATACAGGACTAATTGACATTGGGATCTCGGATGAGGCAACGGCATATACAAGAGTACTGGGCAGTTCTCATGCTCGCATCGACCGGATTCACGTGTCCTCATTACTCCTATTTCGTAAAATGTCCTGCAGCACTAAAGCTGTATCATTCTCAGACAAATGTATTATTATAGCGCAAATTGATGAAAATCGTCACAAACAACTCCGTCCCCAGTAGGCCTTTGGAAAATGAATGCAAAGCTTCTCCGTAGTCAGGAATTCATGAATCGTGTCCAGATCGCAATGAGCAATTCTTTTCGATTGGTTTGCGTATCTTCGCTACTTAGGAGCTTTTTAAACAAGAAGTTCGTGCTACAGCTTTAGAAATTGGGGCTGTTAAGTCTTTCTATAGAAAGAATGATGAAAAGATACTTCTTTAAAGCCATTGCAATCTTTATGAGATGGAATGCGAAATGCCGGAAAGTACATCAAAGACATTGAGTACACTAGGTGCCAAATCCATAGATATGATGCTGCTCACCACCAAGGGCAATGTAGTAGACCTCGGAACCAGTGCACCATAAATTCTGAGACAATGACTTGCCAAGTTTTACTTGATGAGCAACGCCATGTGATTTCTAAAGTTATTCCACACATGTACTCTAAAGGTGTGCTCATAAAAGATAACGGAGACATTACTTTGGCGTTCGAAAAGTACTATAACAGTTTATTTACCTCTCCCTCTGATGATCCTGACGTTCATTTCATGGCTAGTTTTGTTTCTCTTGTGAACCCCTTGAAGGACAATGATTGTGCAGTCGATAATGGACCTAGAACAATACAAGAAATCGAGCAGGCAATAGACAACTTGCCTTTATTGAAAACACCCGGCCCTGGCGGCATCTCAAACGAATTTTACAAAGCTTGCAAGAAGACGCTTGCTCCTATATTGCTCAATATTGTCCAAATCAATCATGACATGAATACACTCCCACAAACTTTTTGCAAATGTCACACTGTGTTAATACCAAAAACAGCTGACAAGAAAAACTTCGCTTCATCGAGGGCTACAGACCGAAATTGCTGTCAAACGTGGACTACAAAATCTTCGCAAAAGTATCCTGAAATAGGTTGCAATTTGCTATGTCCATCCTCATTGGGTCCCATCAGACATGTGGAATCAGGGTTCTCATCAATACAAACCAGTATACATGTCGCTCGAACAGTGCATCCACACTGTCATGATTTTCAAAAACATCTCGCAATGCTATAGGTAGATCTTGCAAAAGCTTTTGATCGTGTTTGTCATTCCTTCCTTTTTTCTCTTCTCGAACAAACCATTGTTGGCAAAGTTATTCCTAAAGGCGTTATACTATACTATAATGAAATCTCAATTCGTCTGAGAGTTAATGGTCAACTCTCCAAGCCTGTTTCTATTCGCTCTTCTGTAAAATAGGGTTGCCTGATTTCACCTCTTTTATTTGCGCTTTATCTAGAACCACTGCGCTTAAACATAATAGAGTCGAGTTGCCTTCATGGCTTCAGTATATTAAGCAGTGAAGTTAAAATTTTAGCTTATGCAGACGATGTCGCAGTCTTTTGTACAGATAAGCCAAGTGTTGATAATGTGGTATATAGTATTGAAAAGTTCGGCGTAGTATCAGGAGCTTATTTAAATGCCTCTAAAAGTTTTGTACTGTGGTTTGGCTTGTGGGGCACACGGAACCACTTTGTAGGCATTAATTCAACAAGAACTCTTTCAACATACCTCGGTGTATCATGGCACACCTATAGATTCAGTGCACATTACTGATAGGAATGCGTCTCTAGGCTTGAACGACAGGCCCATACAATCGTTCCGTATCGACTTTCAATCTTTGGGAGAGCTGAAGCTTGTAATACTTTTTAGCAACAAAGCTTTACTATGTATTGCAACCTATTCATTGCGCAAGGTTTTAAATACAACACTTTTATTGCATTTTCACTACTTTCATATGGTCCTCGCCTTTTGAGCCGATGCATCGTGATAATAGAGCCATTTTGTGAGGGTGGCTTATGATTAAAACACCTTTCCCTATGGCAGTGTCAATATTCTTCTTTTTTCGAGACAATTCCCCTACTGTTTTCGTTTCTCCTTGCAGGTTACGCTTGTTAATTGCTTACCAGGTTTAACTGTTTCATGAAACTTCTCTGAACGCCCATGCTTGTGGGGATTCATGCAGGAAGTTTACCTCGCATTTTAGTTCCATAAAGTTCGCTTTCCTGTTAAATACTTTTACACAGTATCGCGCAAAGTGCTGTATAAGGATCTACTTAGTACTCTTTTCACCTCCGTTGTACCGCTGACTGTACTCCAATCTTCAAGGCCACGATGTGTTGAAGCGGGTCCGCAAAATTTCCATTCAACCGAATTCAAGAACATTCGTCTATAAACTCCACTCTGGATTATTGGCACTAAACACATGGTTAAAAAGAAGGGGTATTTTTCTTCCGTCTGTTAACTGCCGTCTCTGTGATGTGCAGGAAACGATTGAACATTGCGTTGTCAGCTGCAAAGATGCCACATTGTTTTGGGACGTCCTTGAGCGAGCACTAAAAACATATTGTCATTATTTCTCACACAACACGTCATCTTCTGCCAGCAGCGCTTGATTAAGTGCCATATGATATATTTTTCCTCTGGGTATGTACAGCTTGTGGAAGACACGAATGCAAGACCGCAATGCAGAGCCCACATTCTCTTCAAGCAGACACCTAATTCAAATGGCTATCTACCTCAAAAACATTTACCACGAGCTAGACCTTCAACCGCACTTGTAATCCATCTCAGAGAGCTGTTGGACCTCACCCCTTTTTTTGTTTGCATAACACGATGTAAAGAACTCTCCTTGTGAGGAACTCACGGTGTAACGCTTGAGTGCTTATTTTTGCCATTTGATTGTACTTTTGTTCGCTTGATTTTGTCTTTATTACGCAAACACTTTATTAATTCTCATGCAAAAAGAAGTCGGCGTCGTGGAGTGATTAGTGCGCTCAGTTGGGAATCCGAAGGTGGCAGGTTCTATTCTGCGTGTCGCGCCTTTTTCTCCACGGGTGCTTTCTACATCGTTTCTATACAATTATTTTATTATTTCTTCAGTGGCAGCTTGTCATGGTGGTTCTGACGCTGCTTCGCGCTCCAGCATTGCCGGCTGGAGCGCACCATCCACCATCCGCTCCACCATACGCCACCATACAGCAAGTGCCACCAAGATTTCCAGCACCATAATCCACCAAAATGGTGGCAGGTGGAATCCACCATTTCCACGGTGGATATTCTTTTCAATGGGGAAGTTGCCTTTTTCTCCCATTTTCATTCATGAGATTCACATTAAGCTGCTTGAATACCTTCTACCGAAAACGAGAAAACCGCAAGTGGACACGGAGGAGCCCTAATGGCGTAAATAAGAACGAAATAGACTTTATAATGACTGCACATCCAGGAGTCGTGCAGGATGTGGAAGTGGTTGGCAAGGTAAGATGCAGTGACCATAGAATGGTACGGGCTCGAATCCGCCTAGACTTGAAGAAGGAATGACAGAAACTGATACGCAAGAAGCCAATCAATGAGCTAGCACTGAGAGGGAAAGTACAGAAATTCAGAGTGTCACTGCAGAACAGGTACTCTGCTCTTAGCGAGGAAACCAACCTTAGCGTAGATACAATGAATGATAATCTGACGAGTATCATCACGGAGTGTGCAGTGGAAGTTGGAGGCAGGGTAGCTAGGCAGGACACCGGCAAGCTTTCCCAGGAAACGAAGAACCTAATTAAGAAGCGTCAAATCATGAAAGTGTCAAGTACAACAGACAAAATAGAACTGGCAGAGCTTTCGAAGTTGATTAATAGACGTAAAGTATGCGATGTAAGAAGGTATAACATGGAGAGAATTGAGCACGCTCTGAAAAACGGAGGAAGCGTCAAAGCAGTGAAGAGGAAACTTGGGATAGGCAAAAGGCGGATGTATGCACTAAGGGACAAAGAAGGCAAAATAACTACCAATATGGATAGGATAGTCAAAATAGCGGAGGAGTTTTACAGAGATCTGTACAGTAGCCAAGACAACCACGACCTTAATACAATAAGAACTAGCAGTAACCCAGACGACACCCCACCGGTAATGATAGAAGAACTCAGAAAAGCTTTGGAGAGCATGCACAGAGGCAAAGCTGCTGGTGAGGATCGGGTAACATCAGATCTGCTGAAAGATGGGGGACAGATTGTGTTAGAAAAACTAGCCACTCTATTTACGAGGTGTCTCCTGAGGGGAAAAGTACCAGAGTCTTGGAAGAACGCTAACATCATCTTAATACATAAGAAAGGAGATGACAAGGACTTGAAGAATTACAGGCCGATCAGCTTGCTCTCTGTAGTATACAAGCTATTTACAAAGATAATTGCTAGCAGAGTAAAGAAAACATTAGAATTCAATCAACCAAAGGAACAAGCAGGATTTAGAACAGGCTACTCAACAATTGACCACATTCATACTATCAATCAGGTAATAGAGAAATGCTCAGAGTATAACCAACCACTATACATAGCCTTCATAGATTACGAGAAGGCGTTTGATTCAGTAGAAATATCAGCCGTCATGCAGACACTGCGGAATCAGGGCGTAGATGAAATATATATAAACATTCTGGAAGAAATCTACAGGGGATCAACTGCTACCATAGTGCTTCATAAAGAAAGCAACAGAATACCAATAAAGAAGGGTGTAAGGCAGGGGGACACAATCTCCCCAATGCTGTTCACTGCGTGCTTACAGGACGTTTTCAGAAGCCTAGACTGGGAACAGTTAGGGATAAGAGTTAATGGAGAGTACCTCAGTAACCTGCGCTTCGCCGATGACATTGCATTGCTGAGTAACTCAGGGGACTAATTGCAACTCATGATTACGGGGTTAGACAAGGAGAGCAGAAAGGTGGGTCTTAAAATTAATCTGCAGAAAACATAAGTAATGTACAACAACCTCGGAAAAGAGCAGTGCTTTGCGATAGGTAATAGTGCACTTGAAGTTGTAAAAGACTATGTCTTTTTAGGACAGGTAATAACCGCAGAGCCTAACCACGAGATTGAAGTAACTAGAAGAATAACAATGGGGTGGAGCACATTCGGCAGGCACTCTCAAATGATGACAAGTAGATTGCCACTGTCCCTCAAGAGGAAGGTATATAACAGCTGTATCTTGCCGGTACTTAGCTACGGAGCAGAAACCTGGAGACTCACAAAGAGGGTTAAACTTAAATTGAGGACGAAGCAGCGAGCAATGGAAAGAAAAATGGTAAGTGTAACCTTAAGAGACAAGAAGAGAGCAGAGTGGATTAGGGGACAAACGGGAGTTAAGGATATCATAGCTGCAATAAAGAAAAGGAAATGGACATGGGCCGGGCATGTAGCACGTAGACAGGATAACCGCTGGTCATTAAGGGTCATCAACTGGATTCCCAGAGATGAGAAGCGGGGTAGGGGGAGACAGAAGGTTAGGTGGGCAGATGAGATTAAGAAGTTTGCGGGTATAAATTGGCAACAGCAAGCACAGGACCGGGTTAACTGGCGGAACATGGGAGAGGCCTTTGTCCTGCAGTGGACGTGGACAGGCTGATGATGATGATGATGATGAAAGCCTTACTGCAAAAAAAAAGAAAAAAAAACGACGTACAAAATAGCGCCGCATTTTTTTTTGAGCAGTCAGCTTGTGTAAAAGTCGCCTTATAAAACATTCCTTCCTTAACTGTACAAGAGAATGTTGTGGAATATTTCAATAAATTTCGTTCCTCCGCAAGCTAGTTGCCTTGTCATGGTCGTGTAGAGGAAAAAGATGAGAAGCAAAATAACTAAATGCACCCGTATGGTGCACATAGGGACGAGGATTGGGGTCGACAGCTGTTGCCGCATTGGCATTCGTCCGGAAAGGCTGTCGTGAGCAAAACGCCGGTGCTCCGCTTAAGCCATCGCAATTTACATAGACAGTGTCGTAGTCATGCGTGCCTGCGTCCCGAAATCACAAAAATAAGGTAGGCGAATATGAAATACTTTGCGCGAATTGTGTGCCTTGTTCTTTCCGCACGCAAGAACCGAAAAGCTGCGGAGGTTGGCTTGCGGATAACGGCAGAAATCAAATACTTCTCCTGTGCTTTCTTCTTTATGCAGCGAACGACGTCCAAAACTATAGCCCGAATAAAGCTCTCTGTCTACCCCAGAGCATTTAGAGGGCGCGAAAAAAAGGAATATATATATATATATATATATACATATATATATATACATATATATATATATATATATATATATATATATATATATATATATATATATATATATATATATATATACCGGATCCTGCCCACGGCAAGTTATCTTTTCACCCACTTTTCTTCCTTCTCATTTACATTACAATTGGCCGAATAACATCCCCTATACCTTCCTTTGCATTATTGTCTGTTAGATCTCATTATTATTGTGTAAAACACGAAAAACTAGCCCTTAAGTATAGACTTGTTTCCCATATTTATTAACGAAGGTCTCGTATTGGTAGACGTGCTGCCTTTAGGTTGTTTACGGAGGACTATCGGGCTGCTGCAAGTTAGTAATAGGTTCAAGTGCTACGTCACGCCAAACAGGCTCATAAAGAGTGTGCCACACTGACCGCCATGGCTACTAGTGGCGCTAAAAGACACTCCCACGTTTAAATTTACATAGATACCCAATAAAGTGGCTGGGGGGATAGCTGTCGTGGTAGCTCAGTGGTAGAGCATCGAACGCGTTATTCGATAGTTGCAGGTTCGGATCCTGCCCACGGCAAGTTATCTTTTCACCACCTTTTCTTCTTTAATACATTACGATTCGGTCTAATATCTGCCCCTATACTTTCCTTGGCGTTATTGTCTGTTAGATCTGAGTAATATTGTGTAAAACACGGAAAAACGAGCCATTCCCCTAAGTATGCACTTCTTTAAAAATATATATATATATATATATATATATAGGCAGGCATGGTAGTTGAGTGGCCGTAGCGTTGCATATAGTCCAGTAGATCCTCCGTGAGCGGTCACAACGTGGTTTATTTCGACGTTTCGGCCTAGGGTCTGGCCTTCTCTAGGCCACTATATATATATATATATATATATATATATATATATATATATATATATATATATTATATATATAAAAGCATCAGTCTTTCTCCCCGACTATCCCTTTCATGTTTGTCAAAAATAAACCATACAAATAATCGATAACTGAACTACAAATACAATTGGCGGTGTTGTTATAGCAGTTGCCTTTTCGCGTAGCAAAACGTGCCGCAACTCTTCGTGCAGGACATTTATAGCAGCCACGTTGCGCTATGCGTGTGCTCTTGGCAGTTCAAGAGTGTGAAGCACTTCTTGCGGGGGCGAGAAATGTTTGGAAGTGCCGATGTTTCTTTCTTGCTTTCCCGCATCTGGGGTTTGCGTATACAGAGGCCACTTTTTGTCACTAGAAAAAGTATCTGCGCAGTTGGGTTGCCAGGCAGAGGCGTTCATGGAATCTGATTTTGCCGCAGATCGTGTCACGCGCCGATATTGACGCTCTCAGAGCTTGGTTATCTTTGCGCGCACAGCGACAGTATTAACTGGTGCTGTCGTAAGATGAGCTTTTCACATTTCCGAGTCTAACGCAAATTATTATTCGGTGCGTTTCTCCCATTTTTCTTTTTTTCGTCTTTCTATATAAGGCTTGTGCACTGAATATTCTCCACTGAAAGGATTTGCACAAAAACACGCTCTAATGCTGACCGGATAGTAAATGCAGTTTTAATTTCTCCGGGAGTCTGTCGCTTAGTGCTTGATAAACCAAACAAAGTGTGAATTTTCGAGTAAACAATATCTAACCAGCGCTTGACTGGATACCTGAAAATTGTCTCCTACCGCACTCTTTGAAAACTACAAGCTGAAGCATTAGCGCGCACTGTGCAGATATTCCTCCAGTAAGCCTGGAATTCCAGACTTGAATCATGGCTTTTTCCTTGCTCTTTAATTGTGTTTTAAAAATAACTCCGAGTGGAACGTATGGCCTTTTCAAGCTTTTTTGTAATTGAAGACAATGATAACATTGGCTTTGGTGATCGCATAACTTCTGAAAGAGCGAATGCAAGTAAACTGTGGCTTGGTTTAAACGCGAAGCGTTTCTTAGCGAACTTCGGTGACCTTGCTCGTATCTACTTATCTATCTATCTATCTATCTATCTATCTATCTATCTATCTATCTATCTATCTATCTATCTATCCGCCTACGACATTCAGCTCTCCTGGTCATTTCGATAATGGGATATATAGAAAATATAGTATGGCCTAACATGAGTGTATTACGATCATACCAGATAAGTTATAAGATGAAATTCATGACACGTATGTCATGAATGTCGCGATTTAAATGCCGTGATTTTGCTGCTCTTGTGGTGGTTTCGTTCACATGACATGTTTCAAAACTCGTATGCCAAGACATGACTGCATGGCGAACGTAAGTGACAGGCCCTAACGCGGAAATTACGACATGGATGTCCTGTAAGCCATGGCTACACGCAACGCTCAAGGTGCGCACGAGGTCGTTTTCTAGTTTCACATATACCGAATTATGCATTACGTGATGCGAGCGGAGGACCGATGTGAATGCCACGTTCAAACATGATAATCGTCACATGCGTGTGATGTAAAACATCATTAACTGCTACGCTCATAGCACTCACTGCCCTTCCGCTAGTTTTACATATACGAGATTTGATAATACGTGACGTGAATGGACGAGGAACACAAATTCCGCGCGCAATCATGATAATCTTTACATGGAAGTCAAGTACGGCATAATATACATGCCTACAATTGCGGGTGCTGGTACAGCCCATGTCGCTGTTTACAAACACAGGTGCTGCATGGCTTCCGGTTCTCTTTGCGGGTGTATCCTAGCAATATAAGCGAGAAATACAAGCCTTAATGAGTAGCTAGTTCAATTTCAAAAGTTTTCTCTCTGTGCCCGGCCACATATTTCAAATACTCTTACATTTAAGCCAGATACAACGTTACAAGAGGTAGTCCTTAGCTGTGAGTGCCTCCGCCTTTACCTGAAAGCAGAAAACGAGTACTTCCTTACTTTCGCACAACTTGACACACAAGACTTATCTTTTTGTGATAAACAGTAATTAAGGAAGTGACCGGAAGTTTCTTGTGTAGCAACGCGTGCTGCTGCTATCACTGTGTTGAAACGAATTAAAAAGGCGAATTTTAAACCTTAGTGGTGCTGCCGCATACTTGCACTTTATCTAGATGCATCATTGCGCATAAGGCCTCCACTTGTGTTTAGTGTGTACTACGTCCTCCCACCTCGAAACGTTGTGCAGATTTTACAGTCACATATCAGCATTCCTCATTCTCGCTTCGCGTTTCACCAATTCCTATGTACGTGGGATATGCGATTTTTTTATCTCTGCTAACATGAAAATTATTCTAGAGAATGAAAAACGGGGTAAATAGAGATAGAAAGGAATGGCGAATATAACACTGGTCGCTTCATTTTCAAAAGCGAAGTTTGACCGTTCTGAAGCCTAGTGTAGTTTCTACTGTGTTCCTGCTATGCTAGTGCTAGTGGAGGCTATGTTGTTGCGAGGTTTATTTCAAGCACCGAAATGGTAAAGATAAATCACAGGAAGCAACACACACAACACACCTGTCCTAACTCCAGAAGCAGGAACTTGCTCTGACACCTACAGTCTGAACCTGCCCTAGATCCACATGCATGTCGCCATTCTCTCAGGGCTTTTTTAAGTGCGAGGCATTTCTTAGCGAACTTCGGCGACTTTTAACGTATCTATCTATCTATCTATCTATCTATCTATCTATCTATCTATCTATCTATCTATCTATCTATCTATCTATCTATCTATCTATCTATCTATCTATCCTACTACGACTTTTGGCTTTTCTGGCCATTCCAATAATGGTATCAATAGCAAACTTGGCGTGGCATAACATCTTTGTATGAAGAACATATTCAACTAGTCATAAGATGAAAATCATAACATGTATGCCATCAATGTAATTATTTACAGTTCATAGTCCTGCAGCTTTTGCAGTGGTTTCGTTCACATGGCATGTAGCAAAACTTGTATGGTATGACATGATTGCATGGAAAACACAAGCGACAGACCGTAACATGAAAATCATGACGTGTATCATGTAACAACATGACTACATGCCACGCTCATGATGCGCTCGTGGCCATTTTACTACCGTCACATATACCAAATTTGGTATTACAGTACTTGAATAAATGACGAAGGTACGATATTGGTGCGAACATGATTGAATGATGATTGATTGAGTTGCGGGGTTTAACGCCCCAAAACCACCATATGATTATGAGTGACGCCGTAGTGAAGGTCTCCTGGAATTTCGACCACCTGGGGTTCTTTAACGTGCGCCCAAATCTCAGCATACAGGCCTACAATTCCGCCTTCATCGGAAATGCAGTCGCCGCAGCCGGGATTCGATCCCACTACCTGCGGGTCAGCAGCTGAGTACCTTAGCCACTAGTCCACCGCGGCGGAGCTGGTGGAAACATGATAAGAATGAGATGCGTGTCATTTAACAACATGACTACATGCTATGCTCTTGCTGGCTCGCGGCGGTTTGGCTAGGTTCGAATATGCCAAGTTTGATATTACGTGACGCCAATAGATAATGAAGGTATGTGTCTAGTGCAAACATGATAATCATGAGATGCGTGTTATGTGAGAACATTAATACGTGCCGCAGTGAAGGCGCCAATACGTTTGACCTGACGCGGTGCGCGTGCTTGCTGGCGTTCATTTCGTCGCGTCACGCTCGCGTTACCACGCCAGACGCCGTTCCTGCCATATACTTAAGGTCCCTATATGAAACAAGGTAGCGTCACTCATTGTTCTCGAGCCGTCCTCCTCACCCTCTCGATTACTCCTCTTTTTCTCTGCCATCCGCGTCTGTAATTGGTGCATTACTTGCACGTGATCTTGCAAATGGCTGGTGGTGTTATTTATTATTATGCAAAAGGTTCAAAACGAGTACGCATGCGCATATGGCTCCAGCCAGACTCTCGCCTTGACCAAAAGACAAAATCGTAGCCAGAACATAAACTGAAGAGGAGGAGCGTTTTGGTGTGCGCTAAGTCGACCAAGATTGTTTCGCCATGCTCGTTCGATGCAACATCTGCGTTTTTCAGCAATGCTGCGTTGCCGTAAACAACAGAAAATGGTTTCGCTCTCTTCAACTTACCTCGTGCTTTCCGAGATGAAGCGCACCATGAAGTGCAACTATGAACCATTTCACGCGAATGCTTTCGTGCAACTCCGTCAACGTATGTCGACGCGGATCTGCGAAGCGAGTTCACTTGTCGGTTTTTATTGAAACGCCAGGCGCGCGTCTAATGCGTGTCTAGTGTACGCCAGTTGGTAAAAATACATGTGGGTATGCACGTATACAGAGCAGCTGTAGGTTGTAATCAATGCACCTTCAGAAACATTTCACTCTTGACCAGTTCCCGCTTGAGCCGAAACGCGCTGCTTCAAGACACCTCACCAGAAGAACTTTCACTTTTCAGGAAGTTCCCAGCACCGCATCAAAATCGCTTGGCATCACGATTGTCCAAATGGGCACATTTGAAAAAAAACGTCATCTCAGTGCTGCTGGACGAGTGTTCTTACCAGTCTAGTCGTAGTTTTTTTTTCTTGCGTGTGCACAAGCCGGTTGTAATCAATCGTCACAATGTCACGCCCTGTGGCCACTTACAGGGTCCAGCAAGAAGCACGTTCACAGTGTCACAACACGAACAAAACACAATCGGAGAAGTGCACTAGTTAGAACTGGACGAAATACCGCGGCCGTGGAACAAGAATGTACTACGCGAGACGCCATGGCTAGTGGTGTAAAGTACAGAACTGCACAACGTTGCCGGTTGAGTAACGCACAACCCGCTCGCTCTTGTGTTGTGCCGCTTATGTTCATAAAGGTAATTGTTTATTCTACGTCTTATTTTGTTTCATTTTGTTTCATTTACATCTATTCGCCGTAGCAACAGAACCCAAACATTCGCTTTTGGATGAAAGTTTTGAACCTTCTAGGGGCGCTTCAGGCAAATAAGGGAGGAGGAAAAGGGAGGGTGTCGCTACCTTGGAAACTTGTTTCATCTAGGGACCTTGCATATACTCGCAGGCGCGCGCCGCACTGCGTTGATGTGACGCATGCGAATTTGAGGGCGCCCGGCGTCTCTCCATCACGAAAAGAGGGAGACGCTGTGTTGTCTGGGTAACGCATCGGCACTAAATGAAGCATGCCGCATTTCGCGCCCTTTGCCGTCGGGCCACGCCGACAGATGCTGGTCGCGCCTGGCGTCGTGCTCGCGTTTTGCTAACGTAACGTCGCTGTGCCCAGCGTGCGCGTGCGTAAACGCTACCTTGGATTTAATTGCGCCCTTCATGATGCACTCAAGGCCATTTTGCTAGCAATATATACCAAATTTGGTGTTACGTGACGTCAAATGATGACGAAATATATGACTGGTAAAAACATCATAATCATGACCCGTGTGTCATGTAACATCATGACAACATACCACACTCATAGCATGTTTGTGGCTGTTTCGCTAGATCCACGTATGCTAATTTTGGTATCACGCGACGTAAATAGATGACGAAGGTAAACAATACATCGAAACATGATAATCATGTCATGGAATGGAAGTCATGTACGGCAACATTTACCTCAACTTCGTAACAATCTGCTGATTTTAAAGTGACATAAGAACATTTCTTATTCGTGCTTCACATATCATCGATTCCCACTGTACGTGGGATCTGCCAATTTTTTCGCTTAAGGATGTTCTTGTTCTCAGCATTGTATTCAATGCGAAACATTTCTTAGCAAACTTCAGCAAAATTGAGCGTATCTATCTATCTATCTATCTATCTATCTATCTATCTATCTATCTATCTATCTATCTATCTATCTATCTATCTACTCGCCTACAACTTTTAGCTCTCCTGGCGGTTTAGATATTTGTATCATATCAAGCTTGGTATAGCACAACATGACTGTATGACGTCCACATCTGACTTGTCATAACATGAAAATCATGACATGCGTGTCATCAATGTCATGATTTAAATTTTAAGGTTTTGCTGCTCTCGCGGTGGTTTCGTTCACATTGCATGTGGCAAAACTGGTATGGTATGACATGATTGCAGTACAAACACAACCAACAGACCGTAGCATGAAAATGTAGCATGCGTGTCATGTAACAACATGACTACATGCCACACTCATGATGCGCTCGCAGCCGTTTCGCTAGCTTCACATGCACCAAATTCTGTATTACGTGACGCGATTGATTCATATGAGAGGTTTACCGTCCTGAAAACACCATATGATTATGAGAGACGCCGTAGTCGATGCCCCCGGAAATTTCGACCATTTGGGGTTTCTTACGTGCACCCAAATCTGAGTACACAGGCCTACAACATTTCCGCCTTCATTGGAAATGCAGCCGCCGCAGCGGGGATTAGATCCCGCGACATGCGTTTCAGCAGCCGAGTACCTTAGCCACTAGACCACCACGGCGGGGCTAGGTGACGCGAACGGACATGAGTAAACGGCACATCCAAACATGATAGACTCGACATGCGTGTCATGTAATAACATGACTACATGCCACACTCATAATGCGCTCGCGGCAGTTTTGCTAGCGTCGCATATGCCAAATTTGGTATTACGTGACGTCAATGGATTGGGAATATATGTGACAGGTGCAAACATGGTAATCATGAAATACGTGTCATGTGAAAACATGACTACATGCCACAGTCAAGGCGCCTTTACATTTCAACGTGACCCGGCGCGGGTGCGCGCCGGCGTTTGTTTGGTCGCGTCCCGCCAGCGTTGCCCCGCCAGGCGCCGGTCGCGCCATGTACTCGCATGCGCACGCCGCCCTGCGGTGCTTTGATTCATGCGTGTTTGAGCGGGTCCAGCGTCCCTCCGTCACGAAAAGAGGCGGACGCAGTGCTTTTGGGTTACGGATGAGAGACGCTTGGTGGCGCCATTAGGAAGAGCCGTGTCCGCAAGTTCTCCGTGAATTTTCCGGCTCCTTTCAAGAAATTTATGTGTGCAGCCAATTTCGACTATTGCTATGGCTTCCTGAAGTGGTTCCGCATCGACTGACACCAACCACAGCTGTAAGTGGCCGGAACGTTTTATTTTAGAAGCCCAAACGCACCTGCCTATCGCGCGAGCTTGACAACGCCATTGCCGCCATGTAGGCGGATGCAGCAGCGCTACCATGCGCGTTGCGCGCGTACATGATGGCTCTCGCGGATTAACCCTCAGACGCTATTGCGCGTCCCGGACCTAGGGAGCCTACATGAACGGCCGTTTTTAGGGTGATGTCAGCCTTTGACCCACTACATGCCGCCAACGCACCACCGCCCGCCAAAACACAATGTTGCCAGACAGCAACACCGCGCTGTCGCCCCATCTTGGTGCCCGCACTGCGTCTACGCCCGGTTGCGTTTAGTTCTCAACAATACGGCGTCGAACGTTGCGGTAGCGTGTTAAACGCTGCCGGGAAAGCCTTAGAATGCCTGGATGCTGCGTACCACTCTGCACTAACCACAACAGAAAGGGGGTGCGAATGTTCCGCTTCCCAGCGAGCCCTGGCCGACGACAACTATGGCTGGCTCAAGTGAAGCGAGACGGCTGGGAGCCCACCAGTGCGTCTCGTATTTGCTCTGTGAGTACTGCGTATTTCGTTCACTGTTGTTTCCTGCGGCACACGTATATGTGTTTCGCGGTGTTCGCGAATGAGTAGATAACCAAAGTTGTCGTTGCTGCGTCCACGCATTGCGAGTAGGAAGCCCACAAACGGGACGCGTCCGCGCGTTCGTACGGAGACGCGCTCGCTAGTCTGAGCTGTTGCCGCGCTTGCGTTCGTGTCAGCGTAACCTCAGTTGGTTGGTTGGTTGCGAAACTTTATTGAGGTCCTGCAAGGCGCGCGTCAGCGCGCAGCGGGCGTCTCCCACGTCGGGACCGTTAGGCCAAGCCTATCGGCCGCTCCGCGGGCCTGCTGGGCGGCCCAAAGTTGGTCGGCCAGGAGGGAGCTGCAAAGGGCCGCCTCCCACCTGACCGATGTAGTGTTGGGGTTAGTGTACAGTGCCTTGCACTCCCAGAGCATGTGCGCCAGCGTGGATACATCCCCACATTCGGGGCAAGCGTCATTGGGGAACACGTCAGGATAAATAGCGTGAAGGGATCTCAGGTTAGGGTACGTGTCGGTCTGCAGTAGTCTGAGCGTAAGGGCTTGTGGCCTATTAAGATTTGGATGAGGGAGTGGATATAGTCTCCGCGCGAGGTAAAAATATTTTGTTATTTCGTTGTACGTGGCAGGCGCGTCCCTGTTTTCCGCAACCCCGTTGGCCCCGAATTGTTGCCCAGTGGTGCAATTATATACAAATTCCAAAACCGGACAAAGGCGGCCTGTCGATGACGTCAAAAAGTAGGTGGTCCGCAGCGGTCGCGAGGACGAAGGGAAGTGAACAGCCAATGAGCGAAATGAAGCTTTGCGTCATCGGTTTGACGTGGATTTGGGGACCGTATAGCAAAGTGAAAAGTGTTTGTAACGTGTTGGAAAATGTTTAACTACTATTAATCACTATCAAAATGTGTTGGCACAAGTTTTCGAACGTTCATTAAGGAATATGGCACAATATAAACGTATTTTTCTCGTTATTTTTTTGAAATAAGGCTAAATTTAGTGGGACGGTAAGGAATGGCGCTGAATACAACCCCATTTCAAGCAGTTACTGTTTCATATCTCCACCACTATACAAACCTAAACGGTGCAACTTTCGAAGTTGTTGGCTCAGTCGAGCGCAATCATGGTGGAGGGCAACGGCACCAGTAGCCAACAGCTGCAGCGGCTCATCCGCGTTTCCGAAGCTCAGCGTGCGCTGGTGCTCGCCTTTATGGACGAACACCCCCAGCTAGTGGCGAAAGCCATCGAGCTGCGGCACGGCAGTCACCGACCGGCGGCGGCTGTGGCAAGAGCTCAGCGACGCGCTGAACCATGAAGTGCCTGCGCAGGAGTGGCAAGCTTGGTGGCGCAGGCTGGTGCACGAGACTCGCCGTGGCGCCGCCGCCATCAGAGAGGCACAAACGTGAGTGACCGTCGAAAGGCGCGGGTGCTTTGTTCTTTGACATGAGTGTATATTTTCAGGGGCACTGAAGGGGGGTTGGCTGCCTGGCTTCCACGGCCGGGTTCTACAGTTGACTGGGATGACACGCTTCATTGGCGTCTTTGGTCTGTAAGCACTCTGCCGCCGCAGTATCACGGGTTCCTGAGCGGCGCCATGAGGGAGTTTGATATCTGAAGAGGTGCCTTTAGCGGAACCTTGTTAAACGGAAATATAGCGCAGGAAAAAGTATTCAAAAGTGGGTAGGTTTAATAACTCTAATCTGTTTGCAGCCCTTAGTACAAGGGGTATTAAATTATCATAAAACATGCAATGTTTGCGGGCAAGTGCATGCACTAAAATGGTAATACATGAAATCAATGACCACTGAATAGCTGCAGAACATTTCCGCAGATGTTTAGTGCGTAAGGTTGCAACATAGCTAGAATAACGAATAGCCATTTTCTGAAAGATCATGCTTACTACACTTTCCAGCAGGCGGATGTTCGCCCTGCTGTGGTGGAAATGGATGTGGAGGCCACTGAAGCGGCTGAAGATGGCAGTGACACAATAACACGCAAGCATCTGAGAAATTAGTGCTTTATTGAGCGCAGGACCGGAACCTTGAGCAGGGCGACAAGCTGCTGAAGGTGAATAGACCCTTTGTTTACATTTTACATAAGGGGCATAAGCATTCTCCATGCTCTATTACGATGACTGAAACCAACTTGCGCTGTAAACAAGAACCATGCATTGTATTGAGGGCATGGTATCGGGTATCTGCAATGATAAACTGCCGGGAAAAAGGTTGGTTAGCCCTGAAAAGGGCTCTTTCATGGTGAGAGATGCATTTGAGGACATTAATAAAGAGTAGTCTCTACAAATGATTGTTGGTCTGCCCGAGGAGGACATAGCTTGTACACAAAGCTTCCCATTTTTAAAGGATGCCATCAGGCCAGTTGATCTTCAACTGAGGGGAAATTGGTTTGCCCGTTGCGATGCTTGGCAGCAGCAGCAGCTTCCAGCCACGAGATGGTTAAGGGTTTACCGGCAGCTCACTTAAACTTTTACACCATGATGATTCATCGCAGGTGCTGTGGGAGATGAAAAAATCAACCACCCTCATCGCTTCTGCAGCACGGCGTGTGGCAGCGGCACAGAAGAAGGCGGAAGTGGTGCAGGAGGGCACTGGCCATGGCTGAGGGCTTTCTGCGAGAAAGGGATATGTAGTTTAGTTCAATTTTTCGTCATGTGTTCAATGTTTTTTCTTGTCATCATTCATAAATGATTTGTCGGTTTCAATGTGTTTAGGTGCTGCTGTTCATGTTCAATTTTATACGCTTCGGGAGACATATACATAGTTTAGTTTGTTTTTCGCATTGCTTTCTACTTTTTATCATTCATAATTCGTTTAGTGTTTTTGATATGTTTACGTGTTGCTGTTCATGTTCTATTTTATGCGTTTTTTGTTTGCATTTAGTACATATTACTAGATTTAGGTTAGCATTTACATTGTACAAGGAGTGCAGCATTTTTTATGTTCGATATATGCATTTCTCAATGTATGTTCGATCAGTTCCAGTGGCAGTGTTTTTTCCCCACATTTCAAAGGTGTCTGGTCATTCCCACGGAGACCACAAGTGTAAAGTTGACATTTTCTGTTAATGTTTCTGTGATATTTGTATTGACCCACTGTGTTTTCTAGCACACTGTGCTTTTTATATAGCATTACCACATTGCACGGTTGCCTGCGAAGGACTGGAATTAGGAGCCATGGCTTGAGGGGATAGCCTGCGTCTCCTGCAATGTAAGATTAAAAGCTGAGTGTTCTGCCCAGATAGTACACATTAATACTTAGCAAGCAGATATTCACCAGGCTGCAGATGTGCAGCTAGGCGTGCACGCAGTGGGTTGTGTTTCCACACCCAGGAGTCGTGGCACGAATCTCGGAATCATGGGTCTATGACAATTATGCGCAGCCACGCTTTGCACACCTGCGATGAGGAGCGATATAAAATAGTACTGCATTTATACTCAGAATAAATCTCTTTTTTCTACGCATATGCAGGAGACAATGCGTACTAGTACAGTCATTGGTACAAGGAGCTGCACTTAGAAGGAAACACAGGGTGTAGCACACTGAGGAGGGGGAGGGTGGGGGCAACGACCCCACCTCTGCTGTACATATGGCTACGACTTCCACTGAATGATCGATAAGTAAAAAAATTGCCCGCAGCTTCCCTCGGGGGAACACTGAGGAGGATGCGGACCATATAATTGGTTAACGGGGTGTTAAAGTGCGACTTACTTGGGTCGATGGCTAAATTGGTTAACGTGGTTGTGAAATGGGGTGTTAAATTGCGACTTACTTGGGTCGATGGCTAAATTGGTTATTGTGGTTGTAGGAGGGGGTGTTAAATGAGTGAACACGTACACACGTATGCGAAAGGGCGGCGCTGGTCGAAGGGACGTCGATCATTGTGTTTGTGGATTCGTTGGAATTCATTTCACCGCGATCTTGGACGTCGACGCGCCGTACAAACCAACCGACGAGCGGCAACTGAGCGAGCGAGCGCCGACCTTGAGTATATATACAGCACGACGGCGCATGCACTGTCAGCTGTTGAATGTTCTCGAAGCGCGACGCCACATGCGCGTCCACTGGAGAATCAGGAGAATTGTAGATGTCGAACGCGGTGTGTAGAGGAGAAAGGGTGCACAGATGGTGGAGGAGTGAAGCGCGCGCGGTGTGTAGAGGAGGAAGGGATGCACAGATGGTGGAAGAGTGGGCGACGGCGCGACGGCGCATGCGCGCGCGTCAGCTGTCGAATGTTCGAGAAGCGGTGTGGACGGCGCGGACGACGCGGACGGCGCACTACAAGGCGCGAGTATAAGATGCTCCGCATCTAAAACCTACGCGTTGCTCTTGGAAAAGAACACTCGTAAATACCAAAGCCAGCTCGTGCAATTGTGATTGTAAGCATTTTCGTGTTGGAAATACTTCCCTGTTGCGTATATATTTCTGCTACGTCTGCTGCCCATATAACTGATTACCTCTAAAATGCACAACTCAATTGCGCATGCATGCCAGAGCAAAAACGGCAACTGGCTCACGCACAAAACACTTGGCACCTATTATTACCGAGGCCTTGCGAGCCAGCATGTAGCTCGCACCCAATTCACTGCAGGTTCTTTTTCATTCGTTGCATTATTACTTTTTCCAGCTTTAGCGTCACAACTGAACAATTGCTCCGAAGGGCGAGAAATAAAGGATCCTAACGGTACTTACGATCATGACGTTCAGGACATAATGGCCCCTTCTGGACATGAAGCTTGCCGTGTCGGCCAGTCTGAATCCCTCTGGCTTGCGAATGGTGACCAACGTGCCATCGGCACACGCCAGCACCCCTGGGATGCAACCGCGTAGCACAAACTCCGCCTTTGCCTCATGTTTAGCAGCTGTTGTCAGTGGGAAGTCCGCCACCCTTTTTCTAGCAGCCACGGTAATGATCGCCTCCGTCACCTCGTGGATGGTGTTGCTCACCGCCGGCTGAGACATGCCGATCTGTTCCTCGCGACCAATGCTCTTTTGGAAGCTACCGGTGGCAAAAAATCGCAGCGCGCACAACACCTTTCTTTCTGTGGAAAGGCCACTGGCTCACCGGCATCCGATGATAGGGTCAAGTTCGTCGCACAAGCTACGCACTGTTTGTTTGGACAAACGAAAACATTGCCGGAACTCTTCTTCGCTGAACTCTTCAAATGCATCTTTTACCTCGCGTCGTCGCCTCTGCTCGGTTAAAGCTACCGCACAGGCAAGACGAAGTACCGTGTCAGTGGGAAACGCCATGTTGTCTAAGTGCCCCGATGCCAAAAAGTCGCAAATTCCTTCCATTTCAATCCAATCCAGGCCACCTTGCAGCCATTTCAATCCATCCGGTTGCTTTCGGACGGTCTCTCCGACCGTTCCATCGCCTTTCTCTGAAAACCAAAAAACAGTCACGTGACACCCCAGCCCACGTCAGTCATAACGTCATAGCACTCGTCACAGCTTGTACGGGCCAATCGCGTGCGACTCAATGGAACAAACCGCCTTTGTCCGGATTTAGAATTTGTATATAATTGCACCCCAGTATTATGTCGCAAGTGTTTGTGTGTGGGCTGCAAATTTCTTCGTGTGCTCACTTTGAAAACTGGGTCGCTTACACGACCCTGAGAACCGCCGCTGTCAAAAGCCTAGGTGTTGTGTGTTGTTACAAGGGCTGGGCACAGACGCCGTACGTAGGTATACATGCTCGGTCGCCTGCCTACAATAATGCTGAATAGTCCAGCTGAATTAAATTCTAGCTGTTTGTCGCAAATTTTGGAGCTCTCTGACTTCATGATGACTTCACACGGTCGGCTCCTTTTTGTTGCGCCGTATTTCGCGTAGCTGGAGGGAGCGGCGGCTGGCTCCAAAATGGCGGCGCACAGAAAACTATGCTGAATTTGGTGGAAGCTGGCAACAGCTTGCCCTGTTGCCCGCTGGTTTTCGCTGAGTTTTTGAAGGCACTTATTAAGATGTCTCCACCTTAAAAACGGCCGTTCATGTAGGCTCCCTACCCGGACCCTCGCGGATGGTGGACACGCGACGCCAAGAGCTTGAAAATATGGATTTTCAAGACTTTCAGCTAAGAGCCTCTCAACGCCAAATGAAACGAATGATCAGAACGCCGAGACCGACAGCCAAAAATAAGCGGATGGAGCCTGGCAAACGGTGCTCACTCTGCGGCAGAAGAAGGCTTTGGCGAAAGAAAAGAAGGCCAAGTCCATGGATGTTTCAACGACGTCGTACCACCAACAAGTATCCTCTGCTGAAGCAACCAGAAAATCTAAATATAGGCCTGCCCACAGGCGGCTACCCCTTTTGCCCAAAGATGGCTTCAAGATAGTGGTGCGACCACACCAAGGGCTACCGGTCAAGACCCTGACTAGTCCACTACTAGCAGACGCCATGATAGAAGCTTGCAATGGAAAAATATCTGGTGAGCATTTTTTGCTCAGAATCAAGCAAGGTTCCAACATCTTCATTGTTTTGACGCCGCACAAGACAGTGGCGGACCACGTGAGTCGTATTACCACCCTAAAGAACAATGCCTACGTAGCGACAAGCAAAGGGACAACTAAGGGTGTCATTCACGGCTTGGACCCCCACTCGACGCCTGGAGCGCTAAAAGCGAATCTCCGCATACGCACCCAAAGTGTCAAAATTCTGCAAGCACGGATGTTTAAAAACGCCAAGACGGCCGTTATAACATATTTTGGAGGGATTACACCTCGGTACGTCTATTAGAACGGCGGAGAACTTGCTTGCTACCCCTACAAGGTTACCGCCCAGGTGTGCAAAGTGTGCCATCAAGTTGGTGACCGTTCGGACGTTTGTCCCTGCCGGACACTCAAATGTGTCACGTTTGTGGATAACAGGACCCTGCAACCGGACATGAGTGCTCTCCGAAGTGTGCAGCTTGTGGCGAGGCTCTATTGACAAGCGACCGAAGTTGCAGAAAACGACTCAAATCTCCGCAGAAAAGAACCTGAAGGGCTAGTGTGCACCAGCCTACTCTGAATGACACGTCACCAAAACCACCTCAACGCCCCCGCTGGTTCAGTTCTGATGATGAACAATCTGCCATGGACCACTGTCCAGAGTCGCCAGAGACTCGCCCAAGGTTCGGCTCTAGATACAGATCTAGATCGAGATCGAGGACCCAGAAGGGCTCTACTCCCAAGACCCCACCCCAATTTCACTCACACAAGTCACCTAAATCCGGGGTGACTTGTGCTCCTATAATGACTAATCCAGAATATCAAAAAATTATTAGCGAGAACAAACTCCTCCGTGAGAGCTTGGCAGAAATAAAACGAGAGCTGGCCTCCCTCAAAGCAAAACGCGGTATAGAATCGAGCCAAAAAACACTTTCTAAAGCAACCGGCACATCTGGCCAGGTTACGATCAAGTCTAATTCTATGGAAGGTACATTAAAACAAGTTATGCAGCAACTGCAAAGCATGCAAAGCTTTCAGCAGCAAATGTTTGCCGAATTTCAGAACCTAAAATGTTATGTCGACGAATCTATTGCCAGCATAAGGGCCACTGTTCGTAAACGGCCTAAAAGCAGCCCGGGTGCCCCGTCTCTCCATCGTCCAAAGCAACTCCCAACCTCGGACAGCGGTAGCACTATCCACGGCGAGTAAAACACGAGCGCACACCGAATATCTCGAAATTTGGCAATGGAATTGCCGCACCTTCCACAAACGTGCGGCCGCTCTACAACAATTTCTTAGTACGGCGCCAGTCAAACCTGATGTCATTTGTCTACAAGAGGTTGGCAATAATCCAGTCAAATTGAGTGGCTACTACCCGATATCACATCCAGACTACCCTAAAGTCGCCACGTTGGTTCTTAAGGAAATAGCGACTAGTATGGATTAACTGGTAACTAGCAGCATTAACAACCAAATTATAAGTATACTACCGCACAAGCGTAGTATACTACCACACAAGCCAAAACCATAATTACGAACGTGTATAGCTTCCCTAAGGAAAAGAGGGCCGATTTTGACACACATTTGGTATGCCAAAAGTAATTCCAGCATCCAGGATCAACTACTGCTTCTCGGGGATTTTAATGCCCCTCACACTACCTGGGGGTACCGAAAAGATACCCCGAAAGGCCGGAAACTCGAGCGAGTTGTTGATGCGCATGGGCTCCAACTTCTCATACTCCCGCAACACCCGACAAGTTTGGGTAACAGCGTCAGCGCAGACACATTTTCTGATCTTGCATTCATAAATAATGTTGACGAGGTGTTCTGGAGCAACCTAGAAGAGAATCTCGGCAGTGACCATTATAAGTGAGCGTGTCGATTGCCTCCCTCTAAATTCGGCAGTCTCATTGCCACGTTGTATAAACAGATTGGGTATCTTATCGTAAAGTCCCACTGCCCGAAAGTTTACCGGATAGCGCTGAAGGTTGGGCAACGCACAAACGAGAGGCTCACAAAGCAACTTCTGAGTGGGTTGCGCTCACAGTGGAAACCCCGGTAGTCGATAGCCATCTGATACATGTGTGGGAATCCAGGAAAGGGTTGACCAAGCGATGAGAAACTACAGCGACTCAATAGAAAATTGCGCCATAGAATTGCTGAGATATCTGAGCGGGCAAACGTTTACGCGCAGCAGTTGGAGACGGTGAGCTGGGTGAATTTTTGCGACTCACTCCGAGGAACCTTACACACCTCCAAGACATGGGCAATACTGCGGAGCGCAATGGAACCTGGTAAAACCAAAACGGCAGCAAACCGAACTCTTAAGAAGCTTGCTGGTGAATTCCCAGGAACAGATGACGCCCTCCTCGCTAAGCTCCGAGCCAAGTACATAGGGGCGTTGACAACTCCCCCGTGCAGTTTAGCATACCAAGGCCAGGAAAACGCAGTGCTCGACGCACGGACCAGGGCAGCGCAAGCGGCCGCGCATGCAGCAAAGCGCAATACTGCCCCCGGACCTGACCAACTAACAAACGCGATGATTCGGAATCTGAGCGATGAACACCTAGAACTTTCTCGGTATTGTAATGAACAGGTATGGGAGAAGGGCGTAGTTCCTCAACATTGGAAGGAAGCCGAAATTATTTTTATTCTGAAGCCAGGAAAAACACCCGACCTACAAAATGTAAGACCAATGTCATTAGCATCCTGTCTTTACAAATTATTCGAAAAGGTGATTCACACACGTCTCAGGATTTACATCAAAGATCAGAACCTTTCCCAACAAGCATGTTTGAATTTCACCAACATTTGTCAACGCGGGACGTCTTCCTTCTACTTCGGGAAAAGGTACTCTGCAGTAGTAGCATGGTTGGTGCAGAACATCTCGTCGTAGCTGTTGATTTGAAAAGTGCATTTGACACTATGTCCCATGAGGTCATGTTATCTGAGCTAAATGACATCAAATGACATCGGTTGTAGGCAAAAGATATATGACTACGTTCGCTCTTTTCTAACCTCTCGCACTGCTACAATAGGCCTAGGCAAAATACACGCTCAGATCCGTTTCCAATGCCCAATAGGGGCACACCACAAGGGGCCCTACTATATTCTGTTCTCTTCAACATCGGCATGAGACGCTTAGCAAGAAGACTAGACAGCGTTTCAGGGCTAGGGTACGCGTTCTATGCGGAGGATATTACCCTATGGGCAAACAGTGGCTCATTGGGTCAAAAAGAGCAAATCCTACAAGGCCCAGTGACGGCTGTTCACGACTTCGCTTGTCAAAGCGGAATGAGCTGTGCTCCCGATAAATGTTAATTTATTAGAATCCGAGGCAGAGGCCGCCGCATTCAAGAGCCAGTCAAACTCTATCTAGGAGACCACAACATAAAAGAGGTACAGAAAATGCGAGTCGTCGGACTGTGGCTACAAAGCAACAAGCGAGTGGACCACACCATAAAAACCCCCAGAACAACGATGAAGCAGATCTTCCGTATGATTTATAGAGTCACCTATCAACGAAAAGGTTTCAAGGAAGCTGAGATGCTCCAGCTGGTTCATGCTTTTGTCCTCAGTCGGCTAACATATAGTCTTTCATTCCAGGAGATCAATAAAACCGATTGAAGTCCTAGATGTGTTGATACGAACATCCTACAAGGCGACTCACGGCCTACCACTTGGAACGTCCACAGAACGTCTCGAAGCCCTCGGTATACACAATCGTTATGAGGAGTTACGCGCAGCGGTGCTCGTTTCTCAAAGGGAGAGGCTTAACTTAACCACTACTAGGAGAAAATTGCTACGCCGTGTAGGTTACCCAGCTCGTCCTCAGTATGTGGGAGAAGAACTGGAGTCCATAACTTAACAGCTACGTGAAAAAATTATAGTATCCCCTATCCTCAAAAACATTAGCCCCCGATATCACAAAGGTCGTAGGAGTGCATGAGCTCGCAAGTTACAGCGGCTATTCGGGAACAATCCAGACACGGTGTACACAGATGTCGCCCTATGCGGCACCAACAAGTACGTGCTCGCAGTCGTAGGAGCGGCCCCGGGTCAAGGCCTTATGACTTGCGCCACGGCACGAGCCACGTCCGCGAATAACGCTGAGGCTTTAGCTATCGCGCTTGCTATTAAAGCTAAGGATATTATGGGACGATCGTCCTTGTTCTCACCAATTCCATGGTCGCATGTAGACTCTTTCCCATGGGAAGACTCACACAACACCATTCGCCTATTAGGACCGGACCTAACGCACGACCAGGCTATCATCTGGTGCCCGGGGCACGCAGGCCTCGATGGCAATGAGACAGCGGAGGGCGCAGCTCGTGCTTCAGCCAACCGAGTGGCCTACCAATCCGACAACAGCCCCCTTTTACCGCGAGATATCCTTGAAAGCCAACGGCTTGAGCGACGAAGGTACAGTGTACCACACACAGCTTTACCCGGCCGAAATTCTTATGACTGGCGCCTTATACAAACTAACACATATCCAAATCTTTCGTTCAAGCATGCTATTCACCCTGCGATGTACAGCGATAGTTGTCCGTGGTGCGGAGGCAGGCCCACTCTCGCCCACATAACGTGGGATTGTCGGAAAAGAACAACCGAAATTAACTCGCCGCAAATAGCCGGCAAAATTTCCACAAGGGAGCAGTGAGAGACTTTGCTCGCCAGCGAGGATCTGGGAGTGCAACTACTGCTTCTCGACCAGGCGCTGCGGGCCGCTAAAACCAGTGGAGCACTAGAATAGGGGCCCCACCCACATGCTTCCCGTATCTGTTTTCTTCCATGTTTTTTTAGATGCGGAAGCATCTTATACTCGCGCCTTGTAGTGCGCCGTCCGCGCCATCCACACCGCTTCTCGAACATTCGACAGCTGACGCGCGCCCATGCGCCGTCGCGCCGTCGCCCACCATCTGAGCCGCGCGCGCTTCTCCTTCGAGAACATTCGACAGCTGACAGCGCATGCGCCGTCGCGCTGTATATATACTCAAGGTCGGCGCTCGCTCGCTCAGTTGCCGCTCGTCGGTTGGTTTGTACGGCGCGTCGACGTTTAAGGTCGCGGTGAAATGAATTCCAACGAATCCACAAACACAATGATCGACGTCCCTTCGACCAGCGCCGCCCTTTCGCATACGTGTGCACGTGTTCCCTCATTTAACACCCCCTCCTACAACCACGTTAACCAATTTAGCCATCGACCCAAGTAAGTCGCAATTGAACACCCCATTTCACAACCACGTTAAACAATTTAGCCATCGACCCAAGTAAGTCGCACTTTAACACCCCGTTAACCAATTATATGCTCCGCATCCTCCTCAGTGTTCCCCCGAGGGAAGCTGCGGGCAATTTTTTTTTCAAATAAACGTTTTGATATATATATATATGGGTTACGCATCGGTGCGAAATGAAACATGTGGCATTTCGCGACGGGTGCCATTGGGCCGCGCGGACGGACGCTGGTCGCGCCGGTCGCGGCGGTCGCGCCTGGCGTCAGACTATAGACGTCTCGGTTTATGCTAGCGTAGCGTCACTTTCCCCAGTGTGCGCGCGCGTCAACGTTACGTAGGAGTATATTTGGCCCTTCATGGTGTGCTCGAGGCCGTTTCGGTAGCTCCGCGTATACCAAATTTGGTTTTACGGGAAGTCAATAGATGTTGAATAGTTCCACATAAGCTAAGCTTGGCGTCAAGCGACGTGAATAAATGACGAAAGTAAACGACGCATCCAAACATAATAACTATGACACGGAAGTCATGTATGGCATAATTTATTTCAACCTTGTAACGTTGTCCTAATTTTAAAAATGACACATCAAGCTTTCTCATCGTGCTTCGCATATCATCGATTCCCACTGTACGTGGGATTTGCCAACTTTTAGTCACGTAATTAATATCTATCTGTACGCACTGCTGAACCACTTTTGTTCATTCCTTTAGCGAAGCTGAAACGTGCGGCCTTGATTTTTATTTATTTATTTATTTATTTATTTCAAAGTACCTTACAGGCCCCATGGGGGGCATTGAGTAAGGGGGGCTATACATATATACAAATAAACTGGGAAAAAATATGCAAGACCGACAATTGAGTAAGGGGGGAATACATATAGACACCTCAAAATGAAAAAAAGTACAAAAGAAACAATTGAGTAAGAGCGCAATACTTATATACATCTCTAACTAAAACAAATACAAAAAAACAATTGGAAAATAATAAGTCAAACAAAAAGCACCAACATGTACAAAAGTTCAACATGTACAAAAGATACACGCATAGTAACTGTGGGGGAAACACTGTATTTCCTGCGCATGCAGCGGCCACAAGGCAGAATCCTCGCGCACATGAATGTGACAATCACAAAAATGAACCAATGCGGACCAATGAATTATGATACGGCATCTACTTGCTGAGGCTTGTGAAGTGGCTTGATAAGATATGACGGAATGTGTCAAAGTTTGTCAGGGATGCAATGTCGTCAGGCAAACTGTTCCACAGACGGATAGCACGTGGAAGTGCGGACTGATTGAACGCGTTTGTTGAGCCGTATACACGGGAATAGCTAAGATGATTGTGTAGTCTACGTGAAGTGAGATGTGGTTTTTGCAGACCAGTAACGGTGATTCGGGAAGAATGGGTAATTTTATGAAAGAATGACAGCAGGGCAATGTCGCGACGAATGTTCAAGAGTGGGAGTGAAAGTTCCTGTTTGATTTGTGATATACTAGAATGCGGACTGTAGTTATTGGCAATGAAGCAGCTTGTTCTATTCTGGATCCTTTCCAATGAGTCAATTAAGTATTTTTGATGGGGAGACCAAATCGAACAGGCATATTCTAGTTGAGGGCGAACCAGTGTCAAGTAAGATAATTTGCGAATGCCTGATGGTGCAGCTTTCAAGTTACGTCTCAAGAAACCTAGTGATTTCGAGGCGCTGGCAGAGATTGCCGTAATGTGGTCGGACCAGGATAGATTAGGTGTCAGTATGACGCCCAAGTACCGATATTGTGTTGCAGTCGATAGAATGGAATGATTAATACTGTAAGAGAATTCGGATATGCTAGGTTTACGTGTGAACGACATTACTTTGCATTTTGAGACATTTAGTGTCATCAGCCATGCACTACACCAACCATAAATTACGTCGAGGTCGTTTTGGAGTGACAGGTGATCTTCACTGTTCTTGATTGGACGGTAAATAATGCAGTCGTCAGCGAACACCCTGATGCAAGAAGAGACATGTTGCGGAAGATCATTGATGAATATGAGGAAAAGTAATGGCGCCAGTACACTGTCCTGTGGTACACCTGAAGAAACGTCAGATAGGGAAGAAGACAAATTGTTAACTGTTGTGTATTGCTGACGATTCGACAGGAAATTGCAAAGCCATGATAATGTACGGGAGTCTAATTTCAGGGCGGAAAGTTTCGATATCAGGCGACAGTGTGCTACCCTTCAAACGCCTTCGAATAGTCGAGGAACACGCAATCAGTTTGATAATTATTGTCCATATTTGCATAAAGCTCTGTGGTAAATTCAAACAACTGAGTCTCACATGAAAAGCCCTTTCTGAAACCATGCTGATTTTTGAAAAAGAAATGATTGGATTCCAGATGCCTATAAATATGTGAAGCGATGATGTGTTCTAGAATTTTACAACAAATACACGTAAGGGAAATAGGACGGTAATTTTCGCATGAAGTTTTATTTCCACTTTTGAATATTGGAATTATTTTCGCCAGCCTCCAGTCAGACGGTATCATGCCTGTTTCGAGAGACTGCCGGAATATATGAAGTTATCACTTTGGTAATGCCAGCGATTCATTGAAACTTTTCACGATTCCCGCTTACACCTCTCTATAAATCTTACTTGGTGTTTGCCTTCCGTCTGCTGCCGTCGCCATATTTATTGAGCCAACAGTAGGTAGTTGTTTTTGTCCGCTTCATGCGACACAAACCTAGTTAGGATGGTGACAGGTTTACACTGAAAGCTCCATATTGCTAGGAAAAAGAAAAACTGTTCGGCATTGGTGTCGCGAATGGTATTCATGGGCTGCACTATCATTTTACGTCGTTCCCAGCGCCGTACCCAAGCACTCGTGCCAATGGTTTAGTTGTTAGTGATGTTGTTCATCCAGTCGTAGCCGGGGTACCAAGCACAGAGGCACCAGTTTCTACTGAGAGCTTCTACATGGGTAGGCCACGGATAAATCTACAAGGGCACCCACAGGAAGAGCGTGAGAGAGTTCGCCTTCACCAGGCCGATATTGCTGTCCGGGCTCAAAAACAGACCCCGGAGGCTGAGTGCCAGCCACAGCTGCGTACCAATGATTCGTCAGCTATCCAGGCTGCGCTAGGAACAAGAATAGAAGTGCCGGTGGCGGGCGAGTCCTGCAAACCAAGTCGCTGAGTTAGCTCGCGATGTCAAACGCTTCTAACAACGCTGCATCGAATAAGCGTCGTTTCGGCATCATTGTGATAATAACTTCAGCGTGTTCACCTGGGCGTACTGCACTTTGGAGCAAGTTTTTTCAGCGGCACTTTGGCTTCGGCGACGACGTCTGTAACCACCTGTAGTGGGAGAACGTTGGTAAACCACGCACAGCAAAACGCATATTACCACTCATTACCCTCTTTCAAGTGCACTCTAAAAACTGCGGAGGGTATCACAGGAGTAAAAAGACCAAGCGACTTTTCAGAGTATTTTTCTACTCTTGCAACGTGTCAGATAGAGTGAAATTCATCTTCATTCTGCATGAAATGAGAGAGTAAAACAGATTTCTACTCTTCCTATTTTTGAGAGAGTGAAATGCCCATGTACTCTTCAGGCATGAGAGAGTGAAACACGATTATACCCTTGCCCTTGATTACTTTTAGATGCGTCGGCACACCACGCGTGATTAGAACTATATCTAACAACCACATATAATGCAATAAAAAATACTGCAGTTGTTTGTTGAGACATTAGATATAATTAACAGAAAAAACAGTGGTTCCAGCGCGCGCCAGTGAATTTCAGAGCACTGGGAGGCACTTGAAACTTTTGATATCCATGTATTTACCCTATGATCTGGTTAGTGAAATGAGCGAATACTATCTCAATCAATCGGTCACGCTCGAAACACAATGCAAACGGCTATGACATTCTCCTTATAGTAATATTCATATTTTTCGCTACAATCATCGCACACGGGTGATAGTGCCGTAAGCCTGAAGTACGGTACGGCTACAGTAAAGTATTGATGCTTTAGTCGTAGAACGTGAACAAGAATGACCAAAAGTATGTCCACGGGGGTAAAAATAAACACCTAATTATCTAGTTTACACTAAGTATGCACAATATTTTGCAGGCAACTATTTAGCGAGTCAGTGCAAGTGTCGCTCGTAAAATCAGACACGGTAATGTTTCTTTTTCTACCGTAAAAAAAAAAACGTGTCAGACAGATGTTCTGAACTCACGAAGGACAAAAGACACAGTAAACACGTTAGCCAAAGTCCTGCTGGTTTTCAGAAGCGCGAAGACACTCAAATCTACACATCTAAACAAACATGTGCTGACATATAAATTACAATACTTATGAAACCAAGAAATGAACGCCCGCTTCTCGTCTTCCTGGGTGGTGTAGCACGCAATGGTACACTGAGGTATGTTGGAGGAGTTCATGTCCAATGAATTCCTGCAAACTGGTTTGGTGTGCTAGCCCACAAGCCAAACCACAGTCCCAAACTTTTAGAGGCATTTGATCGAGCTCCTGATACTACGCCAAACTTTTCAATACTATATACCACATTTTCGACACTTGACTTATCTGTGCAAAAGAATGTGACATCGTCTGCATAAGCTAATACTTCAACTTTACTGCCTAATATACTGAAGACACGAATGCAACTCGACTGTATTATGCTTAAGCACAGTGGTTCTAGATAAAGAGCAAATAGAAGAGGTAACATTGCGCATTCCTGTTTAACAAAAGCGTGAATAGAAACAAGCTTGAAGAGATGACCAAAAACTATCAGACGAGTTTACTATTCATTATAGTATAGTTTAACGCCTTTAATAACAACTTTGCCAACATTGGCTTGTTTGAGAAGAGGAAAAATGAAGGAATGATGAACACGATCAAAAGCGTTTGCAAGGTCAACCTGTAGCACAACAAGATGTGTTTGAAAACAATGACACTAATAAAGCACTGTACGAGCGACTTGTATCTTGATTTGTATGGATAGACCCCGGATTCCACATGTCTGATGAGACACAATGAGGATCGGCAGAGCGAATTGCAACCTACTTGATAATACTTTTGCGAAAACTTTGTTGTCCACGTTTGACAGTTACATTGGTCTGTAGCCCTCCACGAAGCGACATTTTTCCTTGTCAGGTGTTTTCAGCTGTATCACAGTATGACTTTTGCAAAAATATCGTGGGAGTGTATTCATGTCATAGCTTGTTTGAAAAATATTCAGCAATTAATTACTGCCAGCTCATCTGGGGCACTGCATCATCGTCCTGTCTACAGAAAACATGTATTTTGGAAAAGAAGTTTCCTCGGCATGTCTTTAATACGAACTATGGGACACACAGCAGAGAGCAATTTTTTGAGACTGGCATATTGAAAATCTTCCGTTTATATCAATACAGGCTAAGCGTCTGTTTTAAAATAGAAACAAAATTTTATATAAACTACAACCTACATCTCGCCAATTTGGAAGAAAAAAAACGAGTTACCCTTTTAGGCAACATGAAAGCAGGTTGCTGCCAACAGCACGCATAAATACCGGGAAAGAGCGCCTCCAGCATACACTTCCCTCCCTTCTAAGCGCATACACATCTGCAAACATTGACCTATTTACTTGCACCTTTAATAACCTTTGTTCTATGTACGAGGATGTACCCTCCCATATAAGTTAGGTTTGTTAAAATCCGAAATGGATGCCAAAATGAATTTGTATCTGTACTATTTATTTGTGCTCATATTTTATACACGATGTTCTTCAAAATTTGTTGTTTTTTGTTAATATAATATTATATTTACTATTTTTGCGGAAGCAATTGATGAATTGATGCTGTGTAGAAAGGGTAGACAACACTCTGTTCATTTCTTGTGCGTTTTGATGTGTAAAATTAAGTTCTATGTACGCTTTCAACTGAATTTTTATGTGCCTTCGTTGTTGCCTTTTATTAAGGGGCTGTGGCTCGGTCAAGCTGTCTACTGCAGCTTTTTTTGCAGCTACCCTGTCAATGTATTTTCTTAGGCAATATAGGAGGAAGCGTCTTCTTCCAACATTTGTAAAGTTCACCTGAGATGCCAACAGGTCCAGGTGTTTTCAATAAAGGCAAGTTGTCGATTGCCTGCTCGATTCCCTGTGTGGTAATGGTTCTATTATTGGCTGCACAATCATTGTCCTTCAATGGGTTCACAAGAGAAACAAAACTAGCCTTGAGGTGAACATCAGGATCAGAGAGAGTGCGCATTACTAAAAGGAATGCGCCTCTAAGCTTGAACGACAGGCCCATGCGTTTGTTCCGTATCGACTTTCAAACTTTGAGAGAGCTCAAGCTTGCGATACTTCTTTAGTAAAAAGCTTTACTACGTATTGAAACTTATTCATTGCGCATTATTTTAAATACAACACTTTCGTCAGATTTTTGCTACTTTCATATGGTCGTCGACTTTTCAGCCCAAGTGTCGTGATAATATATTCAAGCCAGCTGGTGAAGGTGGGTTAGGATTAAAACACCTTATAGATTGCAAAAGGTGTCACGATTCTTTTTTTAGAAAGTTCCCACCCTGTAATTTGTTCCTTCTTGCAGGTCACACTTGTTGATTAATTACCACATTTAATTGCTTCATCAAACTTCTCCGAGTGCCCATGCTTGTGGGGATTCATGCAGGAAGTTTACCTCGCAGTTCAGTTCCTTAAAGTTCGCTTTCCTGTACACTACTTGTACACAGTATCGCACAATGTGCTGTATAGCGATCTACTGAGTACACTCTTCCCACCTTCGTTGTAGCACTCACTGTACTTCAGTCTTTCAGGCAACGATGCGTTGAAGCGACTGCGCAAAATGTTCATTTAACTGAATTCAAAACATTCCTCTATAAACTACACTCTGAAACATTGGCGCTAAACACATAAATAAAAAAAAGGGTATTCTATTGCGTCTGTTAACTGCCGTCTATGTGATGTCTCGAAAACGATTGAACATTGCTGGCTAGCTGCAAAGATGCCATACTGTTTTGGGATGTCCTTCAGCGAGCACTAAAAAAAACGTTTCGTCATTAATTCTCACACAATATGTTATCTGCGACCAACAGCGCTTGATGAAGTGCCATATAATATGTTTTTCCTCATGGGTGTGCACAGCTTGTGAAAGACACGAGTGCAAGACCGCAAAGTAGAGCCCACCACCTCTTCAAGCACACACTTTATTCAACTGGCTATCCACCTAAAAAATATTTACGACGAGCTACACTTTACACCGGACTGTTACTCCATCTTAGAGAGCGGTTGAACCTCAACCCCTTTTTTTGTTTGCATAACACGATGTGAAAAGCTCACCAAGTGAGGAGTTCACGGTGTGTTAGCCATTGAGTGTTTAGGAGTAACGCTTAAGCACTTATTTTTGCCATTTTATTGTACTTTTCTTTGCTTGATTTTGCCTTCATTGTGCAAATACTCTATCAAATACCATGAAAAATTACTGTGTGATCAGCGTGTTGGGCTCGCAATCAGTATTACGTCTGGTAATCAAAAGTTCAACTACCATTTATTAATTCGTTTTTTTCCTTTTATTTTTTTCTTAGTGCTCGTATTGGCCACCCTTACGATCTGCGCATAGAGAAATCCATCAAAAACAATTAAAAATGCCAATTTCGGCCCAAGTTCTGCTATTTTTTTATGAGGTGTACTGCTACTCTCTTTGGTGGGGTCATGCTATTCTGCTTTGGCAGCGTCATGTTACTGTGCTGAGGAGAATCGCTTTGACCTGTTATTAGGGAATCACTGAGCTCTGCCTCAACTAGAGTTACTGTATCTATACAATAACTCTAGCCTCATCAAGAGGTGGTTTATTCTGGAAAAGAGAGTGAAATATCGGACTAGAAAGTACTTTCCCAATGAGAGTGTCCAACACGCTCTTAGTTTTTAAAGTGTGCGTGATGATGCGAGTCCCAATGTGCGGCATGTGAAATAAACACTGTGGTAAACCCAAGCGAAATGTGGGTCCAAGCTAATCAAGAAACAAGAACATATAAAAAATATCTGTGAAAGGCTTCAGTGCAGCGTTATTTTGATGCTAGTGCTAAACACTGGAGCCGCGCGTCCGACCTTTTAGTGGTTAACCATTTGCACGGAATTGTTAGGTGGTGATTTTTATTGCGACAGGCATTATATGAACGCTCTTGGCTGATTTTCGCCGTCGCCGTCATGTCCCGGGTATGTAAATGTATATATATATACAAACAAAAGTTTCAAAAATAATAAAGCCGAAGAATAGAACTCTAGGCCCCTACCGCGGATTAGAACAAGTGCTGGTGCTCCCCAGCGCGCTACATTAACCAACCATAGGTCTCGCCCCTCATACCATCTGTCTCACTAACGGTGAGCTATTTACCATTCACAGCTGCCTTACTGTCAATAGACAAAAAGAAATATTCTAGCTCAAAATAAATACTTTGTGTGGACCAGCCAGACACGCTTTCCCAAAACATTCACGTGTCCGCTGGCTTCATATATGGAGGGGTGGGCTCACAGAAGCACATACATTTGAATGAAAGGGGCATACCAAAACGCTTTGGCTCCACCTTCATTCTGAAGCACTAGAAATATTATATTTATGACTTTTATGGAAGTTGCTCGTCCTGTTATACCTGTAAACTCAGTTCCCATGAATGGCGCACCGCCACTACAACTTTAGGCGAACAAACTAATTTCGCTGCCCCAGAATGGTTGTGACGCTTGAGCCCTCAAAGTAATGCATGGTTTGATTGTTAGAACAGTGCACATCTCACTGGAAACGTTTTGGACGGGTGTCTAAAGTTTCTTGCCGCAAAACTTGCGTATGGTTGGCTTATAGGATGTTCCGGAGAGAGACACTGGACGCTTCAACGTTTATGTACTTGAGTGAAAACCAGAGTGAAAACCAGTGGCGTGTCGCGTTTCTCGATGCCGAAGTTGGACTTCGCGCTCTGCTGGTCGTCACGCAGTTAACTATTCACCAAGACATTTGTTTAGATATCGCGGTTATGCATTACTGTCAATTCAAGCACAATCGTCTATGTTCACTGTAATTCGGATGGTTCCTAAAAACTCCAGCCTTACTTGGTTGAACAGC
Organism: Rhipicephalus annulatus; assembly: GCA_013436015.1. Lineage (NCBI taxonomy): Eukaryota > Metazoa > Arthropoda > Arachnida > Ixodida > Ixodidae > Rhipicephalus > Rhipicephalus annulatus. The sequence continues at coordinate 319,206 of WOVY01011863.1, read as the reverse complement.
CTGATGTGTTGCTATCAAATTCATTGCTTCGTCCGTGGGCCGTAATTGTGACTTTTTTGTATGCACGAATGGTTTCACGGCTGGCCTAAACAACTTTTTTCGGAATGTTCAGAGTGCACCACTAATGATAGAATAGAACATTGTGACTTCAGCGGCTGTTGGTACCCCCACGCGTTGCGACAGTGGCCGTTCATTGTTCTCACACCCCTTCGCTTTTTGTGCGCGTTGGCTATCGTTTGATTCGCGCCGCTCTTCTTCCGAGGAAATAACGTCTTGCGGCCTTCATTCATCGCGAATCCGAACGGCAAGTTTTGTTGCTGAGAGAAAAAGGGCGATCTTTAGGTCTCGATAGAAACGAGCATGACAATGAATAGGAGGGGCCAGAGCTGAGCATAGTGAGACTTGTGAAGGGGGACTATAGGTGGCGTCGCGGGATAGGGGGGCACTTGTCACGAGTTGCTAAGAGGGGCCCGGCGAGAAACAGTAGAGATAAGCCGAGGAGCACCGAAAACTTGGTCCTACACTAGTGTTATCTACTGTTGCGATCCACCAGAGCCTAGCCATATACCACGCCGTTATTAAAATAATTTTGAATTCGAATGGCAGATCGCGAGCGCTGGACCTCATTGCGTATGGAGCGCACAGGTCCGAGCGGGATTGCTCTCGCCAGATCTGGATTGGAGCGCACGCGCTTCAACGGGAGTTCTAGGTGAGCGGAAATCTATAGCGAGGGAGCACGAGCGGTTGCGAGAGAGGGTAAAGCATTTTTCGGACATCCATTGGTGACTGGATGAACGGCCGGCCCACAGAATACGACACTCGAACTTCCGGTCAAATCCACCGATTTTGGCGGAGTAAGAATGATTGCTCCACGGAGCGATTCGTGATGCGCGGTCTGCTCTTAATCTGCCATTGGAGCACGCGATTATCGCCTCAATTCGCCATTGGATTGTGATTTCACCGCTCAGAGCGGGAAACTTAATCTGAATGTGCCATTGAAATTCAGCATAATAAAAGAACGAGCGCTGGCTCGTGCAATTCTTGGTTCAGGAGAGTTGCCTTTAGGTTGTAGACAGATTCAGCTCTTCGTATCATTGCATTTTTTGGATGACATTCTGTTTGGAAAGTGTGCGGGAACACTTTTTGCACGTAGTCGGGAAACGTTACTGTCATACGCCTTCGTACCTTTGAACGAAAAAATTCGGCCAACCTAACGCCTTTTCATAATCGGTTTCATGCGAAGCTGTCAGCAAGTCGTTGTGTGCTTTTTTTAGGTGAGTCAAATGTGAACATAGCGTGTGCTGCTTAAAGGGTAACTTCGAATTTGATGTAGTGAATTACTCTCGTTAAAGCACAGACTACAGCATTATAAAAACTAAGGACACTTTAAAGTGCGATAGTATGAATATCATGTGCATATGAAAGAGTCTCGTATAAGGGCCTATAACAGTCGGGAGTATCCAGCCACCCATTTTAGGGGGAGGGGAGTCACTTGAATTAACACCTAGAAGACGGGGGGGGGTGTTTTCATTACTTCTTTGTTTTTACTAGCACGAAAACCCTATAATGGCCTAAATACTCCTAGTGTGTGCTCCCAGTGGTCCCACTCAATTGTCCAAACTGGTGATAGCAGGTAGATGGCAAGCACTGAAGAGAGAAACAGGCCGTGTTGACAGGCTTTGGGAGGGGTGATTGTCCCTACTGACTCCACTCTAAATCCGCCACCGATAACAGTAAGAGCATTTGATTAGCCACTACTCTGGGTTCGGGCAAAACTTGATTATAGCATACTATATCGTAATTACACAAAAATGGTTCTTCTACTGCTGTAGAAGTGGAAATTACACTACAACCACAACGGAAGTTAGGCCCACATGAATCTTGTAGCATGGGAGGACCAATGTATTGTTTATTACTTCATTATTAAATGAATAGTCAGTACTGATACCACGAGTTGACATTGTACAGACTTTAGGACTGCACAGGATTTTTTAGAAGCAGTTGAAAAGCTGGCATTGCTCTGTCGTAGAATACCCGAAGGCTACGCAAAATGCTTGGGTTCAATTCCTGCTCAGAGCCTGTTCTTTATTCTTTAAATTCGTCTGATGAACATGGCAAGTGTCAATATTTTGTACTGCTCTCCCACTTAAATTACCAATGTTTGTTGCCACCGTGCCTGGGTAGACAAAAGCGGTCAATCAGCTGTGGCACATACCCAAATACAACGGCCAGTGGTATACGGGTAATTGCAACATTTGCCTGGAGGTAAAAGTTTGACGACGTACGTGACAGTACTGCCACGTTATTTTTTTATGAACAGAGCGTCATAACCACCAAAGGCCAATGCCATCTCACGTGAATTTCAGTCTACGCCAAGTTAAGGGGTAATCACGAGAGTACCCAGACGTAGGCAGCTCACGTCACCTCAAGCCAGTCTTCACACCAGTAGTCGCATAGTTATGAACCAGAATCGCGAGTTGTGTAAGTAGGTGGGTGTTCAACGGTGTGCCCCTTCTCTGTCCGCCTCTAACCTGTCGAGCTGTAAATCCCCGCCGTGGTGGCCAAGTGGCTAAAGTACTCGGCTGCTTACCGGCAGGTCGCGGGATCTGATCCCGGCGGCAGCTGCTGCATTTCCGATGGAGGCGGAAATGCTTTATGCCCGTGTGCTCAGGTTTGAGTGCACGTTAAAGAACCCCAGGTGGTCAAAATTTCCGGAGCCCTTCACTACGGCGTCTTTCATAGTAATATGGTGATTTGGGGACGATAAACTTCACATATCAATGAAATCAATGTTAACCTGTAAAATATTCTACAATGAACATAGTTCTGACGGTTGGATACATGATAAGAAATTCCACGAGACACTGAATGCTTCACTTTATGCAAGATCGGCATGTATATACACACAAAATGTTACACCTTCCCGGCAAGTCAGCTTAAACAGACAGACACGCCGGCAGGCAGGCAGACAGACAGGCGGGCAGGCAAGCAGACAGGCAGGCAGACAAAGAGACAGACCGACAGGAAGACAGATAGGCAGACTGATAGATAGATAGATAGATAGATAGATAGATAGATAGATAGATAGATAGATAGATAGATAGATAGATAGATAGCCAACAATGCCTACTCTATCTCTTGTGTCACAGTGCACACAAACTATGAAACAGTAATAATATTATTAATATTATTATTTGGTGTTTAACGTCTCAAAACAACCTTATGACTGTGAGAGACACCGCAGTGGAGGACTGGGGAAATTTTGACCATGTGGGGTCCGTTAGCGTGCACCTGAATCTAATGCTGAATTCCAATGGCAGATCGCGAGGCCTGGGTTGAATCGCGAATGAAGCGCACAGATCCGAGCGGGATTTCTCTCGACAAATCTGTGATTGAAACCCGCGCGTCTCGACGGGATCTTTTGGTTAGCGGAAATCTATAGCGAGGGAGCACGAGCGGTTGCGAGAAAGAGCAAAGCATTTTTTGGACATCCATCGGTGACTGGATGAAAGGCCGGCGCACAGAATACGTAACTTGAACTTCCGGTCAAATCCACCAATTTTGGCGGAGCTAGAATTATTGCGCCATGGAGCGATTCGTGATGGGCGGTCTGCTCTTAATCTGCTATCGGAGCACACAATTCCCGCTCCCAATCCACCATTGGAATGTGATTGCTCCGCTCAGAGCGGGAAACTTAATGTGCATCTACCATTAGAATTTAACATAAGTACACGGGCCTCAAAAAGTTTCACCTATATCAAAACTGCAGCCCCCGCTGCACGGTATCAATCCCACGAACTTTGAATCAGCAGTCGAGCGCCATAATGACTATCACCACTGTTGGGCAATGAATGAGTAAAATAGAAGAAACGTGTTTATATTTGTTTCACAATGCACACCAAATCCCCTAATTGCCGTACAAGCGCAATATATAAAGTCTCTTTCAGGTGCGGTCGACTCTTCATTGGATAGACGGGACGTTGAAATAACCAGGGGTTGTTGGAACACAAGAGATCGTTAATCTGCGGCTCACGTTGTAATCTTTCTTCACGTTGTCGAGAAAGTATGTGCACGCCAGTGTAATAACTGCATTGGAATAAAAATGCGTCTGATAGTTGAGGTATGGCATGTTGACAATACTGGTAGTGCATGCGCGAGCTAACCAGCGGTTAAGTAGCATAAATATTACAATATCCTAACAGTTATATTTCACATACACCTGCACGCACAAAAGTGATGACAGACGCGTCTTTTGTACACGCGAACCGGGCCACCTGTCTTTCCTTCAGTGCATATCTTCAAGATATATGGACAAACATCGATTCCTCTCCTGTGTCTTATCAGCAGACTGAAATATTTCTCAGAGATACCTCACCTACTCCCCTCTTTATCATTGATTCACCTGAATATCTGCTGCCTCAGAAAGCATCGTGATGACCTCGTACACTTCCTATCAGCAATTGATCACACGTTTGTGAACAAATAACGATGACAATTTGTATAGCATATCTAATCACACTTTTCAGTACTGTAACCGTGATTCAACCCGTGGTGGCGGTTCTGCGGTCTTCATTGATTCGCCGCTGTCATACATGCGACGCAACAATCTTTCATTTACTGACCTAAACTTTGAACTCATCTGGGAAGAGTTTGATCAAATGAATTTTAACTCTAGAAAACTGAACAGCAAAAACAGCGTCATCCCGTTATTTTACCACTCTCTATCCAAATATAATGGCGATTTTCGCCCGCAACTTGAATCAACCTAATCTTCCCGTTTTTCAAAGCAAAAACATCACCACATGCGGCGACAATAACATGAACATTGCATTCATGCTCAAATTATCTTCGCGTTCTTCAATATTGTGACTTCTCATCGTTATTCACACCTACTACGTGCGATATATCAGGTATGAATACATGGACTGATCACATTGTGTGTCATTGGACAACCATCGCATCTGTGGCTGTGATGATCGTCAGTTTAGCCACCATTATTCTGTTTTTCTCAGATAAGATCCGCGCCTTGCCCCAATGTACAGACCATAAAGAAGTCAAGTAGGTGGTGTTAATCACATGGAACCCGCCACGGTGGTCTAGTGGCTAAGGTACTCGGCTGCTGACCCGCACGTCGCGGGATCAAATCCCAGCTTTGGCACTTGCATTTCTGATGGAGGCGGAAATGTTGTAGGCCCTTGTATTCAGATTTGGGTGCACGTTAAAGGACCCCAGGTTGTCAATATTTCCGGAGCCCTCCACAACGGCGTCTCTCATAATCAAATGGTGATTTTGGGACATTAAACCCCAAAAATCAATCAATCGATTAACCACATAAACCTTTCTTTCCTTGTTCATCAAACTACATTGTTCTAATGTCAGACAAGATGAATTTGCTGAGCAAGCCAATGACTCCTTTGGCGCTCTACTGACAAACTGCATAACACAGAACACATCATATAGCCCCATTTCTTGGCGGTTCAAAAACAAGAAAAACCCGGATTAGTAACAGATTAAATGGCTCTTTTGTTACGACGGGTGACTTCAACATCAATATGCTGTCTCTAGAACGCAACAAACAAGTTCTTCTTGATCTATTTCTCTCTTACGGCTTAGAAAATGTAATTGATGTACCGACAAGAGTAACAGATGTCTCCGAAACTCTAATTGATCTATGCTTTATCCCACAAACAAATGTCATAGAAGCAGGTGTCTTGATATCTGATGTCAGTGATCACAAGCCAATTTTTGTTTTCTTCAACCCTCATTCAAAAACACATAGAATGCGTGCCAATAAAGCTTTTGAACTTAGAAAGATTAACAAAAGCAATGTTGCTGCTTTTCAAACGGCTGTTAGTGAAACCTCATGGTCTTATCTGTATCAGTTAACGGATCCTGTCATTGCTTACAATTATTTTATCAATCACCTTAAAAAACTTTATGATGAAGCATTTCCTGTAACTACTATCAAACAAAACAAGAAATGTAGGAAACCTTGGATTACCACGGTGTTTCTAAGGAGAATGAAGGAACGAGACAGACTTTTTAGTCAATTCATTAAAACTAGACAACCTAATCTCCTAACTGTTTATAAGAAAATTAGAAACAAACTAGGGCGTGATATCAAAGAAGCAAGAAATTGTTATTACGAAAGAAAGTTCGAAACCATTCTAAATGACCCCAAACGTGTGTGGCAAACATTAAAAGGCCTACTGCCGCAAAAAGAGCCACTCAGCGTCTCTGAAATTGTAGACAGCGATATAACTTATACCGGTATATCTTTGGCTAATAAGTTTAATGAACACTTTTTAAAATGTGGAGCATCGGTAAGTGATAACTGTGACAGGCATAATTACAGGTCATACATTGTGCATAACTCCTTGAAGTCTCTTTTCATGGAGCCAACAACAGAACATGAAATTAAATCCCAAGTACTAAAGTTAAAGAATGCATCCGCATGTGGCCAGGACGAGATAAAAGCCGAGCCGATAAAAGCAGTTGTCAACAGTATCAGCAATCCTTTATCGCACATATGCAACCTCATTTTGGCTACAGGCGTGTTCCCTGATAAACTAAAAATCGCTAGAGTAACAGTTATATTTAAGGGAGGCGATAGAAATGACATGAACAACTACAGACCAATCTCGGTACTACCACTGTTTTCAAAAGTTTTCGAACAAATGATTAATGTAAGAATTATGAATTTCTGCACTAAAAATGATGTACTTACAGGCAATCAATACGGCTTTCAGAAAAAGAAGTCAAGTGAAATGGCTCTTTTAAGTATCAAAGAAAAATAATTCAGAATTTTGAAGACAAAAAGTATACTCTAGGGATATTTCTTGATTTTAAAAAGGCATTTGACTCTATTAAGCATGATATCTTATTAAAAAAGTTAAGCGAATATGGCGTTAGGGGACTTGCTCTTGACCTTATACGCAGTTATTTGACAAACCGCTACCAATACACAGACACCAATCATTCAAAATCAGTTTTAGGTGAAATTAAATACGGTGTTCCTCAGGGTTCCATCCTTGGACCACTTCTTTTTTTATTATATATAAATGATATAGGTAATATTCCGTTCACGCCAGATATAATTCTTTACGCCGATGACACGAATGTATTTTTTTCAGGAGAGAACCTACATATTCTTCAGTTGCAAGCTAGCAAATGGCTCAATAATTTATCTGAGTGGCTTATTGTAAATAAACTAGAACTAAATACCAAAAAAAACTAAATATATAATTTTTCGCTGCCGAAATAAGTCAATCAGGAATGACGTACATTTGAAATTCCGTGGCGAGATCGTCGAGCGTGTAAGAATACATAAATTTCTCGGTGTTCTTTTCGAAGAAAATCTCAGCTGGTCTCCTCATGTCGATAACCTCACAAGACGCATCTCACGTTCAATAGGTATTATCAGCAGATCTAAGCAACTTTTGCCACGTTGGTTAAAACTCCAGCTATATTACGCACTAATTCATTCCCATTTACAATACTGCCTCCTTGTGTGGGGAACAACAACAAAAACAAATCTTAAAAAGCTGTATATCCTACAAAAACGTATTGTGCGAGTTATTGAAAATGTGCCATATATAACTCACTCCGCTCCACTTTTTAAAGCGAACACTATATTAACAATGCAACACATACTGGAAAAGAAGCTAGGCATTACAATATTTCAGAAAATAAAGTTATGCCACGATAGTTTTTTTCGACAATTTCTGGGAAAAGGACACGCTTACGAAACCAGAAAAACTAGGTATGATAAAGGTTTTACACGAACTAACTATGGTATGCAAAAACAATCTTACGTCATAGCAGACTTTTTAAATCATCATCCTACCGTGATAAACTTGGTACAAGAAACGATGCACATGAAATGCTTCAAAAGAAAGTTAACTGCATATCTCCTATCAATACAAGAATAATTCCGTTTTCTTTTTTTTCTATTTTTTTCTTTTTTTTCTCTTTTTTTTACCTTGCTGCAGTTTATACTGTATATGTATATAGAAAATCTTTCTGTTTCATATGTATATAGAACAATGTATATATGTAGAAAATCCTGTATATGTTTGGCCAAAATATGTATACTATATGTAACCTTGTGTATTTTGCTTAGATAACTGCCACTGATGTTTGAGTTGTGTGTGTCTAAAAAGGGGTGTGACACCCAGTCAGGCACTCGTACCTTTTTGTCACTCCTCCTAGACAGGGCAAATGTACATATTACTTGTCTTTGTCTGAAATAAATACGAAAAAAAATTACTATACACCATCTCGGCTGTGGTGGCTGCATTTCCGATGGAGGCGAAAATGTTGTAGGCCCGAGTGCTCTGATTTGAGTGCACGTTAAAGAACCCCTGGTGGTCAAAATTTTCGGAGCCCTCTATTGCGGCGTCTCTTATAATCATATGGTGGTTTGGCACGTTAAACCCCACATATTTGTTAATCAGATTATTATGCACCAATCAAAAAATGAAATGAATATAAAGCTTCAGTGCCAACCTTTTAACACAACGCTACCAGTTACCCACGAAAAATATTCGAATGCGTTGGGTGCACTTTCGAAATGTGCTACACGTGACTGTTTTCAAAAGCGCATGTTGCTAGAATACACCTGTACAATACAACCTGGCAGCCAATTAAAGAGTTCTAGTACGAAACTAATTTCCATGTCTGACAAACTAAAATAAATACTGCATCCAGCATATAAACTGAGGCAATAATATAGCCAATGCTTTTATTGACCACATTGTCAAAACTGAAAGAAATGAACAAAAACCATCACTTCGTGATGGTTTTTGTTCACACATCACTTTTCCACTTATCGCGCTGTCCGCAGTCTGTTTACCTATATCCTATTGTAGAGCTGATGTTCGCTCTGTCATATCATTTTAAAAAAATCCAGGTTAGTTTACATTCTACTCTAACTTCATGAGTCAAGCTAATAAAGGACAGTGTTTCACCTGTTCTGGCTATTATCAACAAAACGTCCAAGAATGGCACATTTCCAACCCCTCAAGAACAGCAAAATAGCTCCCGTTTTCAAAAAGGTAAGAATGATTGTAATACCAAATACCGTTCGATGTGTAGTCTTCAACTTTTAGTGAGGTTACTGAAAAGATTTTGTACAAACGCCTCATGTCACATTATAAAAAATTGACTTCTCTCCCCCCATTAGTTTGGTTTCCATCCAGGTTCCTCAGCTGAGGTGGGGGTCATCAGTTTTATGAACAAAATCGAACTTGCCATTGATGATGGATCGTGATGTGGTGCAGTCTTTGTTGATCTTACTAAACTTTTCAAACTGATGTTCATTCGATTGTTTTCAAAAAGCTAACATGTTGCCGTATTACACGTGACCCCTTGAACCTCTAAAGAGTTTCCTAACAAACAGATCACAAGTTGTACGAATCGACGGTAGCGGTTTCACTCCCAAGACTAATATTATAGGAGTGAGTCAAAGATCTCTTCTAGCCCTGTGCTTTTTCCACTATTTGTCAAAGATTTCTTTCTACCACTTTGTCATGCTGACTGCCTGTTATATGCGGACTATACAAACATATATCCACTCATGAAAACATACACGTATTGTTAAAAAAATAAATGTTGACTTAAAGAAATCACAGTGATTCGTGCAATGATAGCTGCCTGCATGTTAATATTACTGAAAATATAATTGTAATATTTGATTCTCCATTATAAATGTGCCACCCGAAATGCTAACCAGGCGGGGCAATCAAATACCGTTACTAACAGCGTCAAGTTTCTTGATGTGGCATTGGAAAATATAATCTTCATGCGCATTCACTAATGCCTAAAATTTATTTTGGTATGCACGTAATCAATAATTACGTAATAACTTGGAAAGACACATTATTAGTTTGATATATCACTTTTGCATTCATAGTGGTCGGCCTTACTGCGTATCATCTTGGGCTAATACCTCATTTAGTCACGTAGATTATCTTCCAGGCCTGCAAAAGCAAGCTGTACTAATAATGATCTTCAGTAATGTTTTTACGCATTCTAAACCGCTGTATAAAAACTAAATATTTCCACTCACCCAACTACATGAAAAAGACATATCCTCACTTTTCGGCTAAAGCGATGTGGCATCTCCATTCTGGCTTACTCAATTGAATTTATCGTAAACAATAACATTACAAGGTTCTCTTCAAACGAAAATCTAGTTCTTGCACACGTTCGAACGAATTAAGGGAAATTGTCAGCCCACCTTTCAGGCATATAATTTCGGAACCTAATAGCATACGAAAATAAATCAGCGTCATTTGTATATACATTTCAAAGCCTTCACAAGAAATGCTGTCTCTGGATATTTTGTGACCAGGCACAATAACAAAGAAATCTCCCATTTTTCATTTCCTTTTAATTACGATTTCTTTTTTAATAGCAATCCACATCCTTGATATGCTATCACTACCGCTGAATATTTGATGTTTTTCAATAATCTTGGTTCTGTTTTATAGCTGCAATTTTTTAATTGTTTCGTATTTATTCGCTCACACTCTGCTGGTGTGTTAAATTAGATTGTGTTCTCTTTGTGTTTATGAATTAATGACGCCTGTGTTATGAATGTTTTTTCAGGTTTTTTTAAAACAGTGTTTGCCCAGCCGTAGTTCAACTTTTGTGTGGCTTTCCACAATCGTCGACGGCACATGCAAGACGAATGAGTACTGTAGTGTACCCGGACAATTTGTGTTAAGTTTGATTTTATTAGGAATCTGCTCAAGATGCGTTGCTTTACTCCACGTGAAGATTACAGCCAGAAGCCCCTGTGCACTAACAAGGTGAGGGTAGCGAACCAAAACGCGGACTTTCCATCAAGGATAAAACATTGAAAACTTCGATTGATTGACATGTGGCGTTTAACGTCCCAAAACCACCGTATCATAACGTGAGACACTGTAGTGGAAGGCTTCGGAAATTTAGACCGGGTTCTTTAACATGCACCCAAATCTGAGCACACGCGCCTACAGCAGTTCCGCCTCCAGCGTAAAGGCGGCCGACGTAGCCGGGATTCGATCCCGCGACCAGCGGGTTAGCAGCCAATACCTTAGCCACTACACTACCGCGGCGGGGCAAAACTTTAAGAAGCTTAACTACGTAGGAAGGTTTTTTTACCTATTTTTTTGCAAAGTAACCTGCTAGTCCTTGGAGGGCCTGTATTAGATGATGAACACTAAAATACGAGCCTTAGGCTCAAACTACTATTTTAAACTGAACCTCAAAGCAATAAACGTGTCAGCCACTGCGATAGTCTACTAGTTAAGCCACTAGGCTGCTGACCCGCAGCTCACTAGATCAAATCCCAGCCATGGCCACCTCAATTTCGATGGATGTGAAGATGCTTCAGGCGCGTTTGCCTCTCTGAATCAAGGTGCATGCTAACGAACCTCAGGAAGCCGAAATTTCATGAGCACTCTACTACGGCATCTCTTATAGTTCTATGGTTATTTTGGAACATCAAACTCCAACAACTAACTAACCAATAGGCGTGTTAGGTTTACCGCGTACTTTTAGTAGTTCGCAAAGAGCGCTCGCACTAAATCTCAGACTGCTTTGGTTGGACGAGGAGAAGGCGAAGAAGAGGATGAAAGAAAGAACATGGAGGTTAGCCGGTTATCAGAGCGGTTGGCTACCTTGTTCTGGGGAAGCGTCTTAGCTGTTCAGACCCTATCTGGCCGCTGAATAATTCTAATGCGTAGGAGAAACTACGGCCAGTAATTTCAGATCAGAAAGGGTAGTCCGAATAACACCGGGCTGCATTTTCTCAGAAAAAGCAGGAATAGCCGTTGAAAATAACTTCAGGACAGTAACTCTTGAACAATCGGCAGTTTAACCATGTGCTGTTGACCTTCTGTTAAAACGTAACTTAAAGAGAATGGCTTGCATTATCAATGCTAAACCGGAAACATTAGAAAGGTTTTCTTAACAAAAAAAGCAACAACATTTCTGTTCGAACAATTTTTCAGAAAACACATCTAGTCAGTCACTGCCTATACTTATTTGCAGCAATACTTATCCTTTAGGCTATGAGAACTTTTTTATATGCGTAAATCTCCGGCGCTGACATGACTAAAAAAGTGATTGCTACCATAGGTTTCAATATCAATAATCCACCGCATTTTAAAGTTAGGCCACTAGACATTAGTGTCAGGTCGAGGCAGCAGCTATACGACAGTAACTACCCCGTAGCATTTTGAAAGAGCAAGGTATACAGTGTTGTGCTGTTAGCGTATCAGCGCAGCTATCACCACTGCCTACTCACATAAGATTGAGATAACACTGTCAGCAATGACTGTGCCGTTTAGGCGACTGTTGAACACATGTGCTACTGCCCAACATACGCGAACGAGGGGCTTTACTTCCGCAATGTTCTACATCAGCTAGATAGAAGCGATTTCAGTATTGATAAAGTATTGGGAACATGGTGCGGCCTATTCCTAATCAGTTGATTGATTTGATTTCTAGGGTTTAACGTCCCAAAACCACCATATGAATATGCGATACGCCGTAGTGGAGGGCTCCAGAAATTTCGACCACCTCGGGTTCTTTAACGTGCACCCAAATCTGAGTACATTTTGTGCACCCAAAATGACAAGCATTTCTTAGCGTACTTTGGTGACCTAGAGCGTATCGATATATCTAGCCACCTGCGACTTTTAGCTCTCCTGGCCGTTTCGATAATGTTATCAATACCCAAGTTGGTACTACATAACATGGCTGTATGACGAGCGTATGTGACTAGTCTTAACATGGAAATCATGACATGTATGTCATGAATGTCATAAGTTACATTTAGTGGCCTTGTTGCTCTTGTGGGGGTTTAGTTCACATGGCATGTTGCCAAACTGGTATGGTATGACACGACTGCATGGCGAACATAAAATAACAGGCCCCAACGTGTATATCATAAATGCATATCATGTAAGTCATGACTAGATGCCCCGTTCATGGTGCATTTGCAGTTGTTCCAAGCTTGACTCGTACCAAGTATGGTGTTACGTGGCGTGAATGGAGGACGAAGGTATGTGACTGGTGCAAACATGATTATCATGAGAGGCGTGTCATGTTTTCAATTGATTGATTGATTTTAAGAGTTTAGGGCTCCTAAACTTCCATATGAATAATACAGATGCTGTAGTGGAGGGCTCCGGAAATTTCGACCATCTGGTGTTCTTTAATATACACCTAAATTTGAGCACTCGGGCCTACAGCCTATTTGCCTTCATCTGAAATGCAGCCGCTGCAGCTGGGATTCGACACCACAACCACCGGGTTAGCAGTCGAGTGGTTTAGCCACTAGACCACCACGGCAGGGCGATGCATGTCCTGTAAAAACATGACTACATGCCACGCTCATGATGTGCTCGCGGCCGTGTCCTCTCTGAGCTTGTGTATTTTTAGAGCTAGTTTTATCGTGAACGCATGCCAACACGCCCACATGCACAGTAAAAATATTTTTTGAAAAAAAAAGAAGTTTTCTTGCAACTCTTTTGACAGAAAATTTCTGTAAAGCTATGTTTTCTGTTTCGAAGTTTTCTGTGTTTCAACATAATTTATCGGTTTTCTTTTATAGAAATTTTCTCCATACACAAATTTTTCAGTTCTGCTTTACAGAAAAAGCTCTGTTTTCTGTTTTCTTACCTTCGGTTGTTTTAATGTTCTTTTCTGTTTTACTGCATGAATATTTGTGCTTAATAACACGTTCCTGTTTTCAATCACAGAAAACTGTTTCCCCTATTCCTATCGTGTGATTTAAATATAGGTTTTTGTTTCTTATAAATTTTACACATAAAAAATAGCTTGTATATTGCCTTACAGAAGCTTTCCACAGTATTACGGAGTAATCTGTGACTCGTAATAGCGGCATGGAAGAATGCTTTGGCTTAGCCATGTCCAATGCCGAAAATACGAAGACATTGCGCTTTCATAATTCACATACATTAGAGATATTTTATAATATCTGCTATTTGTGTCCCAAGACCACCATATAGTTGCAAGGCACATTACAGTGAATGGTTTCGGAAGCAAGGACCACTTGGTGTTCTGACCTCGTACAGTACACGGGTCTGCGAACGCTGCTATAGAGAGGGAACACACGATTTTAAGGTTAGTTAACGAGCGCAGTAGCCCCTGGAATCCCGTGGCAGAAATTGTAAGATTCTATGAACTACACCCTCTAGAAGATGCTTCCAGCGCTCAGTAAATCACACGATGAAAAGAGGCACGTTTCAGCGGATTCTCTTCTTCAATTAAAAGAAACGAATGTTTATTCAAGCATACCCAGCTTCAAAATTATCAAACCAGCGTACATCTTGACACTGTATAATCAAGTTGGCTTTCGACATTTAAAGCATTGGAAAACTTCCAATGAAACATAAAATTCGCAGTCTCGAACGACTTTGATTAGGTTGGTCGCTTTTTATGTGAGGCAGTGCTGCTTTACTGTCTCCACTTTGCTCCCTGTGTCTGGGTTGAGTGCTGCAATTGCCCTAGAAGCAAACGATAATAGTTTTTGTATGCATCAGGCTGATGCATGACTAAGTGAAACTTAACAGGGCATACTGAATAACTAGCACATCGGTAAACCGGTCAAAAAACCTTCCGATCTCTTTAAGTACCACTGCCTGGAATCAGTGACAAAAATAACCCATTATCTAGATACTGGTTTACTTATAGACAATAACTGTGTGGCTCATACGTCAATTATTGCAGTGTAATGACTGTGAACAAAATAATGCCTTTCAGTGAACAAGTTTTCTATTTATATTTGGCAAAGAAATGGAAGGTAGGCTATGTTAGAGCCGGCCACTCCAACGTCACGACAGTAATGTAAAATATAAATAAAGATATACGAAAAAATACAAACAAAAAATATAATCACAGACACTATGTACATATATACACTATAGGGCTTGTAACTCATCAATGAGCTCAGTATATATGGGCATAGTCCAGTTTGTATAACTTTTTCACATTGTGGATAGAGTCCATACAAATAGTGGCAAGGTATATTAAGAAGTAAAGACAGTTAACTGAATTTTCGTCCTTAAAAACATCATGGAGGGCGTTCACTGCGCGCGTTTGATTTTCGGAATGTGGCCATGATCCAAGTAGCTCTCCAATCGTCAAAGCTTGTCTGTCGAATCGTTTTAATCGATCACTAAGTTCAGCGTGTTGTTCATTAAACAAGCTCTCATAAAACAATGCACACAAACTCACTAACACACATACACAAAAAGAAGGCTCCTCACTTCATATTTTACAAAACCGAAAAAAATATCCCTATCAACGTAGTGACGAATTATCGCAAACATCAAGAATAAAATAAACATGTAGATAATACGTTCATGCATTATTATTTTCTGAATAAATTCGAAAATCTAGTGCTCATTTGCATAATAGTAGTGTAAAAGAGGCAGTGATTCTTGATCGGCACATGGGTGATAATCTTTTCACATTCAAGATCCCATTTGCTAATCTCAATCGGGGATTCACTTACCAAAATACCTATTTGAATTGGCAAATTGTGATTGTTGTACATATTTAGAACCTCCCACAGTGCCCATTTTGTACTTCCATAAAGTAGCTTGATCAGTATTAGATAGGTGAATCTCCTTGATTGATTGATATGTGGGATTGAACTTTCCAAAACCACCATATAATTATGAGAGACGCCGTAGTGGAGGAATCCGGAAATTTCGACCATGTGGGGTTCTTTAACGTGCACTCAAATCAAAGCACACAGGCCTACATGGTGAACCTCCTTCAAAAAGTAGGAAAATCACAATAAATTTCACCTTTGCGCGAACTCCATGGTACGGCTGACCTCCTTTCGGTTTTCAATATTGAGAGCGAAATGTGCGAAAAATATCAGCCTAAATGCTTGGCACGGTGTGGCCGCTTGTATGACGGCATATGTATCAATACAGATGCTGAAGGCCTCGTCGGTCAGAAAGCTTTCTTCTGAACCAAAACATTTCTCGTTTAGAAATATACAACAATATATTGCAAGTATTTGAGGAAATACCTTCTGCAATGATGAATGGGCAGTATGGCGCATCTTCGATAAAATCTTCACATGCACTTTCCTGCAATTATAATGTTGTGAAGTTCTTTGTACGAAGAGTAGGCATTACAACTTATGTAACCAGGAGCTCGAAAACCATGTGAAGGTTAATAAAAGGTACGAACATATTTCTATTGAAATGCAGTTATTCTAGTGGTGGCAGTGAAAGAAATCTACAAATAGTCTCAATAATAAAATTAAAGTGAAGCAGCGAAATCTCTGAGGAGCAGGCCATTTTCACTCTGAAACATTGAGATGAACAACCTTCCCAAAGCGCTATTGCATCCATGTCAAGTTGGCGTGATCCATCACCTAGAACATTAAGACAAAATCTTTTTGTACCCATTCTCTAATTACAAAAAGGGTTTCCTTCATATAGCGGATCACCAACTATAGCCCGATCTTGCACCATAGTGCAATACACCGGCTGGTTATTTGGATGTAATTTTTCCTGGTGACACTCAAAGAGCGCCCAAATAAATGCATTAGTTTAATATAAACCAAGATCATTCCATGCCAACTGTACTAACCTTGGCACTAAACCGTCTGCGATTTGCTTGAAAACAAGTTCAGTAATATTTACCGAAAGCCAAAAGCCCCTCCCCCCAAAATAAGTATTGCGAAAAAAATTTCGAGACATGCAAGCCTTGGTTTTTTTTTTGAAAGCTCGAAACCAAGGCTCGTAAAACACGCTGCCGAAAACATTGTTCTACCTAAATTGGGTCAAGCCAAAATTTTACCTTTGGGACAATCATGGGCTGTTTACAAAAAATAAGTTTTATGAATTTTCCCGCTACGGATAGTTTTTTATGCGACCTCAAATAAGGAGATTAGGTACCATACTGGGGATTTTTAATATAAAAAGAAAATATAGTGAAATGTGATAATTGACATCAGCATATTGTCAATATGTTTTACAGTGGACTATAATACATTCACGTGTATATAGCGCGAAATAAAGTGTACAGGATGTGACAAGTTAGCAAAAATGTTCGTTTTTGCAAACGTTTGGTCGTAAATTCACCATTAGGAGGACCAAGTAAAGATATGCTCAAAATCATATTTACTAGCTACCTTCGCTGTCTACTGATTCAGAAAGGTTTATTAAATGTATTTTTTTGTTTTAAGCGTAAAAAACATTTTAGAACGTGTGTGTGCTAGCACGTGTTTATACGTCGTAGCAATGCAACCTAGTGGTAAGTACAATGTGCACGGCCGTGAGGATCATTTACACGGCATAATAAACTTTTTCTGTTCTTATTTAGGTTATTTAGTAGCGAGTATAACCCTTCGCCAACGAAAAACGCGAGACCTACTAGAATGCATTTATTTCATAGAGCTGGCCACTACCGGCCTGCATAGTGTGCCACGCAGCACCAAGAAGTGGCACTGACGTGTGTAAAAGACCGTTATCTATTCGCAAACATTTAGAAATAGCAAGAGCACTACCATTAAGATCTCAACTATCGGAAGAAACAAAATTCTTGCATGACGGATAAATCGCAGTTAAAACCAACATGACTTACGACGTCGCATCAATGACCATATGTTGGCGCACAACTGCAACTTAGCTGTTATGCAACACATCGTTTTCTTGTTTTTACTTCAATTGATCCTTTTCTTAACCTCGTTTGTCCTAGTTCTAGATGTTAGCGTATAGGTTGTGGGGGGTCTCGGCGCGGCGGACGCGCGCCTCGCCACGCCAGACTCTTGGAGTGAACAGACACAATTGACACGTTCGGTACAAAGCACCCAACATACATACATTTATTAACTAATTTAGACGACGATGTCGTCCGCCGAATGTTACATCAATTTGAATTAACAGGCTACCATACAAATAAGATAACGCATTGACACACTAAACACACAATGACATGATAAACATACACTAACACTCCCAACACACTAACACATACCCAAGGCGGCGTCGCCAACGCCTGACTTTCCACGTGGGACCCCGGCGCGAAGCCCGCGGTGCCGAGCACCGGGGGCCCGCGCAACAGACAACCGTTCGCGGCAGCCGCCACGCGCAGAAGAGCCTCGCTCAACGCTCGCCCGCCACCAAGGCCTGCCTTCCGCCAGGGGCCACCGCCGGCGCTACCACTCTACCAACAGTGGTACTCAAAGCGAACACAATGCCATCTATCGCCCGGCAGTGGTCACCACCGAAATAAAGCCTTGGGGCGAGACACGTGCGCCACGCGGCGCAGACAACTTTACAGGAGGGGGGCACCCCCACATTTCCCCAACCTTAAATCAAACCATATCCCGAAATAAAAAAAATTAGCTACACAAGCTTTAACAAAAAAATGAGATCACACGACCATAAAGTGCCAACCACTGGCACGCGTTCGCTCGCGTCTACGCGTCAAAAGCGTCAAATGCGCCTCTCGGCGTCGGCTTCGGAGGGGCATACGCGAGCAGGCGCGAGGGATCAAGCCGGGCTTGATATTTCGCCTCGCGTACGCTACGTCACCACGCGTACAGCGGCGCCAACCAACCAGAGGCCGCGCGCCATCCAACCAGAGGCCGCGATGACTCCGAATGCTGTGCCTAATGGCCGCCGCTTCGAAGGCACAGCCGAGTGCTGAAAGCAAGCATGAAAACTACTCCAAACGTTCCTGAATGACCGCTTCGTAATCTAGAACGACAACGAAACGACGAACGACTGCGAGTGCTACCAGCGTGACGCGGTTTCGTGCCGAGTTCGAGCGACGCCGACAAATCCACCAAATGCCGGCACCGGTCCCGAGTGCGATCGTCGGCCGAGCGAAAACATCGCACAGACTACTGGAGCATGTCGGTGTTCTTGTGCTTTGATTTGTGATTTTCTGTGCTAAAAATAAGTGTGAACAGACTTCGGAGGTTCGAAGCTTTGAGCGTGAGCCCTCGCCTACCGCGGAGGCAATTCAGAGCGGTGTCATCTGGATCCAGCGTAGGCCTCTACCGTCTAGTTCGTATAAACCAACACATGCGAGGAACATCGGCTGAGAAAGATCTACGGTAGTTTCCGTCGCAACATAGACACCGTATACGACGCCCAAAACATTGCGTAGTGCACACGGAGGAGTTTTTATCTACACTGTGTTTGTTTTCAACATCGGTATTCATCATCGCTGAAAGGGAACCTCGCACTAGCCAGCACATTTTGGTGATGTGAAATCGTACGTACTTATATAAGTGTATTCGCGAATTGTATGACGCTGAAACATTCGTTGGCTTCGGTGCAAATCGTTTTCGTGTGTTGCCAAGCGTGCTCTGGTTGGTATCAGTGTGATGTGATTTCGTGACAGGTACCAGCGACGCTGACACATTCAGCTGTCAGCAGTCTCATGTCCATTCATATCCAAGATAGAAACTAGAGCGTGCGTTGCTGTGGTGATCGAAAAAGAAAGTTGCATGATTAAGTGCTGCTGGTATTGCCTGCTATTTCACTTCTCGCTTGTTCTGCTTGTCGGCCACGCTCAGTTGCACATACATTGTTTGGAGGCATTCTAACATACACATTCTTAATTTATAGTTCATTCTGATACTCATAGCTGTAGGCATACGATGGTGCTTCTCTGTCGTTTTACAGTTCATTATAATATAACACGCGTTTTGTTTACAGCTAGACAGATAGCTGAAAACCTTGTGAGAAGCGCCTGATTTGAAATTAGCTGCACGATGACACAATAGTAGGAAGAGAAGGTCACCACATGTATGCACAGAAAAAATGAAGGTGCACTAGTACTATACTGCACTTTGTATAAAAGAAATGCAAAAAATACCTCATGTGACTTATGAGATCTTTCAGAACTGCGCATGTATTTATCTGTTCCTCTAGACTGTAATGAGCTGAAGATATTATTAGATGGTTTCAAACATTGAATCTTTGTATGTGTTTCCAAGGACTGCTTCATTTCTTTTCAGGTCTTTAGTATACACATTAACTTGGACTATATATGCATGCACTTAAGCACATTCAGTTAGGCTATGTTAAGAAACTTGCCAAAACTTCTGTATGGTGCTCTGGTGCAATCCTATGACCGGTATCTGTCCGATCAAAAATTTTGGGCATGCTTTATTGCATTCTAGGGTATTTTGGCTATTTATGACATGTGAAAGCCACAGTGCTTGGCTGCCGTCTCAAAACCAATTTCTGTCTCATCAAGAAGTGTCAGATGCACTTTGTAGATGTTAAAAGATATTGAAACTAGCAGCAAAGTGCAGAAACCTCCAACAGAGCACTGATCTGCAATGACAGTCCAGCCTAGAAGTCATTTGTAGTGCTCTCCAACACGTTCAAATAAAGTTGTCGAACACTGGAATGATCTACTTGGCTTTGTTCGTGATACCAGTGTGTCTGACTTTTTGGAGGCACTTGTATCATATTAATGTTCTGTTTCTCTCATTTCTTATTGGGGTGCACTCAGGGGGTAGTGATATTTGTTTACGTTGACACACTTACTGTGATATCACTGTTTAAATGCTTTCATTTTGTATATATGTACACCACTTCTGCAGTAGCCTCACATTGGGCTGCCGTATTTGAAAATAAATAAATATACCATCTGAAAGTGTTCCACGCTGTGCTTTGTTCCAATCTGATCACTATCTGTTGCATCATGAAGTGTCAGGTGTGTTTTATTGCATTGGAGAACATTTTGACTGCCTTCCATACAGGGTTCAGTTCCAGTATTATGACCGATATCTGTGACTTCATGAAGAGTTGGGTACAGTTTGTCGTTTAACAGAATACTTTAACTATAGACAACATCCAGAAGTATTCCATACAGGGTTCAGTTGCAGTCCTATGCCCAATATCTGTCTTATCATGAGGTTTCAAGTACAGTTAATTGCGTTAAAGCATGTTTTTACCACAAAAAATGCCCAAAGGCATTATATGTAATGCTTGGTTCCATTCCTATGACCAGTATCTGTTGTATCATTAAGAGCGAGGTGCGGTTCATTGCATTAGAGGATATTTCCGATACCCTTATCATTAGAAAGCCCTCTGCACAGTGTACAATTACAGTCTCATGACCTAAATCCGTCACATCATGAAGAGTAGGTGTGGGTTGTTGCATTGGAGAACATTTTCGTTGCAGACAACATTCGAAAGCCTTCTATACAGGGTTCAGTTCCAATATTATGACCGATATCTGTGACTTCATGAACAGTTGGGTGCGGCTTGTCACTTTAGAGATTACTTTGACTAAAGACAACGTCCAGAAGTCTTTCATACAAGGTTCAGTTCCAATATTATGACCTATATCTGTGACTTCATAAACAGGTGTGTGTCGTTTGTCGTTTTAGAGAATACTTTGACTAAAGACAACGTTCAGAAGTCTTGCATTAGGGCTTCAGTTCTAATATTATGACCGATATCTGTGACTTCATAAACAGTTGGATGTCGTTTGTCGTTTTAGAGAATACATTGACTAAAGACAACGCCCAGAGGTCTTGCATTAAGGTTTCAGTTCTAATATTATGACCGATATCTGCGACTTAATAAACATTTCGGTGTCGTTTGTCGTCTTAGAGAATACTTTGACTAAAGACAACGTTCAGAAGTCTTGCATTAGGGCTTCAGTTCTAATATTATCACCGATATCTGTGACTTCATAAACAGTTGGATGTCGTTTGTCGTTTTAGAGAATACATTGACTAAAGACAACGCCCAGAGGTCTTGCATTAAGGTTTCAGTTCTAATATTATGACCGATATCTGCGACTTAATAAACATTTCGGTGTCGTTTGTCGTTTTAGAGAATACTTTGACTAAAGACAACGTTCAGAAGTCTTGCATTAGGGCTTCAGTTCCAATATTATGACCTATATCTGTGACTTCATAAACAGGTGGGTGTCGTTTGTCGTTTTAGAGAATACTTTGACTAAAGACAACGTCAAGAAGTCTTCTATCAAGGATTCAGTTCTAATACTATGACCGATATATGTGACTTCAGGAACAGTTGGGTGTCGTTTTAGAGAATACTTTGACTAAAGACAACGTCCAGAAGTCTTCCATACAGGGTTCAGTTCCAATATTATGACCGATATCTGTGACTTCATAAACAGTTGGATGTCGTTTGTCGTTTTAGAGAATACATTGACTAAAGACAACGCCCAGAGGTCTTGCATTAAGGTTTCAGTTCTAATATTATGACCGATATCTGCGACTTAATAAACATTTCGGTGTCGTTTGTCATTTTAGAGAATACTTTGACTAAAGACAACGTTCAGAAGTCTTGCATTAGGGCTTCAGTTCCAATATTATGACCTATATCTGTGACTTCATAAACAGGTGGGTGTCGTTTGTCGTTTTAGAGAATACTTTGACTAAAGACAACGTCAAGAAGTCTTCTATCAAGGATTCAGTTCTAATACTATGACCGATATATGTGACTTCATGAACAGTTGGGTGTCGTTTTAGAGAATACTTTGATTAAAGACAACGTCCAGAAGTCTTCCATACAGGGTTCAGTTCCAATATTATGACCGCTATCTGTGACTTCATGAACAGTTGGGTGTCGTCTGTCGTTTTAGAGAATACTTTGACTAAAGACAACGTCCAGAAATCTTGCATTAAGGTTTCAGTACTAATATTATGGCCGATATCTGTGACTTCATGAACAGTTGGGTGTCGTCTGTCGTTTTAGAGAATACTTTGATTAAAGACAACGTCCAGCAGTCTTCCATAGAGGGTTCAGTTCCAATAATATGATGATATCTGTGACTTCATGAATAGTTGGGTGTCGTTTGTCGTGTTAGAGAATACTTTGACTAAAGACAACGTCCAGAAGTCTTGCATTAAGGTTTCAGTTCTAATATTATGACCGATATCTGCGACTTAATAAACATTTCGGTGTCGTTTGTCGTCTTAGAGAATACTTTGACTAAAGACAACGTTCAGAAGTCTTGCATTAGGGCTTCAGTTCTAATATTATCACCGATATCTGTCACATCATAAAGTGTCAGGCACAGTTAGTTGCATTAGAGCACATTTCGACTATGAAAAATGCCCGAAGGCATTCTACGCAGTATTTGGTTCCTATCTTATGGCCAATATCAGTTGTATCAATAAGAACCAGGTGCGTTTTGTTGCATTACAAGATATTTTGAACACGCACATCAGCCGAAAGCCTGCTACTCTGGCCTCAATTGTAGTCTTATGACTGACTTAAATCTGTCAGATCATGAAGTTGCAGGCATGACTATTAAGTTGACTGATATAAAATATGTTGGTAAATATACTGAAGGTACCAGCATATGCAAGATATTGTTAGTAACTTTGGTAGTGCAGGTATAGAAACCCGGTGGTTTGTAAACCTGATCAGGAGGGCAGCCACGCCTCATTCACCGCAGAGAGGAGGGGGGGCGGGAGAGCTCAATGTAAACTCGATATATTAGCATAATCGGGAGGGGGTGCTAAGTTAGCCCTGGGGAGGGGCACTGGGACAAACTTTTGCCCCCCCCCCCTTCCTTAAGGAGAACCCTGCACACGCCTATTATGGACGTACAGCATGCTAGACGCGAATGTTCATTCGCGGGAGCGGCGCACGCACCGATGTTGATTTCTGGTACATACCGCTGTAGTTACTTTGGGCACTGAAATGTCAATTACTTCTAAAATAGTCTAAACTGTGGTGGTTGAAGCACTATCAAGTTGTTAACGTGTTCTCATATCCTCTAAAACATACATTCCCGCTTCAGTTGAGAACGTGCCGTTCTGTGCTGAACTTGGACAGTTCTAAGCCAAAAGATCAAGCAACATTGTGCATCGGCCTTGGACGCGTGGGCGTCAACGTGGTCGACGCGTGCCAGTAGTTGCACGCCCTTTTCCTCCACAGGCGCGACTAGACGCTTTTGACGCGTAGGCGCAAGCATACGCGTGCCAGTGGTTGGCACTTAATGTCCTTGCCGCACGACACCGCCGCCAGTCGACACTGCTGCACTGTCCGGCTAGACTTCACCTCAGTACCGGTCCCGCAACAGCGACGTTGCTGTCGGCGCGATGATCCGTCGCCAGCGCCGACACGTCTTCCAGTTGCGACCAGCACTCGCGAGGGCGCCGGACTGCAGGCAGTTGCGCAGGTCCCAGGCATCTCCATCGCCCGACCTCACGACCGCATTCCTGGCCAACGACGCTGACGATGTGCAGGACAGCCGGCCGTGGATGACATCCCTCCCGCTGAATACATCAATAAAAAACAAAACTCGAAAGAAACAAAGGAGCGCGGCCTTGGGGAGGGAGCTTCAGGGTTTTCGGCCACGTGGTACGGTGGTCAGTACTGCTAGCTAATACATCGGTGGCAGCCGAGACGCCCATCAAAATAAAACAAAAATCACTTTTCCTAACTCGCGCTCACAAGAAAAAAAAAGGTGAGGGAAGCGGAGCGCGACACCTCAATGACACGATCCACCTAGTTGTGCCACGTGCGACAGGCGGCTGCGTAGAGCCTTAGGCCTAATGAATCGCACGGCAACAACGGGCATCCACCCAGCACCCAGCCTAGGCGCAGAAGAGGCAGCCGCGAGGAGACGTCCACTCTGTGAGGTGGCCCTATCGCTCGCCGCACACAGCAGCTTACCGAGCGATCGGCGTCCACCGCCCCGGGCGGTGTCACGACGCCTCGGCGTCGAGCCGCAATACAAGTCAGCAACGACGCCCGGCTCCCTGAGCCCAAAGAGATAGAAGAAGCTATTCACAGAAAATCGGACCACCCACGAGGCTTCCGTACTCACTCGCTTCGGGCCTGGCCTACAAACCACGTGCTCTAGGCCTTGCTCACCCCAGGATGCGGACCGCATGGCTCTCGTCCTAATTCAACAACGTTTTTAAAAACTAACAACAACAAAAAAATAAAAACACTTGCGAGCAAAAAAAATAAATAGAAAGTCAACCTGCCGACAAATTGAAACACGTTACAAAACCAATCTCCTCGCTTCTCAACAAAGCACACCACCGACGCTAGCAAAGAAGTCCCCCCTAGGCCTACTCTACTCCGGCTCTAACAAAATCCCTGTACTGAACCACAAAAACTGTCGTCCGATACTCCAAGAGCTCCACGTTGGGCAGCTAACCACTGATGAGAAGTAATGTATGCAATATTTCACACACATAGTTGATCTGTTTTGCCGAGAAGGTTTACACTAACTAAAAAACAGAAGCTTTTAAAATAGACTGTCAATAGGCAGAGCACCAGAGACGTTTAAATTCAAGACTGGCGATATATAGAAAAGACTATCTATTTATGTAGGCGAACACAATTTCGTGTAACAACTACTAAATACCGAAATTGTCTTCGAAAATAAAACGAACAATCCTTCACTGGCCTCGAGCGAGATCCAAGACTGCCTCCTTGAATCTGCCGTCGGTCGCGTCAAACACTTAACAATATAGAAGATACTGTGCGTATGGAGAATTCGTGGCTGCATATGTTGCCGACTGGCGGGGCGCTTTTGCCTAACCTTGCGCATACAAGATTTTTTTTCGATATTCGATACCGTACGTCCACGCAGTTCCGACAAAAAAGTAGCAAGATAACCGCGTCTTCACAGTATTTCAATTCATTCAATCCAAAGCAAAAGTAATTCACTACTACAATACAAATACATTTTTCGAATGTATCTCGGTACAGGAACTCAAAAGTATCCGAGATACTACTGCATCGCGATACTGTCCACCCCGGTACTACAAAGTTCGTGCAGAGTACAAACGACCAAATAATTGTTGCCCGACATTAACTAGCTTCTCTTCAAAGGTCTTTGAAACATCATATCATAGCAGAGTGTTTGTGTGCGAGCTGAGGTGATGCTTCTCAAAAAAAAAGGCCATCGGCGCTCCACATCAAGAATATTTGTCGACTTTTTGATGAGTTCACCTTAGGTAGGATAAGTCTCTAACATTAGTATCATCACCAGTTCCTTCATTTTACGGGAAAGTCTGAACTCACAAAGCAATGCTTCTTTATTTTCTTTTGCTGACACTCCCACGTTTCGCCTGCAGCAAATCGGGCTGCCATGACACGCAAACATAGGAATCTCTTTGGACTTTTCGTTTCTTTACAGTTGCATCTTCGTCCTCGCTACCTCGAAACGACAAGCTGAGAGAAGCAACTCGCTTGTTGTTGTATATAGAATTTTCAAGTTTTTAGAGTAAGGTCTCAAGCCCACTCGCTATCATTGTGCCGTTTAGTTCGTCCTTAAAAGTTTTGGGATAGCGAGTAATAATTTCTCTGGCAATACCTGTCCAACACTTTTCTGCCAGTATTCCTGGTAACTTCTAACACTTTGTTGCTGACGATTTGTACCATTTCATTGAGATCACATTTTCTTGGCCTTGCACCTACTTCAGAGGCACTCATGAGTTCGCTTGGAAAACAACCTCATGGCACAATAATTTCACCACTCAGTGGAGCCTACCCTGCAACAACTGCTGTTACAGTCGCTGAAGCAGGTTGCGTTGGTGGAGCAGCGCCAACAGAACGATGCTTTTCGACGACTATCCTTCTTATAGCTGCGTTGAGAAAAACCAAGTCCTCTTCTTTTATGTATGACAGGTGGTCCTTGGTTTGAACGCCGCATTTCTGTACTTTTTCTACAGTCATCCGCACCATCTCACTTCTAAGCCAAGGCACCGCTCCCGAAATCATACTCGCCAAGTCCATTGCTGTGGCCTTGGAACAAAATTGAACCATGTCCAGTAACGCATTCTTCAGCACACCCACAGGGTACGTAGCATGACCTAGCTTGTACTTAAATAGCGGAACGTGGTCTATAAGATTGTTGCACCTCATGCATTTACCAGTATCATCGGTGCTTTCAATAGTAATAAAATGCAATCCGGTATCATACGAAGTTGGAACAGTCTTCATCACAATAAAAATTCAGTGTCCTTCACATTGATCAGAAATATTTCCGTGAACACTGATGTTCCGTCATTCCAATACATTCTGATTGCGAATCAATTTTAGCTACACACCAAACAATCATTCGAGGAATCTTGTACAAAAAAGAAATGATAGTTCCAATCAGATAGAACTCCATGAGAGTCCCTTGCACCTCAGGAGGATGGAGTTCTACTTGTAACGTGAAAGAATTGTGTAGATCATCACATTTGGTGCTCGAGGCAGCGCCATCGTTGTTCAGAGAGGCTGAAGAACACTACGTCGAAGTTTTTTTGTGCCTTCGGAGCTTTATGAGTCGTATTTGACAGTTTAAACGACGCGTCGTCCACTCACCGCAGCGCATAGATGAAGCGTATCATGTCTGTGCAGGATATTGCGTCGAGTTCATGTTTTTGATTAGCGCATCTTGCCTAAACTTGTTTCAAATTGACCGCAAAACTATGACGAAGCTAAGTAGACGCACCGTCACGCTCCGCTGACTCGACTTCACAACAAACCATAGTTGTGTGGGGGGCAGACCACTTGTACAGACGCACCTAGCGTCGCTGAAGATGAAACGTTAAGTGTTTCTCACTTAATACTGTACTGTTATTTACACAAATAGATAATATTATTTTCGAGAGAAAAACATACAAGTTTGTTTTCAAGTGTTGTAAAGAAGTATTCAATAATTCTTGATGCCAAATCTAAAACACAATGGCAGAGCGATGCATACCCAGATGGTTGAATTTGCCCAAATTTTACTTTTGCCGCATTGTCACGAAAACGTTTTGCAGTGACGTTGGCGTACAAATAAATGAAGCAAGTTTCAATCAAGTATTCGTTCATATTACTTTGTATCACACTCGGTAAAGCAGTGTTGCGAATCTCAAGAACGCGATCCATCCGAGGCAGATCCGAAGCCTTTACTTTTCATTATTTCCACGGGGTACAAGCGCCTTAAGGAGCTCGTGTAGATACTAGCGGCTGATTCCACTCTAGGTATTATCGTATGAAACTTTATGCATAGAGCGATGTGCGACGCAACAGGCACAGAAAAAATAGAGGAGGCGCTGGCTGCACTGCAAAGCAGGAAGAGAAGCGATGGCGCAAAATACCACGAGAACCCTT
This sequence comes from Rhipicephalus annulatus, assembly GCA_013436015.1. NCBI lineage: Eukaryota > Metazoa > Arthropoda > Arachnida > Ixodida > Ixodidae > Rhipicephalus > Rhipicephalus annulatus. The sequence goes on along the minus strand of WOVY01011863.1, from coordinate 291,103 downwards.
CATACTCGAGCACCATTGGCTACCTCGGAGTTCGCCGAGTGAGCAGGTCCTCGACATCTGGCTATCTGTTTTCGCCCAAAAAGCCGTGCTTCGTAAGGAAGGGGAAGCAATGGTATACGCCGAAAATCTATGAAGTTCTCATATCACCACAAGCGATGTTAAGAGCACATGGCCAGATACAGCCAAGCAGAACTTATCTTGCAATGACCACGACAAGCACTAATCGCTGCACACCAAGCCACAGCATCATTGCTCTAGGCTATTATCACAGTACCCGTAAAGTGTGCCTACTACAGCTAGACACCCGAGCGAAGCACAGAACACACTCACACTTTCTATTACAAAGAATGCTATGGTTTGTAGGTAACATGACTCGATTAGCATATATGACACTGATACATGCTCTAAACGAATCAAGTAAACAAAATAAACAAAAAGCTTCATAAGCCCAAAATACACTGATAGGATGTCAACAAAAAACAAAGCAAACAAGGCAATTTGATACGTCGTATATAAGACAAATATATACATCGTATATTCCTGTACAGCAAAACCTCGTTAACTGTTTCCCGCAAGGAACGTGCACTAAACGTACAGCAAACTTTCTAAGAAGCGCACAGCAACCATCGAAGTACTGATTCTCATACTTCAATGAATGCGGCCGCTGCCATAAAGTTATCACTGTAATACAACAGCAGGCATTCCCTCAAGCACCCCCACTAACAAGACCTCATCAGTGTTTCAACCAAAATACCGAAAAAAGTCCGGCTCTCACACAACCATGTGGTCATGTGCGCGTCTGATTGCCAGCTGAATTAGAAACCACGCGAGAGTGAATTTTGAATACGGGCCAAAACATCAACGAGAACTTACAGTACAAAATTTACGTGAACACAAAGCACCTACATTTCAATCAACAGAACCTAAAATCACCAGCAGTAGGGTAGCGAAGCAACGCTAGAGAGAATCCAAAGCACTTCACAAGGCAGCCACGCCGGCACGAGCGGTAGCTATCGTGAAATGCAAGGGCCCGCCGGGGTGCGAACGTAGAACAACAGAAATTTTCTTGGACAATAATTACGTCAAAAAAGCATGGTGCGTGAAACCACAAAAACATTAAATGTTGTTTTATTGCCTATTGTAATCTTAGAAATGCTTAAAACAGTCGAGATTCAAGTTTGGGTACTGTGATTTGCTGAAGAATGCGAATAACAGAAAGTTTCGGTTTCTGTATTCAACAGATTTTCATCAGGGCGCTCTTACGGAAAGTTTCTTTCTCGGTACAAAAATTTTCTGTATAATACCTGTTAACTTACCACCATTTTTTACAGTATGGCAGCCTTGATAATCATAACATGCGTGTAATGAAAAACAGGGCTTGATGCACTCGCAGTCATTTCGCTAGCTTCTCATATACCAAACTTCTTGTCACGTTACATCAATGAATTACGAAGGTATATATTTGATGCGAACTGTGATACTGATCATGTGTGTCATGTAAAAACATGACAACATATCATGCTCATGATGTGCTCGCAGCCGTTTCACTAGCTTCACATTTGCTAAATATTGTAATGCGTGACGTGAAATGACAACTAAGGCAAATGACACTTCTAAATATGATAACGACATGTGTGTATCATGTGGCAACATCACTACATGCCGTACTGACGATGTGTTTGCGGTAGTTTCGCTAGCTTCAAATATACTGAATTATATTCACATATATTCACATATACTTCACGTATACTGAATTAGGTATTATGGGACGTGAATGAATGACGAAGGTATGTGACTGGTGCAAATGCAATAATCATGAGATGCGTGTCATGTGAGAACATTACTACATGCCACGCTCATGTAGCTCTCGCGGCCGTTTCGCTAGCTTCACATCTACCAAATTTGGTATTGTTGACGCGAAAAAACTACGAAGGTAAATGACACGTTCAAACTTGAGAATCATGACATGCGTGTCATGTAGAATATCACTACAAGCCACGCTCATAGCGCACTTGAAGCTGTTTCACTTCACCCATATATAAAATTTGGTATCACGTGACGTGAATAGATGACGAAGGTAAATGACACGTCCAAACATGAAAATCAGAATAGGCGTGAAGTGTAAAACATGACTACATCTTGCGCTCATAGCGTGCTCGTGGCCGGTTCGCTATTTTCACTTATACTAAATTTGGTATTACGTTACGCGAATGCGCGACGAAGGTAAATGACACATCTCAACATGATAATCGTGACAGGCGTGCCATGTAAAACACCACTACATGCTACGCTCATATCGTTCTTGCAGCCGGTTCGCTAGCTTCCCATATACCGAATTCAGTATTACGTGACGTGAGTAGATGGCGAAGGTAACTGACACGTCGAATCATATTAATCATGATATGCATGTCATGTAAAAGTTGACTACATGCTACGCTCATAGCGCGCTCATGGCCATTTTGCAAACTGCACATTTACAAAATTTGGTGTCACGGGACATCAGTAGACGACAAAGGTAAGTGACACGTTGAAACATGATGATATTCACATGGAAGTCATGTACGGAATAATTTACGTCCACCTCATAACATTGTGCTTAATTTAAAGTGACAGATCATTCTCCCTCATTCGTGCTTTGCATATAAACAATTCCCTCTGTACTGGGGATCCACCAATTTTTCTGCATATTCTCTGTCTCTCTCTTTCTTTCTCGGAGGCACCAGTTCAGATCCTTTCAGGAAAGACCCCAGAGGCTGCAAAGCTTTGAATATTAATATTGAAGACCTTCATTACTCCTTGCCACATGACGACTTAGTAAGATGCCTTAATCACTTTAATAATAAACAAAGAACACGAGATGGCTTTTATTGATGAAAATGGTGCTTCGAAAGGGGCTTTTCTAGAATTTCCGCTCATGTATCTAAGGTTCGAGAATGTCACGCAGGAAAGAAGGCACTTGTGCGCAGAAATCAAAAATATGTAATGGTTTTAGGGTAACTCCTGTTCTTAGTGATTTGTATCTTGATTGTAAAACGTTGGGAAGGTGCCGTAAGTACCTGTGTTAAAACGATATTTTGTTACGTGGAAGAACGTTTCATTTTTTTGTTGTGGTGAAGACAGAGACACAAAGGTACCTTATGTGAGCAAAAAAGTTCAAATAAATGAAGGATTGAGTTTGAAAAATAGCCCAGAACCATCATATTCAAAGTCAGCCTAACTACGTCCACTGCAGGGCAAAGGCATAGTCATGATCCCATGATCCACCAATCAACCTGGTCTTGGGCTTTCTGTTCTCACGTTATAGCTGTAAACATTTTATTCTCTTCAGCCCACCCAACTTACAGTCTCTCCTTTGTGCAATCGCCTTCTTTGGGAATCCAGTCAGTTGCTTTTAATGACCAGTGGTTACCCGGCTTATGTGTTACGTGCCCGACATATATACATTTCTTCTCGATTTCAACTGAGATATCATTTACCCTGTTTTTTGGCTGACATACTGTGCTCTCATCTTGTATTTTAATGTTACACCTATAATTTTTAATGCATCGCTTGCTGCGTCGTCATCCTTAATACTTATCCTTCTTTTTAAGCCCCAAGGTTTTGCCGCACATGTTAGTAATGGCAAGATGCAGCTGTTATATACCTTCCTCTTGAGGGTTAGTGGCAGATTACTATTCATGACTTGACAATGCTTGCCGAATGATATTCACTCCGTCCTTATTCTTCTAGTTCTTTACTCTCAAGGTTCGGTTCAGCGGTTACTACTTGTCCTAAATAGGCATATTTTTTATAGCTTCCAGCGTCTCTCCACCTATCGCATTGTGCTGTTTTCTGTTGAGACTGTTCAACATTGCTTTAGGTTTGTGCATTGTAAATTTCAGACCTACCCTTCCGCTTTTCATATTCAGTTTAGTAATGATGAGTTGAAATTGGTTCCCGATGTCGCTCATGAAGACAATGTCATCAGCTAATCGCAGGTTACTAAGATACTCTCCATTGACTCTTATCCTTAACTCCTCTTAATCTACCGCCCGGCAAGCCTCCTAAAAACACGCGGTGAATAGCATTCGAGAGGACGTGTCTTCTTACTTTACACCCTTCTTCACTGGGATTCTTTGGCTTTCCTTATGGAGAACTATGATAGCTGTGGGCTGAATGTATTTATGTAGGGTTCTTTGATGCTTTGATTGTGTTGTGTCTGCATTGCTGCTGATGTCTTGACTGAGTAAAACGCCTTCTTGAAATCTATGAAAGCTAAGTATAGGAGTTTATTTTATTTCGCGCATTTATCTATTACCGGATAGACCTGTGTGCCGATGCCGAAATTGCCGACGGAAGCATGCAGGTATTCCCAGATTCATTGGTGGTGCAGCATTGGGTGGGTTTGGGGGTTAGGATTAAAATTTAGAAGTTGGTGGAGATAGAAACTAGGCCTTTCAAATTTGCAAAAAGAAAAGAAATCTGCTTTACTGAAAGAGTGAAACAGTTAACGTGGCAGCAGCATGTCCTCGTGTCATCTATTTACAAATGTTGGTGTCTGAGATTTCGAGACAAAGGAGGTATTATTACAAATGTTCAGTACCTTAAAAAAAAGAAGTTTACAAAGTACGTTTTAACACAGTTCTTTTTTCTACTTGTTAAGCACCAAGTGTGCAAACATAGCCATCAAGCTCTTTCCGAAAAACCCATGTTCTGCAGAGAAAAAAAGATCATGAATTGATTTAACAGGCCCATTATTTCGAGGATGAAATCACCGGGTGTGGTGTGCTGAAGTTGCAACAAATAATATTGGTTCAGAACACTCGAACCACAGTGTGAACTATGTCATTTATGCAGGACAATGACAAGATTGCAAGGGCGCCGATTTTCCAGAGAATCAGGAGTGACAAAACATGAGAAGAAGTTGACAAATGTTGGTCATAGTGACAAATTATAAGCAGTATTGCTTATCTTTCAAACAACGCATATTGGAGCCGTACCAAAGTCTTATGCACTGTCACTTGGCTTTAATTTTGTCGAGCTTCTTAACGCGCGTCAAAGAACTTTTCAAAGAGCTTGTTTTAGATTGTTTCGATGTGCGTGTACCATGTTAAATTTGCTGTGAGAATTACACAAATATATTTAAACTTTATAAAACCTAATAGATTTGCACTGCCATCAGTATATGTAAAAACAAGAGGGTTTTTTTTTCAAAAGGTCTGGAGTTGAAGTTTCACTTGTTTCAATCACATTACAAAACAACGAGTAAAGCACTAGTAAGAGCATCTTGACAATCAGTATTAGAAATGATTCTGTAAATAAATCAGTTGTATGAGCGAATGCTAAGTTTTTTTTCCTATTCACACATTTCATGATCTTCTTACTGAGAACCAAAAGGGTCCGGGCTAAAGGAACTAGCATGTACCTCAATCAGGCTCAGACTCTCTTATACAATGGGTGATTGGCAAGCGATATAATTAAAAAACAACAGCCTATGTAGACAATCAATACATTTAGTTTGAGTATCACAGATAACTTCGTCTCCATAATTTGCATACATAGTAAAGAAAAGCGTGACAAGAACTGAACCTTGACGCCTCTTCCTGTAGTGATTTGTACGTCAGATCACTTTGTGTGGGTAAATGTATGAAATTCAGAGTGTTACAACACGCAATTCGGTATCGAATCAATGAGCTTGTTTTCTTCTAAAATGTTCTTAAGAAGCTTCAGCATGAAAAACGACGTTAAAGACCTCCAAAATGACAATAAATTCGACATCAAGCTGTTTTTGGTCGTTCAGGAAAGAAGCAATGTCATGCGTAAATTTGAAGCCACTTTAGCTGGCACGAAAGCTGTGCTGTGATCGTGACAGTAAGTTATGTGCATTCAGGTATTTGTGTGCATTTGTTAAATGTATTGAACAAATAGAATATTACATTGTAAATGTTAGTGAAATTTACTCCTACAATTTAGAGCTAGTGTAAAGCAAAGATACTGACCAATAATTTGGTCAGTATTTTGGCACGAGCGGTAGCCATCTTGAAATGCAAGGGCCCACCGGGGTGCGAACGTAGAACAACAGACATTTCCTTGGACATTATTTATGAGAAATAGCAATGTGCGTGAAACCACAAAAACATGAATTGTTATTTTATTGCCTATATTAATTTTAGAAACGCTCAAAACAGTCGAGATTCAATTTTTAGTACTTTGATATGCTGAAGGATGCAAATAACAGAAAGCTTCGGTTTCTGAATTCAACAGATTTTCATCATGGCGCTCTTACGGAAAGTCTCTTTCTTGGTACAAAAATTTTCTGTATAATACCTGTTAACTTACCACCATTTTTTACAGTATGGCAGCCATGATAATCATGACATGCGGGTAATGTAAAAACAGGGCTAACAGGGCTTTGACAGGGCTACGTGCCATGGTCATGATGCACTCGCAGTCGTTTCGCTATCTTCTCATATACTAAACATCTTGTTACGTTACGTCAATGAATGCCGAAGGTATTTGTTTGATGCAAAACGTGATAATGATCATATGTGTGTCATGTAAAAACATGACAACATTTCATGCTCATTATGTGCTTGCGGCCGTTTCACTAGCTTCACATATACTAAATATTGTAATACGTGACGTGAAATGACAACTAAGGCAAATGATACGTCTATATAGGATAATCATGACACGTGTGTCATGTACCAACATCACTGCATGCCATACTGATGATGCGCTTGTGATCGTTTCGCTAGCTTCACATATACCGAATTAGGTATTATGGGACGTGAATGAACGACAAAGGTATGTGACTGGTGCAAACGCAATAATCATGAGATGCGTGTCATGTGAGAACATTACTATATGCCACGCTCACGTAGCTCTCGCGGCCGTTTTGCTAGCTTCACAGATACCAAATTTGATATTACATGACGCAAAAAGACTACGAAGGTAAATGACACGTCCAAACATGATAATCATGACATGCGTGTCATGTAAAACATCACTACAAGCCACGCTCATAGAGCACTAAAAATGTTTCACTTCATCACATATACAAAATTTGCTATCACGTGACGTGAATAGATGACGAAGGTAAATGAGACGTCCACACATGAAAATCGACATATGCGCGACATGTAAATCATGATTATATGCTGCGTTCACAGCGTGCTCGTGGCCGGTTCGCTATTTTCACTTGTACTAAATTTGGTATTACGTGACGCGAATGGGCGACGAAGGTATATGACACATCTGAACATGATAATCGTGACAGGCGTACCATATAAAACACCACTACATGCTTCGCTCATACCGTTCTTCCGGTTCGCTAGCTTCACATATACCGAATTCGGTATTACTTGACGTGAGTAGATGGCGAAGGTAACTGACACGTCGAATCATAATAATCATGATATGCATGTCATGTAAAAGATGACTACATGCTACGCTCATAGCGCGCTCATGGCATTTTGCAAAGTGCACATATACAAAATTTGGGGTCACGTGACGTCAGTAGACGACGAAGGTAAACGACACGTTGAAACAAGATGATTATCACATGGAAGTCATGTATGGAATAATTTACGTCCACCTCATAACATTGTGCTGAATTTAAAGTGATATATCATTCTTCCTCTTTAGTGCTTTGCATATAATCAATTCCCACTGTACGTGCAATCCGCCAATTTTTCTTCTTATTCTCTCTCTCTTGAAGGCACCAGTTCAGATCCTTTCCCCAGAGGCTGCAAAGCTTTTCATATGGATATTGAAGACCTTCACTACCCTTTGCTGCATGTCGACTTGGTAAGATGGCTTAATCACTTTATTAATAAACAAAGAACACAAGATGGCTTTCATTGATGAAAGTGGTGCTTCGAAAGGGGCTTTTCTAGAATTTCCACTCATGTATCTAAGGTTCGAGGGTGGCACGCTGGAAAGAAGGCACTTGTGCGGAGAAATCAGACATATGTATTGGTTTTAAGGTAACTCCTGTTCTTAGTGATTTGTATCTTGATTGGAAAACGTTTGGAAGGTGCCTTAAGTACCTGTGTTATTACGGTATTTTGTTATGTGGCCGAACACTTGATTTTTTGTTGTGGTTAAGACAGAGACACAAAGGTACCTTATGTGAGCAAAAAAGTTCAAATAAATTAAGAATTGATTTTGAAAAATTGCCCACAACCATGATAATCATCATCAGCCTAACTACGTCCACTGCAGGGCAAAGGCATAGTCATGATCTTATGATCCGCCAATCAACATTGTCTTGGGGTTTCTGTTGTCACGTTATAGCTGCAAACTTTTTATTCTCTTCAGCCCACCCAACTTTCTGTCTCTCCTTTGTGCAATTGCCTTCATTGGGAATTAAGTCAGTTGCTTTTAATGACCAGTGGTTATCCGGCTTATGTGCTACGTGCACGATATATATACAATTCTTCTGGTTTTAAACTATGATATCATTTACCCTGTTTTTTTTTTACCTGACATACTGTGCTCTCATCTTGTCTTTCAATGTTACACCTATAATTTTTAATTCCATCGATCCCTGCGTCGTCATCCTTAATACTGATCCTTCATTGTGAGCCTCGAGGTTTCTGCCTCGCATGTTAGTACTGGCAAGATGCAGCTGTTATATGCCTTCCTCTTGAGGGTTAGTGGCAGATTACTATTCATGACTTGACAATGCTTGCCGAATGATATTCACTCCGTCCTTATTCTTCTAGTTCTTTACTCTCAAGGTTCGGTTCAGCGGTTACTACTTGTCCTAAATAGGCATATTTTTTATAGCTTCCAGCGTCTCTCCACCTATCGCATTGTGCTGTTTTCTGTTGAGACTGTTCAACATTGCTTTAGGTTTGTGCATTGTAAATTTCAGACCTACCCTTCCGCTTTTCATATTCAGTTTAGTAATGATGAGTTGAAATTGGTTCCCGATGTCGCTCATGAAGACAATGTCATCAGCTAATCGCAGGTTACTAAGATACTCTCCATTGACTCTTATCCTTAACTCCTCTTAATCTACCGCCCGGCAAGCCTCCTAAAAACACGCGGTGAATAGCATTCGAGAGGACGTGTCTTCTTACTTTACACCCTTCTTCACTGGGATTCTTTGGCTTTCCTTATGGAGAACTATGATAGCTGTGGGCTGAATGTATTTATGTAGGGTTCTTTGATGCTTTGATTGTGTTGTGTCTGCATTGCTGCTGATGTCTTGACTGAGTAAAACGCCTTCTTGAAATCTATGAAAGCTAAGTATAGGAGTTTATTTTATTTCGCGCATTTATCTATTACCGGATAAACCTGTGTGCCGATGCCGAAATTGCCGACGGAAGCATGCAGGTATTCCCAGATTCATTGGTGGTGCAGCATTGGGTCGGTTGGGGGTTAGGATTAAAATTTAGAAGTTGGTGGAAATAGGAACTTGCCCTGTCATGTCTAAAAAAAGGAATCTGTTTTACCGAAATGTTGAAGCAGTTAATGTGGCAACAGCTTGTGTCATTTAGTTTCAAATACTGCTGTCTGAGATTTCGAGACATAGCAGGTATGAATACACATGTTCAGTACCTTTAAAAAGAGAAGTTTACAAAGTACGTTTTAACACAGTTCTTTTTTCTACTTGCTTAACACCAAGTGTGCGAACTTAGCCATCAAGCTCTTTCCGCGAAACCCATGTTCTGCAGAAAAAGAAAGATCTGGAATTGATTTAACAGGCCCAATATTTAGAGGATGAAATCAAAGGTTATGGTGTGCCGAAGTTGTTACAAATAATATCGGTTCAGAACACTCGAACCACATTGTGAACTATGTCGTTCATGCACGATGATTACAAAATTGATAGAGCGCCGATTTTCTAGAGAACCAGGAGTGACAAAACATGCGAAGAAATCGAAAAATGTTGGTCATGGTGACAAAATATAAGCAGTATTGTTTATATTTCATTCAACGCATATTCGAGTCTTACTAAAGTCTTATGCACTGTCAGTCGGCTTTAGCTTCCTAACGCGCGTCAGACGACTTTTTAAAGAGCTTGTTGTAGATTGTTTTGATGTGCGTGTACCATGTTAAATTTTCTGTGAGAGTTACACGAATTTATATAAACTATATAAAACTCAGTAGATATACACTGCCAGCAAAATATCTAAAAAGAAGATGTTTTTTTTCAAAAGGTCTGGAGTCGATTTGAACTTGTTCCAATCACATTATAAAACAACGAGCAAAACACTAGAGCATCCTGACATTGAGTATTAGAAATGGTTCTATAAATAAATCAGTCGTCTGCGCAAATGCTAAGTTTTTTTTTTCTATTCACACATTGCATGATCTTCTTACAGAGAACCAAAAGGGTCCGGGCTAAGGCACTAGCATTTACGTCATTCAGGCCCAGACTCCTTTATACAATCGGTGATTGGCAAGCGGTATAGTAAAAAACAACAGCCTATGTAGAAAATCAATACATTTATTTAAAGTATCACAGATAATTTCGTCTTCATAATTCACACACATAGTAAAGAAAAGCGTGCGAAGAACTGAACCTTGACGCCTCTTCCTGATGTGACTTGTACGCCAGATCACTTTGCGTGGTAAATGTACGAAATACAGAGTGTTACAACACGTAATCTCGTATCCAATCAACTAGCTTATTTTCGTCAAAAAAGTTCTCAAAAAGCTTCAGCATGAAAAAGCACGTGAAAGACCTCCAAAATGACAATAAATTCGGCATCAACCTGTTTTTGGTCGTTCAGGAAAGAAGCGATGTCATGCGTAAATTTGAAGCCACTTTAGCTGGCACGAAAGCTGTGCTGTGATCATGACAGTAAGTTATGTGCATTTAGGTATTTTTGTACAATTGTAAATGTATTGAACAAATAGAATACTACAATGTAGTTGCTAGTGAAATTTACCCTCACAACTATGAGCTAGTGTAAAGCATAAAGTACTGACCAATAATTTGGTACTAGTTACTTGTTTCAGGACTTAAGGTAATGACACGACATTTGTTATTTTTCACTTTCGGGGAATCGCGGCAGAGATAATAGATGTTTAAATATTACCGTGAGATAGGGTGTATACCAATCTGAATACCACTTTAGAAACATATTTGAAATACTGCCTTGGAGAGATACTTTCGAACAAATAGAATGCTACAATGTATTTTTTAGTGAAATTTACCCCCACAACTATGAGCTAGTGTAAAGCATAAAGTACTGACCAATAATTTGGTACTAGTTACTTGTTTCAGGACTTAAGATAATGACACGACATTTGTTATTTTTCACTTTCGGAGAATCACGGCAGAGATAATAGATGTTTAAATATTACCGTGGGATAGGGTGTATACCAATCTGAATACCACTTTAGAAACAGATTTGAAATACTGTCTTGGAGAGATACTTTCGAAACCTGAAGTTTACCTTAAGGTTATATATTTCAGGAGAGCGTAATTCAAAATTAAATATAGCAGGTAGAAGGCTGTAGGCAGAGAATGAATTAGTTATGCCATTATCGTTAGAAAAAAACAGCTTCGTAGTAAGATACAGAGACCTTTGCTTTTTCATCGAGATCTGAGAAAAACTGCCCATCAGGAATAAACCATGAGGAAATAGACATTGCAGGACAAATTGGCCTCTAGAACGTGGATGATTTTTCTAAATAAATGTGGCGAATGAATTCGTAAAATAGCAGGTCATGTCGTCTTTCAATTTAGTTTCTAATTTACTCTTCATTGCAATAAATGAAGAAGCATAACAATCACACTTGGAATGACCATATTTACGGAAACGCTTTATGCAATGAGCGACATACATTACATCTTTATGGTACTCTGGCTATCTTGTGTTCCATTGAATATATATTTTTGAGGCACATATTTGATAATAATTCACACGCAATATCGCAAAACTGAAGAAGGATCGCATCGACACTGAAATTCACTACAGCATTTAAATTCTTCGAAATATGAGGCCAAACTGTGTAGTATGCCAAGTTTCTCAACATTAAGAAAGTTCAAATCAGTTTTGATCTCAGGTCTTTATAGGGCGAGCCGTTCGCTTACGCCTGCTGAAACAGCAGGCACTAGCATTCGCGACGCACCCTTTTAATCAAAGTTCACAGTTGCGGATTGAGCCCCGCCACCTTCTACCTGAGTCTACCTGCATACTCCTTCAGCTAGCAAAAGACTGACAGGGCTTCCTTCAAGAATAAAGTGAAACCGACGGTAGATATCGCGCGATGCGTGATGTTATCGCATACGCCCTCCGTGCAATGGAGTTGGGCTGCTTGTGTCACCTATCGTTCAGCGGTGTTCCTAGCGCTCACGAGATTTTACTCGCGGGAACAGCATGCAGACTCGGTACAAGAAATTGATTTTAACTTTACACGGAACACGACAGCGACAATTAAAGGCGGTAGAGAGTGTTCATATACTGTTCCTTCACAATTGAAAATATACAGACACCATCGAAGTGGGCTGGCCTTTTTTATGATGAGCTCCGTCTTCTTTGCTGTAAAAAATGTGTCCGTTGACAAAGTGATATAATCTGGAGCCCTTTCATTTGGTTTCGTTCTCAATTGCACTTCACTACACTCTCTTCACTACAATTCTTACAGGCTGTATCTTTCCCGATTTTGTGTCTTCGTAACGCACGTCTTAAGTATGTGACGCTAAGCGTTGAGCCTATCAGGACTTCTAGCTTGCGGGCTCCTCTATGTTATATTCACATCCGCGATCGCAAAGTGACAAAATGCAGAAAAATCACAAGTTCATCCTGCGTAATAATTAAGCGAGACGCTAGGAAGAATGGCGAAGGGGAAATACATGGTGAATCAGGGTGGAAAACAATTCACAACTAATATTTCTCCTACGTGGGTCTTTCAAGAGTATGTGATCTAATTATGTGACGTGAATTAAGTAGTTTCATTACTTCGCTCTCTTGTCACGAATATTGCCAAGAAAGCGAGAAACGCCATGACAGAATAACACGCTTGATTATTTGTCTTGTCAAGTTGATTATACACCTCCAAAGGCTGTTTTAGGGCGCTAATAAAGACGGGGCTTGCAAACATGGACACAAAAGAGCAGTAAAAACACCGCAAATGCCACTCTTAAAATTCGGCACATGCGACGTACCTGGAAATTGGCATTGTGTGAAGCACGCGGAGTGAAGGTGACCGTGTTTCATTTTTTTTATTGAGTGACACGTTATGAAATGACGCTAAATATATGTACAAATGCTGCACCCATAGAAAAATATGTTGACGAATTTCAGATGTCTATATAACCCGTTGTCTGACCTTGCGCAACGGTGCAAACAGGAACATGCGTATAAGCAACACTAGAGGCTGATAGGAAGCGGTCATGCTCGCGAGAATGCTGGTCCTGGACACTGCTATATAAATCAACTACAGCGCATGGAAACTAATCAAAATTTACCTTAACCTGACGTGATGAATGTATCAAAGGAGTACAGATGTATTCTTTATAAAATTGGGTAGGTAGCACTGCAACCACTATACATTTCACGAAGATTAGTGCCTTTTTGCAATGTAGTTCCGAGACCTGGCGTAGCTCCGTGGTAAAATGCTTCATTGCCACGCTGAATGCTTGGGTTTGATTCCAGTTGGGACCCTGGCATTCATTCTTTGCGTTTGTCGGGTTGACGCTATCAATGTCGGGCAATTCTTAGCACTCGGGCTCTGAAATTGCCCATGTGTGTTCTCATCGTTCGTGGGTAGATGCTAAGTGACAATCATCTGTGGCACATACTCGCATACCAGCTGCACATACCCGCCCGAGCTTATGTGCCACCATCTGGCGAGACGTGTTTGACGACGTACGCGACAGGATTGAGACATTATTCATGTTTTCTCCAGCGAGTCATATTCATCAAACCATCTTACTCTTTCATGCTAATTTTAGTTCATGCCAAGTTAAGGGTGGGACCACGAGAGCGCCGAAACGTAAGCGGCTAGATAGAGAGATAGATATGCTGAAAGTCGCCGAAGTTGTCTAAGAAATCCTTCGCATATAAAAATCCTATGGCTGCAGAAAAGAGATGAAGTGATGAATTTAAGGCCCTCATTGCTCGATCGGGATAAAATAGGAGAAATTTCGGCGGTGCGCCACAATGATTGTGCGGTGGCGGCGGTGGCGTGGTCTTTCCCGGAACTTTGGCGGCGGCGCACCGTGGCGGTGCACATCTCTACTTGATTGATAGTAGGAAATTGGTTTAACGTGTAGTAGCCAATACAAAATACTGCTTGGTCTTTTGGTTGATTGAACTCGAATGTTACCTTTGTTTTATTAGCTATCATTTTGTAAATAGTTTTTAGAGAAGGTACCGTTAGGTGATAAGCTTGTAATTTTTCAAGTCCTTGACGTCTCTCTCGGTCTCTGAAGTGTGTAGTACAATTTTTAAACATTGCCTTACCGATATAAAAGAACCATTTTGGCTGGCAATATCCGCAATGTCCTTCGAAACCAGTTTAAAAGTTCTCGTTAAAGCACTAGAATGTTGTACAGAACAGTACAGCCATGCCTTGCCTTGCCTTAACTCGGCCTTCATAAGATCGCATGAGCACAAAATTAGCTATAGAGTTTTCGCGCGCCGGGTGCAAGCCTTATAGATGTAGGTTGTCATATTGACGCAGTGGCTACTGTGGCTGGACGTCTAAAGCAGTCTGTTAATTCGAAGCATGGTTGCAAAAAGGAATAGAAAAAAATGTTTTAAAGGTATGCCGCAAATTCTTGGCGTATGTCAGATGCAAAAGAAAGGGGAAGTAGACATGGCGTTAACGTTTTATTTACGGGGTCAACAAGCTAGGTAAGATTTGTGGTACAGTGCAGAAAAAGAACGAGCGAATAAAAGACAAGAATAGGACCAACACTTGTTTCGAAAAACACAAACGAATTCACTGATTGCCATACGAGTGTATTTCATAAAGTCCCTTTCAGCTGCAACTGCTTCTGCGTTGGAGGGACAGGACGTTGCAGTAAACAGAGATTGTTGGAGCACAAGTGATCACTAACCGGAGGCTCACCTAATGTTGTCACGGAGATATCTTTTACAATATCGTTTTACATTGTCCAGAATGTATGGGCATGCCAGTATTCTCTGAGTGGGTAGTATTGTACCGGTATTTTATTTAATCATCGTAATATTATTATTAGTATTGTAAAGGGGGTTTATTGAAGGACTGAGCAAGCGGGTGGTAGCACTAAAGGAACGCAGGCGAACCCAGATGACGGTGCTTGATCGCCGATCTCGTGCCTTCTTCTTGTGCTGATGATAGCTGACCTGATGGTAACAACGTCTTTCTTATTCACTACAATTACCCCCGGCGAAAAAGGTGAAGCCATCCTGGCGATCTAACACGTGGGGACAAGCGGGTCAAAGTACGGCTTCAGACGGTTTACGTGAACGATATCACGTCCACGCCGACGACGGTCGCTCGGTGGCGTGAGGGGTTCAATGGCGTAGTTCACGGGTGAAGTACGCTCGACCACGCGGTAGGGACCATGATAATTGGAGAGTAGCTTGGGTGATGCACCAGGGGCGCAGGGCGGTACATGAAGCCATACAAGTGCTCCAGGAACGAACGTTGGTGCAGAACGATGGTCGTCGTCACGGATCTCTTTCTGGCGCTGTTGGTCGGATGTAGTAAGCCGCTTGGCTAGCTTGCGGCACTCTTCTGCGTAACGAGCGGCTTCCGAGACAGGCTTGTATTCGGAGGGATCTGGCGAGTATGGCAGTAAAGTGTCGATGGTGTGTGATGGTTCGCGACCGTACAGGAGAAAAAATGGGGAAAACCCGGTAGTGACTTGCGTAGCGGTGTTATAAGCGTATGTCACAAATGGGAGAACGAGGTCGCAGTTTGTTTGATCAGAAGCGACGTGCATAGCGAGCATGTCCCCCAGAGTACGATTAAACCGCTCAGTCAAGCCGTTCGTCTGTGGGTGGTAGGCTGTACTCTTCCGGTGAACCATATGGCACTGTTGAAGAAGTGCTTGAATTACATCGGAGAGGAAAACACGCCCTAGGTCACTGAGGAGTTCTCGAGGAGGACCATGACGAAGCACAAAACAATTGAGTATGAAAGTTGCGACGTCTTGTGCTGCAGCTGTGGGGAGAGCAGCAGTTTCAGCGTACCGTGCTAGATGATCCACTGCCACGATAACCCATCGGTTGCCTGCCGTTGTTAATGGTAGTGGTCCGTAGAGGTCAATTCCTACACGGTCGAATGGGCGGTCTGGGCATGGAAGTGCCTGCAATGAACTTGTTGCCGGATGTGGCGCGCTTTTCCGCCGCTGACATTCGTGGCAGCCGCGAATGAACTGGCGGACGAAGGTAAACATTCCGCGCCAGTAATACCTTTTTCGTAGGCGCTCGTAGGTATTGAAAACACCGGCGTGAGCACATTGCGGGTCGGAATGAAACGACGCGCAGATGGTAGAGCGCAGCGTTCGGGGAATGACTAGTAGCCATTTCCTACCATCTGCTGAATGGTTGCGCCGGTACAAAAGGTCATCCCGAATACTGAAATGCGGAGCCTGGCGGCGCAGGGTTCGAGTGGTTGAAAGTGTCGGTGCCTCGGATAACGCGTCAAGAAGCGAAGCGATCCATGGGCCATTGCGTTGTGCAGAAGAGATGGTATCCTCTTCAAGCGCTGACAACGTGTCGTCCGAGGAAACAGATGCGATGTCCGGGGATACGGGAGATCGTGACAGTGCATCAGCATCGGCATGCTTGTGGCCGGAACGATATACCACGCGAATGTCATATTCTTGAAGCCGAAGAGCCCAACGGGCAAGACGACCTGATGGGTCTTTAAGCGACGATAACCAGCATAATGCGTGGTGGTCCGTTACTACATCAAAAGCACGGCCATAAAGGTATGGGCGGAACTTGACAAGCGCCCAAACGATCGCCAAGCATTCCTTCTCGGTGACGCTGTAGTTTGATTCAGCCTTGGTAAGAGTTTCTGCTGGCGTAGGCGACGACATACTCGGCGAATCCAGGCTTGCGTTGCGCGAGAACCGCACCGAGGCCGACACCACTGGCGTCGGTGTGGACCTCAGTTGCTGCCGTAGGATCGTAGTGACGCAGTAATGGTGGCGAAGTGAGGAGACGACGAAGGGTACAGAAGGCTTGGTCACACTCAGAAGACCATGACGAAATATCAGTGGTGCTGCCTATAAGTTCGGTCAAAGGCGCAATGATAGAAGCGAAGTTGCGCACGAACCGGCGAAAGTAGGAGCATAACCCCACGAAGCTCCGTAACTGCTTCATAGTCGTTGGTTTGGGGAAGTCGGCGACAGCACGTAACTTAGCCGGGTCTGGAAGTATACCGTCCTTTGATACGACGTGCCCGAGAATCGTAAGTTGCCTAGCAGCGAAGTGACACTTCTTGAGGTTGAGTTGGAGCTGAGCATTCTTCAGGCACGTGAGGACGTGTTTAAGGCGCTCGAGATGTGTTCCAAAGTCTGGCGCAAAGACGACTATAACGTCGAGATAGCAGAGACAGATTTGCCATTTCAAACCCCGAAGAACCGAGTCCATCATGCGCTCGAAGGTGGCAGGCGCATTGCAGAGGCCGAAGGGCATGACATTAAACTCATACAGACCATCCGGTGTCACGAAGGCTGTTTTTGGTCGATCGGCATCTGCAAGGGGGACCTGCCAGTACCCTGAGCGCAAATCTAATGATGAAAAAAACTCGGCACCTTGTAAAGTATCAAGGGCATCGTCAATCCTGGGTAAAGAATACACGTCTCTTCGAGTGATCTTATTTAGGCGCCGGTAGTCCACGCAGAAGCGAACGGAACCATCCTTTTTTAACGAGCACTACAGGCGAGGCCCATGGACTTTGTGAAGGTTGAATGACGCCACGTTGCAGCATATCGTTCACCTGGTCGGTAATAACTTGGCGTTCTGCTGCAGAAACACGATATGGTCGCTGTCGTAGTGGCGCATGGGAGCCGGTATCGATGTAATGTAGAGTGGTAGAAGTGCGGCCAAGTGAAGGTTGAACTACATCGAAAGATTCGCAGTACTGGTACAGCAGTTGGAGGAGTTCAGATCGTTCAGATGGTGACAGTCCGTCTGCGATCGCCGAATCGAACACTTTTGAAGCCTGTAGATGAGAGTGGTTAAGAGCACTGACGGCGGCGAGGTCACTTTGGGATGATTCTTGCGGCACGGTAAAAATTTGTCCGTTATCAATGGGCTGTACGCATCCAAGAGACTCGCCTTTAAACAGTTTGATGGTATGCGGAAAGGGATTGGTAAGGCAGAGAGCACTGGCTCCATTAGAAATTGAGAGGGCTGAATAAGGGAGCAGAAGTGGTTTCCGGCTTAGAAAGAGGCGTGATGGCTCGAAAAATGCTACTTCATCACGCATGCCGTCAGAGACCACAGGGAGCAAAACAGCTGTTGTCGGTGGAATGTCAGTGTCTTCTTTGACAACTAGCTTGTGCGTGGCTTGATTAGTGTGGTCGTAGGGCTGGTCGAAGAACGGAAGCAGTTCAAGTTCGGAACGGGCACAATCTATAACGGCACGATTACGGGATAGGAAATCCCAGCCAAGTATGATGTCATGAGAGCACGAGGAAAGGACGATAAATTCAACAATGTAGTGGTGCTCCGCAATTTTGAGTCGGGCAGTGCAGGCGGCTATAGGTCGAACAGGTTCTCCATTTGCTTCACGTAAGAACATATCAAGCGGCGTGGTCACCTTTCGGAGCTTGCGGCAAAGTTTGGCGTCTTTAACAGACACAGCGGCACCGGTATCCACAAGAGCGTATGCATGGGCGCCGTCTACAAAAACTTCGACGATATTTGACGGCAAGGTGCGAGGACTTGAACATTTCGATAGCGCAGTTCTTGCCCCTTGAACTGCGACGGCTAGTTTCCCTCATTTTGAGGGGCTGGTCGTGGACGCATGGGTGACAAGGAGCGTCGATTGGGTGAAGGTGAGCGACGAGACGAAGTTGCCGGATAGTCACGGGAAGACGTGTTTGACTGACGATCCGAACTTTCATAACCAAAAGGTGGTCGGTTCATGTAATTGCTTGGTGGTCGGACGTCTGTGTAGGCGGGCACGCGACGACGGCAGTATCGGGAGATATGGCCTGGTCCGCCACACGCAAAACAAATCGGCCGGTTATCGCGCGTTCGCCAGGCATTTGCAGCAAGGGGCGCCGCCCACGCGGCATACGGCTGAGTCGAGGCTGTGGTAGCGAGGGGAGGAGCCCATGCGACGGAAGACTGAGTAGGAGCGGTGACATGCGGCAGTCCATTGAACGGCGAGGGCTGGTGTAGCTGCTGCCTCTTTACTGCGTCAGCATAAGTAAGAGGCGCGGCGACAACTTGCTGCTGAAAGGGCACTGGCATAGCCTCGGCAATCTGGTCCTGAAGTGCATGTCGGAGCATGGGAGCTAACGGTGTCGGTGGTTGCTCTTGCAGCTGCTGCGGGAGCTCTTGGCGCTGACAAAACGGCAGGAGGGAAAGCTGACGTGCGACCTCCTCACGCACAAAGTCTTTCATTTGTGCTAGAAGGCGGGAGGGGTCAGGTACGACGTCCAGTGCAGCGAGTGGTTGGTTAGGCTGAAATGGACGACGGGTGAGAGCTCGTTGCCGTCGCAATTCGTCGTAGTTCTGGCACAGAGTTACCACTTCAGACACCATGCCAGGAGACTTCGCCAGGAGCATTTGAAAGACGTCGTCATCAACACCTTTCATAATGTGCTGGATCTTGGCACTTTCGCTCATTGCGGCATCGACGCGCTTGCAGAGATCGAGTATATCTTCGATATAGGCGGTAAACGTTTCGCCAGGTTCTTGTGCCCGTGAGCGCAGGCGTTGTTCGGCACGCAACTTCCGCACGGCAGGGCGACCGAAAACCGAGGATATTGCCTGCTTGAAAGTGGCCCAGTTCTCGAACTCGGATTCGTGGTTTGTATACCACAGTTTCGCCACATTAGCCAAGTAAAAGTTGACGGTGCTCAACTTAGCAGCGTCCTCCCACCTGTTTGGTCCACTGACTTTTTCGTAGGACGACAGCCAGTCCTCGACGTCCTGGTCTTCGGCGCCCGAAAAGATCGGGGGGTCTCGCTGGTCAACCGGGCCGGGGCAAGTAGGAGCCGTGAGAGGTGCTGTCTGTTGGGCAGCGTCAACTTGCATGGTCGACGGCAGGGTGCGGGATCGGAGTTCCAGGGTGTAGGTGATGCAGTTACCCAGCACGATCCACCAAATGTAAAGGGGGTTTATTGAAGGACTGAGCAAGCGGGTGGTAGCACTAAAGGAACGCAGGCGAACCCAGATGACGGTGCTTGATCGCCGATCTCGGGCCTTCTTCTTGTGCTGATGATAGCTGACCTGATGGTAACAACGTCTTTCTTATTCACTACAGTATTAACATTAGTAATATTCTTTGGAGTTTAACTTCCAAAAACCATCCTCTGATAATGAGAGGCGTAAAGTTGAAGGGTCCGGAAATTTCACCACCTGGTGTTCGTTAACGTGCAGATAAATCTAAGAACATCGGCCACAAGCTTTCTTGCCTCCATCGAAAATTCGGCCACCGCAGGCGAGATGCCAACACGTGACCTGCGTGTGAGCAGCTGAGTGCCACTAGACCACCATGGCGGGTCAGCATAGAAATGTGTGGGATGGTTGAGGCATGATAATATTGACAATTGTGGTGGCGCATGCGGGACTCAACCATCGAACAACTTGCATAAAAATGACAAAGTGCCTTAACAGTTAATTTTCACGAAGATCACCACGTGCGCCAGATTGATACGTTTGTATAGTGCATGGGCATGTGCGCATAAGTTTTCGTGTCTTTTTTCTTTTCAGTCGTTCTGTGTAAAAGTGGTTATGTAAAAAGAAAGTGTCGGCCGTTACTGTCTATTGTTAAGATGACACCTCAACAGGTTGGCACTGGTGGTCATGAGAATAAGAGGAATCAATGGAGAAAAGGCATGAGAAAAAAAATGTAGGAGACATTCGCTCGCCCTTCCAAAGCGTGCGCCCGAACCTTCTTGACAGTACGCAACCCTCCGGAAAAGCAGCCGAGAAGGCTGGAGAAAAAACTTTCACGGAAGAAAAAAAGGCTAGAGCCGAAGTGGCGCAATGTAAGACGGGAGTGCGCGAAACTATCACCGGGGCAAGTAGCCTAGGCACGAAAAAAGGCACGAGTTCAGATGCGCTCACGGGTGGTAGTCCATATAGCCTCCTTATTGTCATAGGGTCATGACGTCGACGAAGCAGCAGAGAGTACGTTGAAGATTCAACTGTTTATTTGGGCAAACCTGTGCCCGGTAAACCGAAAGTCGGATCACAGTAGCACGCTTGAACCGATAGCGGTGAACGGAGCGTCGGCCGTCGATAAAACACACAAGCGGCGAAGCGCGTCGGCATTTATACACTTGTCGTCGAATGTTCTAGCGTTATCGCTAGCGGTGACGTAGGCTCCAGAATAATCTGTGTAGTTCGCGGAGTGGCCATGGTCTTATCAAAATGATGTACTACATTGCTGAAGCTTCTCGAAGACTGCAGGCGTGGTTTGTGCTGAGAATTACGTAGTGTATTGGGGCGATGACAGAACTTGAGACAAGAACGTGGCTTTGCCCCCCTCTAAAGAAGGGATCGTCCCGATGCTTTAACGGAAGGTGAAATTACAACAATAATAGAAGAAAGTACAATGAATAAGTTACGATACAACAATAATACAAAAAACACTGTTTCAGTTTGTTAAGGCTATAAAACCGCTTAAGGCACGTGACATGGACGACTTCAGGTCGCTATAGGCGTCATTGAGAGTTCATCATGGCGTCGAACAAACCTCGTAATCAAGATGGCCGAGACGGCGAACCACCTTGTGTGGTCCGAAGTACCGTCGCAGAAGCTTTTCACTGAGTCAACGTCGACGTATCGGTGTCCACACCCAAACATGTTCACCGTTCACCGGGCTGGTATTCCACGAAGCGTTGTCGAAGATGGTTACGGCGGCTGGCGGTCGTCTGTTGTTTCTTGACACGGAGGCGTGCGAGTTATCGGGCTTCTTCAGCACGGTAAAGGTACTCACTAACATCGAGGTTTTCTTCATCGGTGACGTTGGGTAACATGGCATCAAGCGTCGTTGCTAGGTTCCTTCCGTAGACCAATTTGTATGGAAATATCTGCGTCGTCTCCTGCACCGCCGTGTTGTATGCGAAGGTCACGTACGGAAGAATGGCGTCCCACTTCTTGGGTTCGGCATCGACGTACATTGCCAGCATGTCGGCGATCGTCTTGTTTAGCCACTCGGTGAGGCCGTCGGTCTGTGGGAGGTACGCTGCCGTTCAGCGGTGGTTTGTCTGGCTGTATGCCAAGATTGCTTGAGTTAGGTCAGCAGTAAATGCCATTCCTCTGTCGGTAATAAGGACCTCCGGGGCGCCGTGACGTAGGACGATATTTTCGACGAAGAACTTCGCTACCTCGGATGCACTGCCTTCATGCAAGGCTCTTGTTTCGGCGTAGCGGGTGAGGTAGTCGGTAGCTACCACGATCTACTTGTTTCCGAAAGCCCACATCAGGAACGGCCCAAGTAGGCCCAAAGCAATTTGCTGGAATGGTTGGCAAGGTGGTTCAATTGGCTTTGGGAGTCCCGCTGGCTCTTTCGGCGGTGTCTTGCGCCACTGACAGTCGCGGCATGTCCTCACAAAACGAGTGACGTCGGTGGTAAGACGTGGCCAATAGTACCTTTCTTGTATCATCGCGAGCGTGCGAGAAACACCGAGGTGGCCTGCTGTCGGATCGTCGTGCAGGGCATGCAGGAGTTCTTGTCGCAGAGCTGAAGGCACCACAAGGAGGCACTTAGCTCGAAGCGGTGCAAAGTTTTTCTTTCGGAGAAGACCGTTTCGCAGGAAGAACGACGGAAGTGCGCGCTTGAATACCTTCGGGACTTCAGCGGTCCTGCCTTCGAGGTATTTTATTAGGGCTTAAAGTTCTGGGTCGGGCCGCTGCCATTCAGCGAAGTCGTCGGCAGTTATCGTTCCCAAGAAGTAGTCGTTATCTGCGTCGTCGGGCAGTGGTTGGTCGACAGACGCACGAGAGAGACCATCGGCGTCGGAGTGTTTCTTGCCGGAATAGTAAACGACGGCAATGTCATACTCTTGAAGTCTCAGGCTCCATCGTGCGAGCCGATTTGAAGGGTTCTTCATGGTAGCTAGCCAACACAAGGCGTGGTGGTCGCTCCCAACTTTGAAGAGCCTGCTGTAGAAGTAGGGGCGAAATTTCGACGTAGCCCAGATGATGGTGAGACACTCCTTTTCTGTTGTGGAATAATTGGCTTCTGCTTTGGATAGTGATAGGCTGGCGTAACTAATAACTCGTTCAAATCCATCAGCCGTCTGCACAAGAATCGCGCGGAGACCTACGCTGCTTGTGTCAGTGTGTATTTCTGTCTCGGCGACTTCATCGAGTTGGGCAAGGAACGGAGGCATCTGGAGGCGATGTTTAGGCTCCTGGAAAGCGTATTCCTGTGGCGTTTTCTACTTGAACACCACGTCGGCCTCGCTAAGGTTAATGAGTGAATCGGTGATAGCGATACTGGCGAATTTTTTCATGAACCGCCTTTATTCGGCGCACAGGCCCAGAAATCGGCGCACCACCTTTTTCTCAGTGGGCGGCGAGAAGTCGGCGATGGCGGCTGATTTCCGTGAGTGGGATGAACTACAGACTTGCTTATCACGTGCCCCAGGAACAAGAGCTCCTGGTACGCAAATCTGCACTTTTCTGGCTTCAGTGCGAGTACGGATATCTTGTTGACTTAAAGTACAGCTTCAAGGCACCGACGATGCTCATCTAAACTCGAGGAAAACACGACGACGTCGTCCAAGTACACAAGGCAAGTCTGCCACTTCAATGCTGCCAGTACTGTATCCATAACGCGTTGAAAAGTTGCAGGCGCTGAGCAAAGACCGAAGGGCATCACCTTAAGCTCGAAGAGGCCGTCCGGTGTTATAAACGCTGTTTTCTCTCAATCTCTTTCGTCGACTTCAATTTGCCATGGCCAGTCTTGAAGTCCATTGACGAAAAGTACTTGGCGTTATGAAGCCAATCTAGTGCGTCGTCTATTCTTGGGAGAGGACACACGTCTGTTTTTGTGATTTTGCTCAGGCGGCGATAATCGACGCTGAAACGTAGGTTTTCATCCTTTTTCTTCACTAAGACCGCGGGGGACGCCCATGGACTCTTGGTGGTTGTATGATGTCGTCCTGTAGCATTTCGTCAACTTGTGTCCTTACGGCCTCTCAATCACGCGTCGAAACCCTCTACGAACCCTGACGAAGTGGTCTGGCATTTCCCTCGGTTATGATGCGATGATTTGTGATTGGCGTCTGCAGAATTTTCGACGACGACGACAAGCCACCTTCGTATTGCAGGAGCAGGGTCTTGAGCTGTTCTTGCTTATGGTTCGGAAGGCTGGGATTGACGTCGAAAGCTGAGGGAGGGGTTTGGTTTCTATGAGTAGGTTCCGCAGAATCGGCGAGGGCGAAAGCACTGGTGGCTTCCACGATTTCTTCGATGTATGCGGCCGTCGTTACTTTGTTCACGTGTTTGTATTCATTGCTAAAATTCGTGAGCATAACCGTTGCTTTGCCTACCCGCAGATTTGCAATTCCTCTTGCGACACAAGTATTGCGGCTGACCAACAAATGCGGACTGCCTTCAACGACGCCTTCCAAGTCAAGTGATTTAGGAGCGCCAACTTAAATATTGACGCTGGAGCGAGGCGGAATCGCAGAGCTGTGGGTCTACGCAAAGCAACGGTTAAGCGCGAGACAGACGTGTGAATTTCCGTGCGATGCGGCGTTCGGCGTCTCATGGTGCGGCGTGCCGCGTGCGACGTTTCGAAACACATGAGGGCAAAATAGCTATATTCGGCAGGCTCCGTCCCCACGCGGCGCCTTGGCTTGCTGGGTAAAACGACTTGGTATCCTCATAATGAGGCTCAAAACAAAAAAAACACATTGCACAGCTATGCTTCGTTGTATAAAAATAATTAATAAATCGCATTTGTGAACGACAAGCACGTCGAAACCACAGCAACAACTGATTATTCACGACTCCAACAGGTAGGCCTAGAATCGCGGGCGCCAGCCGTCGCCTACGCCATTCACACGCAAGCTCGTCATCGAGCGCTTGTTTTTGAAAACACTATCAAACATTGCGCTCGTATGTAATGCGTTAACATACATTATTACTTTATCGATGCCATCGATGTGAAGAGCAAAAGTGGAAGCGAAGCGAGCCAGCGCGGAGACGCCGGGAGTTGTATTTACCTGCGAAACGACCTTGCATCGCTGCTCACGATCTGCGATCTCACTAGCGGTTTCAAAACGGGCGTTGTCGTGCAGAAAAGGCACACATCAAGCATCACTTTATTCAATGCGCAATAGTATCACGTCACCAGGGAAATGTACTCGATGTTTGTCACGCCGCCGCAGTCGGCGATGTCAGCAAATCCACGCTCACACCGCTTCATCGACTCGTCTGGAGCCTTGGGCCACAGGTGATGGGAGCGGCGACAGGGAGATGGCGCCACTAGCATCGTGACGCCACTCGTATGCTCGCGCTGTGATTGGTTGCTGCCATGTGGAGGTGTGATGCTGCGACGAAAATATCTGGCCAGTTTGATGCTCGCCGCACCGGCTACGCGGCGGTGCGACGCAATAAAACGTCACGAAAGGTCACAAAACGTCACCACGCCGGCAGTCGCTTCGTTGCACCACACGCCGAATCGAAAAAAAAAAATCGCACGTATTTCTCGCGCTTTATGCTCACAAGTTTCACCAATCAATCCAAACATGTGAACAAAGGAACGACGGTCGCATACATCAAAGAAGTCGTGGAAGCCACCAGTGCTTTCGCCCTTGCCGATTCTGCGGTTTCGCAGTATCGGCGAGGGCGTTGTGAACATCAAAGAAGCAGCACCTCCACCAGATGTCATGGGGTCATGACGTCGACGAAGAAGCAGAGAGTACGTTGAAGAATAAACGGTTGTTTTGGGCGAACCTGTGCTCGGTAAACGGAAAGTCAGATCACAGTAGCAGGCTTACACTGATAGTGGCGAACGGAGCGTCGGCCGTCGATAAAACTGACAAGCGGCGAAGCGCATCGGCATTTATAGACTTGCCGTCGAATGTTCTAGCGTTATCGCTGGCGGCGGCGCAGGTTCCAGATTAATCTGTACAGTTTGCGGAGTGGGCATGATCTTATCAAAATGATCTACTACACTCCTGAAGCTTCTCGAAGACTGCAGGCGCGGTTCGCGCTGAGAATCACGTAGTGTTCTGGGACGATAACAAAACTTGGGAACAAGAACGTGGCAATATGGTAATCCAGCCATCTAAATCCCCGGAATGGTTGATTCATGCTCAGCGAGAGGCGCGGTACACCATCCACGCACCTAAGAGTCAACCAGCAGGAGCACGAGCACTGTACGAACTGCCCGTGCAAGTACGGCAATCACCACGTCCTTCGGGTGAACCTCGGAGGTCCGGTAATCCAGAGGAGGGGTCGTCGGGCTCGAAGAGACAGGAGGCGCATTCGTAGCAGGGCGAGGGGTGGTTGCCGAGGATGATAGGTCAGTACCGCGGACATTGTCACGAGAGACCTTTCATGACCAACGCGCTGCCACGCTTGTTGAAATTGTTAACGGTGGTCCTGGTTTTCTACAGCGCTTAGTGATAAGTCACGGGCCCATCCAAAGAAGGAGAATGATGGCGGCCTTGTACTGAAACTGCCAGAAAGGGCAGTGCTGATCGTTCACTGTTTCTTTGCTGCTGCATCTTATTCAGCGAGAGTGCTCTGAAGGCGCATGGTTCATTTGGGTGGCTGCCACCGCGCTGGAGGCAGCGCTCGTCTCACGAGCAAGTAGGGTTCGTTATTGGGCCGTAAAAGCCGCAGTGGGCGCACTGGTGGAGCCGAGGCAGGCGCGGACGGACCGGCCTGCGCATTTTCAAGAGGACCACCTCCGCTGGTACGACGGTTCCCTGAAAGGTGACGATGAGGCACTTCAATTTATATGTGAGGTTTAACGTCCCAAAATCACCATATAATAGAGAGACGCCATAGTTGAGGGCTTCGGGAATTTTGACCACCTGAGGTTCTTCAGCGTCACACAAATCTTAGCACACGGGCCTACAGCCTTTTCCCCTCCATCGAAAATGTAGCCGCCGCAGCCGAGATTCAATCCCGTGACCTGCGGGTCAGCAGCCGAGTACATTAGCCACTAAACCATCGCGGCGGGGTTGGTGAGGCACTTTTCTTGGTGCATACAGGCCAAGACTGCGACGGCCAAGGTAAAGTTTGCCGCGATGTCAGCGGCGTCTAAGTCTATGTCAACCTAGTAGATGACGCCACACAGGCTTTCTTCGTGAGGAGCTTGGACTTCACGGTGAGGAAGCAGATGCTCGGAACTTCGACAAGCTCAGAAAGGTCTGCAGCTGGTCGCACGTCCGCGACAACAAGGTTCCGTGAAAAACTGACGTGGACGCGTCGATGAGGACTGCTCCCCGGACAAGCTTGTCACTGACAAAGTGTCGATCTCTATAGAGTCCACTCGAGAAAGGGTGCCCTCCATGAAACTCTCGGCTTGGGCGCCAGCAAGCGATCGAGGTGAATCAATCGCGGTATGGGAATCGCCAGGAATGGAGGTAGCAGTGGTGGCTGCTCTGGCTATGGCAGCAGCCGCTAGTTTCACATGCCTTGCTTGGGAAGCAGCGTCAAGTTCCGTCCCCTTGTGTTTTGGTTGTCTCTTCACCTTTTTGGGGGAAGCCGGCTCGGCTCCCATGACATCTCTGCAGCGGACTCTCTAGCAAGTCCCCATGTTTGACCCTTAAAAGGGCTGCGTACATGATGGCACAAAGTCGGGGCGAAAAAAAAGAAAAAAAAAACAGGCCGACGAGTGCACGAGCAACGAACGTACTCTCGCTTTGAAAGCTCAGACTTTTCTACGAAACAGCCGTTTCGTGAACATTTAGCTGTTAGTAGGCGTTTGCGGTGTCCTAATTTCGCTATTTTGTCCGCGTTTACATGCCCTCATGCCCTGTATTATTAAGCTGAGGACAGCTGGCAAAAGGCTGCCGTAAGTGTGCACAGCTAGGTGGCGTGCTGTGGACTTTATTGCGTGCTGAAAAAAGCAGAATTCTTTTATAAGAGCAGGACAACTAAGGAGAACGGACATCTCCTTCACGCTTCTGCGCGCCCGGTCAGACGACGGGTGGACAACACGGTACTAGTCCTGCACGATCTGCAATAGCGCCGGATTCACGCAACACTTCTCAAACTGAGAAAGATAGGAGACCGCGTGGGTCGCATGGGAGGGGAGAACTTCGGTACAAAGATGCATAACGACTAGCTCACACCTTTATGTCCAGCAGGATCATGTATTTCTCATTTACCTGTAGCTCCGCTGACATGACAAAAAATTGACGCAATCATTAGGAAGACGCCCAAGCGGGTTCTTGATCAGATCTCTACATTCAACAGCGGGCGTAAGGCCTACGACGTGAATAATTCTAATCAAGAGCTCAGGGAAGTCCTTCTTATCACTTAGTGCAGCTTTTCGCCACAAACTATCACTGGCAAAATACGTATAAGAAATGAATTACACCCACAGGAGCGGGTCAATATGCAAGAAATGCGGCACACAGACCTACTCATAAGGCACAAATCCGCTAAAATGGGAAGCTGATCGGCCTGTAAATCAACAAGTCTCTTTCGTCTCCTGTCTTATGCATAAGGGTGATGTTAGCATGCCTCCGCCATTCTGGTCTACCATTTCCTTTAGGAGACAGTATACGGGGTGGCCAGTTTTTCAAAGACAATCTGTCCTCCGTCTTCATTAGATCTGATTCAACCTTATCCTCACCAGCAGCTTTGCCTCTGTGCACTCTTTTCAAAGCTTTTCTTACTTCTGTCAATACTGGAAGGATGTCGTTTAGGTTACTGCTAATTATTACGTTATCGTCATGGTAGTCCCGGCTACTCTCCAGATCTCTGTAAAACTCATCTGCTATTTTAACTATGCTATCCATATTGGCAGTTATATTGCTTTCATAGTCCCTTAGATCATACATCTAGTTTTGGCCTATCCCAAGCTTTCTCTTCACTGCTTTAACAATTCCTCCATTCTTTAGAATGTGTTCAATTTTCTCCATGCTATACTTAAATACATTAGATGCCTTATGCTCGATATTTAACTTCGAAAGCTCTGCGAGTTCTATTTTGTCTGTTGTGTTTCAGCCTTTCATGCTTGGTCGTTTCTAAACAATATTCTTCGTCTTATAGAACAGCTTGCCAGTGTCCTGTCTAACTACCGTACCAGCAACTGCACACTTCATAAATGATCCTCTCCATATTATCATTCACTGTGTAAACAATAAGGCTGGTTGCCTCAATAAGAGTCGAGTGTCTGTTGTGAAGCGAGTATCTAAATTCCTGTACTTTCCATCTCAGTGCTCTCTCGTCGATTGGGTTCTAGCATATCATTTCTCATCATTCCTTTTTCAGGTCTGAAAGCAAATCGACACCATTCTATAGTCAATGCATCTTATCTTGCCTGGAACTTCGACATCCTGCTAGGTGCCTGAGTACGCGCTTCATATGAAGTTTCTTTCGTTTTTACTTTTGCAAATAAGGCTTCTCCTGTCCACTTACGGTTCACTCGATTTCAATAAAAAGCATGCAAGATCTATAAATTATTGCGTTCTGCGAATCCTGCGATTTCGGTACCGACGACATAATACCCTACAGCCTGGTTTCCACCTGCGTCTTCCCTACCTTGGCATTCAATCGCTATTCAATAGCATACCGCGTTTTTACCCAAATCATTGCCAATTCCACAATTTCATAGAAGCTTTCTACTAATTAGTCATCATGGCTGGATCAATGCGCGTAGGCACCTACTACCTTTATCTTGTATCTCTTAAAGTAAGTTACGACACCTCCCATCCTTTCAATATTGTTGTAGCGTTTCTCTATGTTACCAGCTACATTTTTGTGGATAACGAGCCCCTACTCTAAGTTCTCTTCTGTCAGCCAAGTCACGAGAGCAAAGGACCTGCACATTCTGTAGCACGGTATAGGCCACATTCTTCCTTCTAACCTGCCTAAACCTACTACATTCTATTTTCTGCTGAAGAAACGCAATAACGGCGGTGGTCACTAATGAGGCCGTACCCAAAGACTATTTCATTTATTTTCGCCATCACGCGGAGAACTTCTCTTTTTATCGGTTGGTGAATTGCGTGGAACCGGCATTTGAAGCAAGGACCTCTTGCACGTGAGGCCTATACTCTAACCACAATGTCACCGCAGTATCGCCTGTATCTACACATATAGACTTGAGTGATATGGACGCTAGACATATTGCCTTTAGCGTAATATACATGGAATAACTTCGCTGGACGAGCGAGATTTTTAAAACTAAAATGTCACAGGATTGCCGCAAATGCGAAGCAATGAACGCGATAGCGACAAGGTAGAACTTCATGCACAGAGTGACAAGCATATCGAAACGTGTCCCATGTTTTTCACGCACAAATAACGCACGAAACGTATTCACAGGTACAGATGAACGTGAATAAGCGTCGCAGTTGTTACTTCGCTGTGTCTGAAAAGCACACTCTTTTCGCAACGGGGACTGTGCGACAATTGCAGTGACCTTTGTTAACGCGATAACTACAACAGAATCGTTCCAGTGAAAGCCAAAGGTCAGCCAATATCTACGATCCTCCCCACCGCGAGATAAGGGCGTACAATTCAGCACACACCCGTTCTTTACCGCGGGGCAAAGTACACCTGGGAGAGGAGAGCCATCGCATTGTGATGATGCGCCAACGAGCGCCGATTGCACCGTTTTGCTGGTAATGCTGAAAACACGGTAGTCCCCCTCCCCTCCTCCCAAGATGCGCGTCACCAGCAGTACGTGGAAGATATAAATACCTTGCCAGTCGAACGTCGAAGGAATTCCTTCATGGCTCAGTGGCTAACGCCCCGCACTCACGTTTCAGAAGTCTGAAGCTTGGTAGCGCGCACCGGAGTCTTTTCCCGATGTTTATTCTTTCCTATGTTTTCATACATGTAGATACGTAAACATATTAGGTGAGTTACGGCGACGCCCTCGCCGACGCTGACGCCGGCGGCAAAATCCAGCCGACAGTGCCGATATAATTGCTATCGCAATAAAACGTGGCTGATCTCCCTATGAGAACCGCTACAACACAAAAGTGAAACGTGTCTTTAAAGTGGTAGATCAGCGTTTATTGAACCTTGTTTCAACAACAGTAACAAATTTCGGTCGCGTTAAGAATTCCAAGCAGCTCGAGACTTCCAGTGCACACCTCTAGCAGAAACTATGCACGAAATAAGCATACACAGGTCGAGCGTTGACAAACAACTGTCACAGATTGACACTTGAAGTGCGCTTTTCAAACAAAAAGAGACACAAAAAGCGTGCCCAAATATACACAGTACAAGTATGAAGAACTCTCTCAGTGTTTGCGTGGTGTGACAGCAGTGTGCTTCTTTGGAAAGTGCGGTTGTGGCAGCTTAAAAGTGATCTTCATCCTGTCCTGAACTATCAGTCTTATAAGCCAGCACGTAGGAGAGACCACGCTCCATGGAGGCGACGACCTTTAGAGCGCGGCCACCACAAGCACGTCGCACCATCTCGCCACTGTTAACGAAAACGAGCTAAAGTTTCGAGCTCTGAGGACTGCCAAACGATCTATGCGGTATAAGAATGGCTTGGTGGCCCCGCCTTTGTGGTCTAGTGGCTAAAGTACTTGGCATCTGAACCGCAGGTTGCGGGATCGAATCCCGGCGGTGGCGGCTGCATTTCCGATGGAGGTGGAATTGTCGTTGGCTCGTATGCTTAAAGTGGGGTGCATGTTAAAGAACCCCAGGTGGTCGAAATTTCCGGAGCCTTCCACTGTGGCGTCTCTCATAATCATATGCTGGTTTTGGGACGTTAAACTCTACATATCAAACAATAATTTTTTCTTCCTCAACATGGTTTTAGAAAGGGCTATCATGTGACACGCAACTAGTAGAACTCATGACTGACTTGCATAATGACACGGATGCTATTATTCAAATGGAGTGCATTCATTTTTTGATTTTAATGCAGAATTTGACTGCGTTGCGCACTCGCGTTTATTCTCGAAACTATCCACTCTGTTTAGATTCTTTAACATTATCATGGTTTCGTAACTTTGTTTCTCTCCGTCAGGAGTTCACATAAGTTAACACTCTCACCTCCTTTCTCTGTGACGTAACATCAGGCGTACCTACAGAAAGTGTCCTTGACTCGTTACTATTCCTTAAATACAATAACGATTTACTCTCTGGCATATCTTCTAACATACGTCTGTTTGCGAATGAATGTATCGTTTATCGCTTAGTTAATATACTGAATATCTTTTAACCTTTCAAAATAACCCCACGATCATTGTTGTAAAGTGGTTTGAGAGGTGTTAAAGGAGAGTTACCTTCAATAAATGCCAGATTCTCAATTTCAGCCGCAAGGACATCAATTCCAAATTCTCATACCTAATAGATAGCACAGTAGTATATCAGACATCATTGTACAAATATTTAGGCAATATTTTCAAGTCTAATCTTTCATTGGGCCTTCATATCAACTCTATTACTGCCAAGGCTTCTAGGTCACTTGGATACCTGCGCCGGAACTTGAGGAACTAAGAAATGTAAGACGATTGGCCTACGAAACCATTATTCGTCTGCACTTAAAATGGTCTTAATTATTGGTGCCTGCTCCTCAAATCCACCTAACTAACTAGCTTGAGTCTTTACAAAGCAGAGCCGCCTGTTTCATTACCTTTAACTACAGCCCCCCATTCTAGCATAACGCAGGTCAAACATGACATCGCACTTGCGCCATTAAATATACGTCGTTTCATTAGTATCACTACAGCATCAGGTCATCTTCACTTGCTTTGGAAGAGCTCACACGCATATCACGCCACTTACATGATCAATATAGCATTAAACGCATAAGCGGACGAACTAACGCTTTCAATTCATCAGCACTTCCTCAAGCCGTTGTTTTATGGAATGATCTTCCGGATAAAATTGCATCTATTAGTGATCATCAGACATTCCTTGATTGGTTGCAACAACATTTTTTGAAGTAGCATCATGTCGTCGCCATTTATATTCTTTTTCGAAAAAGTCTTCCTGCACTTTCTGTTGTTTTTGTTGTTGTTAGAGTGCGTCAAGTGCGCCAATTTTTCATTAAATGAGAAATACTATTGTTCTGTTTGAACTTGACTTGCACTGTATGTATGTTATATATACGTACATGTTCTTGGTTTCTTCTTCAGTTATTTTCAGTGTATTTTTGCAGTGCATCATTTTTTCTCTAGCTTATTCCACTGTAAACTTTGTCCTTGTATATACTGATGTACTTTTCTCTGTTTACTTTCTGCTTGTCCCCCTTGCTAAATGCTGTACTGGGCTCTGTAAGGTATTATGAATAAATGAATAAATAAATTATTTCATAGAAGAAGAAGACAGAAAGTCCCATCATAGAATTACTTGGTGCGAGCACTGAGTCAGCCCAGTAAAGTGAATGTAGTCAAGGATGTCGTCAATAAAAACGTAGGCAGTACTTAGTGTGGGAGCGTGAATGGTGTTTACCTGTGCTGAGACTAGAGTAGGTTCAATATGAGGCGTCAAGACTTTCTTAAGACGTTTACCCAAATTATATCTAATCACCAAAAATGCCGCACGAATGCCTTCCACTACGACGGAAAGCTTAATGAACAGGCATAGTGGAGGAATATTCTGCCTATTCTTACATGCGCTTTCCCTTCAAAATCTGCCTTACTTAGTTTTTCGATCGGTTGTTAGTGGTAAACGAGGCCGTCGAAGTGCAGAGGAGGAGCGACGATCAGGCGAAGGCGACCAGCATCGGGTTCAACGTTAAGTGGTCTGCACCTCAGCCGATGCGGGTGGAGATGGGGACCGCTGCTGGGAAGATGAATAGCACTGGGCGTCAGAATCGCTAGTGTAAAAATCCTATTCGTGCATGTCGTACCCCGATGCTCGCCCAGATGCAAAGCAGATGTAAAAAGGCGATATGTGGCCGCGGTAACCATTCTAAATACATGTTAGACGAGACGGGTGCCAAGGCAGCTAGTAGGGGGCGTCTGGCGCATTGGAAGTTAGAGCACTCAGGTGAGTATATAAAGTGTCGGGTGGCATAGGTTGAACGTAGACCACTGGTGCAGCAACAACCGAGGCGAACGATTGCAGCGGCAAGTTTACGTTGCAAGGAAGTGTGGCGAGAACTTGTATGTATGTTGGCGGGATGGAGGCAGGTGGCGGTACATGCGCTGAGTCGGTGAAGGACGTTAGTTCTTCCCTGATGGTGTCACGTAAGGCCATGCCAGAAGGCGGTCTGGCAGAAGGGGAGGTGGTGAAAAGCCCATTGACTGGGGTTGTTTGTGTATTTTCTCCCTCATCGAGTCCCGCCGTTCCGAGTACACCAGTCTTTGTTCAGTGCCTGATTGCAGGTGGACACAGTCCAGTTTATCGAGCCGCTGGCACGTGGTGATGACTTCAGCAACCACAGACAGATTCTGAACAGCCAGGGAGTTGCAGGAAGCAGTCACTCTGCCCTTCACAGGGTGGTGCAGTTTTGTCCGACTCGAACATTAATGAACTCACACACCGGTAGAGGGCAAAAAATTCCTCGTTGTATGAATTCGACATGTGTGCGAGCATCAAAGGTCGTTTTCGCAAGAGCGGATTGAACAGCTGGTGTGCCTAAAACTTGGCGAAGCTGCTGCTTGAAGCCATGGTAGTCGGTCGAATAAATCTCATGGTTGAATAACTATGTCTTCGCAACACTCGTGAGATAAAGAGAGACGTGACGGTGCTTGTTAGGATTGGTCATAGTACTCGCTCGTAGTAATCAAGCCAGTCCTCCACATCTTTTCCGCGGAGACTGGGGAAGATTGGAAAGTACGCTGGTAGTTGACGATGTAAAGAAGAGGGGCTTGCGGTGCAGGGATGGTAATGGCAAAAGCTCAGCCTGCTCGATTTGAAACGTGTCGATGGACTGAAGGTGCCAATGGTGGCCCGAACGAGCTCAAGTGAGTACACGAGATGAGGAGAGGACCAAGGATTGTAAACACATCTCCACCACGTATGACGACTTGGTTGCAACAGTGAATGACGACTCGGTTCATTCTCAGGAGCGAGCAAGCGCCAGGGATGTGAAGAAGCACACACCCGAAAAACAATTATGACTATGCGGCCAAACAGACGATGATGATTGACTGCTTTGCAGATGAGAATGAGGAGCGTTATATACGTCTTCGATGTCCCTAAAAGGTAAAACAGACCTTGGTAAACTTTCTCTGTCTTGCCGCCTTGCCACTCTCTGTTTACTTCACATTTTTCTCACGGTTTCTTCAATCAAGCACCTTACATCGTCCACCAAATGGCAAAGCTCAGCCACAACCCATTCTTATTCAATAACATGCATACGGGCTGGCACTACTTCTATTGGTGTCTCGATTTTTTATTTGCACAGCAGTAGACTGGAATGGCCTCCCCAGTGATTTTGCAGCCATCACGTATTCATCAGCCTTTCTGGGCAACATGACTGCGTATTCTTCGTCATGAAGATGTGACTCTCTGTAACCCTCAAACGTTTACCCATCTCTCATGTAATACCCCCTAAACAGGGTCTTTCAGATAATAAAGTGAAGTGAAAGTGAAGGTATGTACCATGTGACAGCTCAAATGTTATTGATAAAGATGATTAACATATACTGGTTAATTATTTTTGAACAGCGGAACTCTTCAAGAATGTCGTTAGCCTGTGCTGAGCGAACAGCACCTTACCATGATCATGAATCTATGAACCGGTACACGCTCTCTGCTTTCTGTTCTTGTATCTTTCTTCTATCTGTTGTTCTATTTAAGCCGGGTGCACTCAAACGCGCATGCGTCAAAGCAACGCTGCTCGGAACGTTTTTATCAATATATGGCGGGCAGATCGGCGCCTGGCGTGGCATCGCTAGCGTGACGCGACGAAATGAACGCCTGGTCGAGTCGAAGTGTATTGGCACAAGTGTCATGTTCTTACACGACACGCATCTCATGGCTACTATGTTTGCACCTGTTCCATACCTTTGTCATCCATTCACGTGATAAATACAAAATTTGGCATATGTGAAGCTAGCCAAACAGCCGCGAGAACATCATGAGTGCGGCATGTTGTCATGTTGTTACGTGACACGCATGTCATGATTATCATGTTTTGAAGTGTCATTTACCTATGTCGTTCGTTCGCGTCACGTAATACCGAGTTTAGTACATGTGAAGTTAGCGAAATGGCCACGAGCGTGTGATCAGCGTATAATTTAGTCATGTCGCTACATGACACATATCTCATGATTATCGTGTATGCATGAGTCAAACACAGTCATCATCTATCCACGTCCCGTAATAGCAAACTTCGAAATGTGCAAAGCTATCGAAACAGTCGTGAGCGCGACAAGAGCGTGGCATGTATTCATGTTCTTACGTCACAGACATGTCATTATCATCATGTTTGCACCAGTCTTATACCTTCGCCATTCATTCACGTCCCACAGTGCCAAATTTGGTATAGGGGAAGCTAGCGAAACGGCAGCGGGCTTATCGTGAGTGTGGCATGTAGTCATGTTAAAGTGCTGCTCACCAGGTTTGACAAATTTGAGCTGACAAGCGTAATGCGTAGATGAGGCGTTCATGATCATGCCTGCCTAAATTCATTACTCTACGTGCCGCGAAAATGGGTCAAATTTTACAATGAACGCTGCTCCTGCTTCCTTCTGCGGGCGCGCACCCAGAGAATGAAGGCATGATGTGCGCGTACGAATGGCCCTACATACACGGCAAAGCCATGACGTTGGTTCTCTACGTAAACGACTATGCTTTCGCGTGGCCAATGGTGGCCCGTGACATGGCGAAACTATTAACGCAGCATGCGTACCTTGTGTACTTGTTGCTTAAAAAGCTGTTGTTTATGTATTTATTGCATAAATATCTAAATAAAAAATGAGGCGCAATAAGGGAATGTGAGTGTTTTTTCTCATTGATTTTTTCCCGTGAATTATATCGGGATTCAGGGCTAATGTGCCGGCGTTTAGCATGCGTTCGTGTCCCCGTGGTCACCGCATCAAGCAGGCGACAGACGTGGAACGATCCCATGTGTTCGCCCGCTCATAGTGCTCATCTATTCTACCACGTCTAATCCAGCATTTCCGAATCATCTCGCAGCAACAAGCAGTAGACCTCAAAAAAAAAACGCTGGTAAAAAACAGCGTTCGAGTACACGGGGGTTTGCTTGTTCGGGCACTTCAGTCGCACATGACCTCTTGGTCGGATGCCGGAGAGGGTAGGATAGAGATTTGGCTTCCGAAGGCTACGTGGAGAAGCGGCAAGGGTTTCAAGCTCGCCTCCTTTCATCCTCCTTTTGCGCCGCTTCCAGAACGCCGTTTTCTCGGCTCGTCATGACCCGATTCAAAAATTGTTTGTGGACACCCAACAATTTCAATGGTCTAACTAAAATTAAGCATGAGACCTTGTGAGTGGCCCTTTAAGTCATAATTTTCATGTTAGGATCTGTCACGTGTGTTCGCCATGCAGTCATGTCATACCATATGAGTTTTGCAACATGTCATGTGAACGAAGCCACCCTAAAAACAGCAAACCATGAATTGTAAATCATCAAATTTATGACATGTCTGTCATGGTTTTCATGTTTTCACTAGTAACTTATGCTTTTCCTACAGTCATGTTATGATATTATAAATTTAGTATCGATCACATCATCAAAACGGCCAGGAGAGCTAAAAGACGTGTCTAGATAGATAGATAGATAGATAGATAGATAGATAGATAGATAGATAGATAGATAGATAGATAGATACGAAATTCGACAAGAAATGCTCCGCATTTAAAAAACAAAATACGAAGGAACCGTGATAGAAAAAAGGGGGGAGAGAGAAAGCGATTCATAAAGAGCGATAAAGAACTATAAATAAACAGTAAGAAAGTAAAAAAGCAAAATTTAGGCATGAGCGAGGAGGCAGACAGACAAAAATTGTTTTCAATCTTGTACTGTACAAAATAAAATAAACAGTACAAACTTCTTAGTTTGCCTTATCATCACTTGGCCCCGTTCTTCTAGCCTACTCTCGCTTTATCTATAAGGTGAATTAAGATAGGAAAACTCAAAAACGTCCACCGTCATTTAGCTAGGCATTCCTGGTGTTTCTCCTCATCGTGGGGTTTCTTTCTCACCATTGTGCACATCTTCAATCGTTAGCAGGTTTTGGTGTTCAACTTTCGTTCCGGTGTCCGTGTGTGCACGAATGAATACGTAACAACCAAGGAGCAGGTGTGGACCGCTTAGCGCGCCAGGGTCATCACCGAGAACCTCAATATATGTTCTTTGAACTTGCTCAGCTATGTTATAACAGGCATCCGTACGTTCTGTGCCAATTGGGTGCCAAAGTGATTGTGCAGCACTGCTCTACTGCCCTTTTCGGTCGCTATCCTCACGTATGACTGACAGACGAGCTTCGAACAGTCCTGCGTGGCTCTTTCTTAACCTCTCGTAACGTTTCGTTCCGTCAACTGCCATCTTGTTAAAACCAGTAGTCCTGGTCCTGGTTCACTGGTCACAGCTGTCCGCGACGTTCACATTGGGTCGTCGCCCTGTTCCTTCAGGCCTTTCTGAGTTCCTGTTCAGCTGTCTTCCTTGTGTGTGGGTGCACCCTTCCGGGGTGTGCGGCCATTGGGGGCGTTGCTGACTTGAGCTCAGCTGACTGATATCTGTCGCGTCTCCCGGCCAGGCAAACTCTGCCTGGTCAGTATCCCTCACTAATGATAATTTACCCATTGATCTTTTCTTGCGCAGTGGCCTCAGCAGCTTTCGGTGGCTCTGGTCCCAACAAATGGGGCTTCTATTCACATGAAAAACCACAAAAGCATCCAGGAGGAGCTACGGAAGGGGACCAAACACTTCCAACTCATCACCCAGGTGTGACAGTTTGGTCGTGGAGGTATTCTGTGCTGTTCCCCAGATCAGGCCTGCGTATAAGATCTGCTAAAATGCACAATGCCTCTCTCCCGGTGAGCCCTTTTTTGTTCGTCCTCACTTTGCCTGTGCGAAAGATTTGGTTCAGAGGGTAGACTTGAGCCTGTCTCCGCCCGAAATTCTAGAGATGTTTTCTGCTGCAGGCGCGGTGGCAGTTTTTCGCTGTTCACGTAGTGCTGACGAAAATAAGATCCTCACAGAGTCGGTGAAAGTTACCTTTGCTGGAACTACTAGACCAACAGAGATCAAAGCGTGGCCACTGGTATATCGGGTTGAACTGCTATCTCCTCGTCCACTGGAGTGCCAGAGATGCTGGCGTTTTGGCCATAGCATAAAGGGTTGCCGATCAATAGAGCGGTGTCAAATGTGTGCAGGACAACACAACTCTAAAGAATGCACAGCTCACGAAAGGTCTTGCTGTCTCTGCGGTGGCCCTCACCAATCTGATCATGGCACATGCCCTGCGAGATCTCAGTGGATTCAAATTATGAAAATAACTGAGCAAAAACGTTGTTCAAGACGCGAAGCGCGAATCGCCATCGCAGAGTGCTCTCGTGGGTACGCAGCTGCTGCGATCCGTAATAACCACGTTATGTACTCGCCACTCTCACACGTGATAGCCTAGACAGTTGAGAAAACATTGACAAAGCGATTGTAGAACCTATTTGTGACGCTGACGGAGTCATTTGCTCAAATAGTAAATGCACGAATCGCTCAAGTCCCCATCAATGTTAATCATCCACATGCAGCCTCTGTGCTTTCTTCGGTTAAAGAGGTGAATGCAGGGTATGTAGAAACAAGGCCTTCTAAACCCAGCCACCCAATGACAACACCTGTTGAAGAGCTATATTCATCAAGAGCTGTTCTGATTGCGGCCGTAAAATAAGCCCCATTGAACATCTGGATTGAAGCTCTGACTCGGGTTCGCAGAACTCACAAATGGAATTCGACACAAAAAAATGAAACAGTGGGCATCGCCACAAAAAATCGATCTCCAGTGAGGCCTAGAGGAAAAAGTAAAAAAATATCAGAAAGAAATCACATCAAAAAAGAATTTTTTGAAAGATAGCTTATGGCAGAAAGCAGTGAATGCTGCCGGCATATCGTCAAAATAGGTGGATTAAGAATTTTGCAGTGTAATTGCCGGTCAATTTTTTCCGCAACTACTGAT
The DNA here is from genome assembly GCA_013436015.1 of Rhipicephalus annulatus. Taxonomy (NCBI): domain Eukaryota; kingdom Metazoa; phylum Arthropoda; class Arachnida; order Ixodida; family Ixodidae; genus Rhipicephalus; species Rhipicephalus annulatus. The sequence continues at coordinate 250,770 of WOVY01011863.1, read as the reverse complement.
TTATTTTACCTTTGTAATCAGCATTCCCCAGACGTTATGGTGTTGCAAAAACTTTTATTTCTAAAGAAAAAAAGCTTTCATCCTAAAAACTACCGAATATTTCACTTACATCGCCCCTCTCATGGAGGTGGTTTAGCAGTGTTGATCTCTTCAAAAATTGCACATCGGGTAAAAGTTACTGGTGAAATAATGAATTTAGAAAGTTAAAGTCTAACATAGATGTCGCTTTTCCGGGACACCTTCCCTTTTCGCTAGTAAACGCTTACTTTCCGTCAGGTGTTCGAAATTTTAGTGTTTTATATACCGTAATTTCGTCTTGCAGAAAATACATAATAATGGTAGGAGACTCCAATTCTCATAACACTGCGTGGGGATTCAGAAGAGATATGTGTGGAAAGCGCTTGTAGGATATTGTTGCTAAAATTAGTTAACAAGCATTAACCAGTGAACCTCCACGTTTGTATGTAATAGGTCTCACTCTGCGATTGATTTAACCTTCTGTAGTCCTAGCCTCTTTATTTCTACATGGTCTACTCTAAACTCGGGTACAAATAGCGATCATTTTTCTATATTTTTTGAGCTTGTATGTCCCGCGACTTCAATAATCAGGCAGCCCACTTCTCACATCAATTTTAATACATTTGAACAGACAGTACGTGTGGCTTTGTCAAAACGAACCGAGGTAAATAAAGAGCGAAATTAAATAAACTTTAAGGATGTTATAAAACAATCTTTAAATAAAGTTGAATTCACAGCTCAGGTCTCTAAACAACGTCCTTTGAATCATTGGTGGAACTCTTAATTGTTCACGTCATTAGAGGCTAAGAAAAGCAGCGTGGCTAAGACTGCTCTATAATCAGTGCCCTAGAAACTGGAGTGATTACAAATACGCGGCTGCAATTTTTAAGCGAGCAGTTGCCGCTGCGAAGGATAACTATGATAGCTAACGTTCCGAGTTCCTTTCAAATCCTGGCCACAGGAAATCACTTTTCAACTTCCTTAAAGCCCAAAAAGTAATTCCACCATCAACAAACCTCGAATCGATAGTTTCAACGCCACGTGAGTTGCCTACTTGTCTGGAAAATATTGCTCAAGGGCCAGAAAACCACTTCACGGCTGCTAACTTTTACCACTCGCCATGCCCTGTTAACGACGATGACTTCGAACAGGTTACAGTGTCGGAAATAGCACAAGAAGTGAAAATATTACCCAATTCTGCTCCAGGTCTCGATGCAATAACTGCATTGGTAATAAAAATAATCCATAAAGTATCAACTCAAGATTTACTTGCATAAGTTAACTACTCCATTATACATTCGTGGATTCCGCCTGAGGGGAGAATCGCGAAAATATTTCCTTTATTAAAGAAACATGGAGCTGGGTCTACATTGGATAACATTAGGCCTATTTCACTCACATCTAATGTGGTAAAACTAATCGAAAGACTTCTACACTTTAGGATAGACAACTGGTTGGACGAAAATGCAATTGTAAGCCCATGCATAATTGAATTCAGGCATGGCTGCTCCATTTGGTGTGCCCATGTTGATCTGGAAAGCGGGATACAACTAGCTCGTTCTGAGAAACAGGTTTCCATCTTAGTCACTTTAGATATTGCAAAAGCTTATGACAGTGTGGAACACATTAAACTAATAAATTCGCTAACGCACATCGGGTTACCAAATAATTCGTGGCACGGGTTTACTCCTTTCTAAAAGATAGAGAATTCTATTGCTCTCAACCCGGCATGTCGTCTTCAAAGTATAAACAAACTATAGGTCTTTCCTAAGGTTCGGTAGTTTCACCATTATTATTTAATAATTTATTGTGCACAATTCCAGTACAACATGATGTACAGGCATATGTATACGCTGACATCACATTTTTTGCTACAGCTACAGATATACATACATTATATCAGAAGCTACAGTTTCATATGAACGCTCTGGAAACATGGTTAGACGACATTAATCTACCATTAAACATCAGGAAAAGTGCATTCAAAGTTTTCCTATTAGTGTTCCAGTGCAGATTTCCGTACTTTGCAGACAGGACTTTATCCCGCTGGTGAAATCGAATAAATACTTGGGAGTGACTTATACTGATAACCTAAATTGGAGTCTGCATATAGAAAGTATGGCAGCTAAAGGAGCACAGGCGCTTGGAATGCTTCGTAGACTCAGCAATAAACGTTGTGGTTTACGTCGTGATGAGATAGTAATGATATATTGTATAAATATTTGCCCAATATTGAAGTTTGGCTGTGTCTTGTTTTCTGGAGGACCCGCCTGCAAAATTAGACCACTGGTACTACTAGAACGCGAAGCGTTACGTTTATGTCTTGGGCTCCCTAAATTTGTCGCAATTATTATTTTATATAGGGAAGCGCGCCTGCCTTCTCTTCGTGCTAAGTTCAAATACTAGCAGTCCATACCTTCCTAAAAATATACGCATCCAGACAAAGGAGGTCACAATATGTTTTCATTAATAAGTCGACGTCCTTTTTCAACCAACAGTGGTCTAGATTATCACAAGTCATCGTCGTACAGAAGCTCTTGCAAACATTACATGGTAACCTTCGTGAAGTACGGGTCTTAAGAACACTTATTCAAACAATGAAAATAGAATTTGACAATATTTTTTCTAATAATTGCAAAACTTTTCCCAGTAGATATCGAAATGCAATTTTGAAAGACCACCTGGCAAGATTAGGCACAAAGATTGTAATAGTAACTGATGCTTCAGTTCGCGAAGAGAAGACTGGAGTATATCCTGCTTTTTGACAGAAAACTAAAGCGGACTGCAAAATTTTGGTTTCGATACTGATGTCGCTGCTAAATGAGATGCTATATTTTAAACAGTGTCTAATTTTTATGCGTGCTAGAAAGAGATATACTGTCAGTGAAAACAAAAAACCTTGATCCGTTCACTTGCAGTGATGAATTCTGGGGGAGGCGCAGCAGGAGCTTCTTCATTCATTGTAACAGGCTTACTATATCATAATCAAAAACGTTTCTTGCGTTTCAATTAGCATTACTTATGTATGAAACGCACAGTGAGCTCCTCAAACAATTTTCGTTTTTTTGTACTTCGTAGCCAGAGCGTCGTCTAAATTTCATGCTTTAGGTAGCACAGGAGGGTTTATTGCAGAAGTGCCACCTTTGCCTAAACTACGCGCTCTGTGACACACACTGGCAAAATGTTCTCCACACTCACCGCCTGAGCGACAAGTGGCGCTGGCTAACACCCCGGTATTAACGCGATAGCGTTAGAGTGCTCGTGTCGCAGAAATCCCAACGTCGGCGTCATACTGTTGTTTGTGAGCGAAAAAGCAAGTTACAGAGATCGATGCGGGAGGCTGTCACTTGTCCTTGCGTGCGCACGCAATCACACTGAGAAAGCCGCGCATTCAAAAAAAAAAGAGCTCAAGGTTTCGAGGCATGGTAGTTTCTTTGCCTCTGCCACCTCTTCGTGCTTAGCTTCCAGCGCTTTTGTCGGTACGAGAGAAGAGAATGTGGGATTGCAGCTTGCGATAAACCTTTTAACTCCACTCGCACTGGACAAATTCTTAAAATTTGTGCGGCGTTGAGTTCGTGAGGTAATAAGGTCTTCTAGAGAATTCATTCTATGGTTACATGAAAGAATGTTTCAGGACCCCTTTAACGCGTGTTGTTCGACAGGTGTCCCGACGAAAACGAGCCCATTCAGCGATTTGTAGGCGCATTTGGGAAGCCTCAAACTACGTCGAAAAAGGCCGGAATAGTGCAGCCATCGCCCCTGAAAACAGACGGGAACATTCAAACAGCTCTAAAAATCAACGACTATGTCCATCCAGCAAAAAACTTATCGTGCTTTGCCGGAGGCCTTGATCACGGAAACGGCAAACGCTAGATAAGGTGCTGCTGTAAGACATCGTGAGACTCTATGGCCACCGAGAAGGCGAGTGCACGGCGTGTATCTTGGAGTCCATGCAACTCTTGCTTTAGATTAAAAAAAAAAACCTGTATCATTCGCGGGCGCACGCTGGTACAATCTACTGTGTGCGCGTGTGTGTGTATGTCACAAAACATATTTGAAGGGCGCACTAGGAACCTGATTTCGTTATCGCGTTCAACTCCGTTGAAAGTGAAGTGGTAAGGCATTAGACGTCTACTTAGAAGCATGCGTTATCTGATCGCACCGACAGAAAGTGCTTAGGCTAGGTTAGGTTAGGTAAGGTTTACTTGAATTGAAGCGATAATTGTCGAAATGTGCTCCGATAGCACGCCGCACATAGCCTCTCATTGGAACTCCTCCCTTTCCTGCGCTTCTTGCCCCTCTCCTATGCGCAGCGACTAAATATTGCTCATGTGCAACTTTACGCACAAATAAGCTTGACGGTTGGTTATTTGCACTACAAAGCGGTACCTACGCCATACGTTTATAGCAGAACCATGCGTTTTTTTATTTTTTTGGCTGAAGGTATCAAGTCAAGTGTTAGGACATAAACAAAAATGTACATGGAGGTTAAGTTTTCAATAAAAAATTATGGACACGAACGCGTATTTGTGCACCGGGAATTATTCACTAGGAATACGCGAAGGGTACTTTTGAAAGAAAGTTCATTTTATGGGTTTTACCGTCCCAAAACTACCATATTATGAGACGCACTCTTCAAAAAACTCAAATGCAATAAGGTTGGCATCAATGCGAATTTTTTTGGATGGGGCGAAGACAGCTGTTGGTAGAGTAGGATATTTAGATTAGCTGATAAGGGTGCTACACACATTGCCTAGAAGTCTATGATGCACCAGCCATAAAGATAGCACTATATTCACTGTCGCAAAGCATTACCAGATAATAGTGTGCGTGTTCGACAAAAAGATATTACATTTACAAAAAATTAATTTTTTGGCAATAATTATTTTCAATCAAAACAAAAAAACAACTGAATAAAGCATTCACCCAAAGTGTCTGTTTTTAAAATTTTATTTTCAAACAAGACAAACAAAGAGAAAAACAACTAAAACCCCTGCTTTTCATTGCTGCGACAGCTCACGTCCAAGAGCTTCACTGTGCCTGCGGTGAGTTGCTACCATCAAGATTTCTTCCGGCCATCCACAGACGTCGCATCAAGCTGGAGAAGTGGCCGCCACCATCACTTAGCTGCCCGTACTCTTCCACGTCAGCCTCATTGACATTTCTCGGCGTCATGTACTCCGGATTGAAAGTGGCGCGGATGCTAGAAGCCAACTCTGCCTGCACCGAGTACCAGGCGGGAGGAGGCGGATACCAGAATTCATTGGCGTCAGAGCCGGAAATGGTGGTGTGCATTACGGGTGTACGCTGGGTGGCCAGGTCGATTGCAGAAGATGAACTGAGAGTTCCTCCAGTTGTCTCGTTTATTGCGGCAGACGTCGTCACGGTCGGCGGATTAGAAGAGGACAGAATCTCGGATACGGTTGGCACGCTCACTCGTGTGGACGTCGAGCTGGACTGCAGAGTTGAAGGCACACGACAAGCGGACACGCCATGCATCCCTGATGGCTCTGATGTTATTGGCACACCAAACGTGAATTGGTATGGTGGAATAGCTGATTGGTGGTATGTCGAGTAGCCGGTGGGTGCAGTGAGTGGAATGAATGCTCCTCCGTCAATGCCATTGGCCGCTTCTGTCGGTACGGAAGTTTTGTAGCCCGTCTGGCAACACAAACCACCGATATCGTGAAGTAGAGTGGTCGTACGGCCATCATTTGGAAACAGCTTGAATGCCGATGCGCTCTGTTCTGCCTGCAAATATCAGTGAAATGGCAGTAGTGCAAGTTACAGGATGACTGCCGTCTCCAACGCTTCGGCACTGCAGACCATTTTATAATCTTCAATGAAAACTTCACAGTTGAAGTGTTAGATATGGGATCTATGGTCTGTTTTGTGAGACAGCCAGCGTAATGAACGACCATTTGGTAATATTCTAGCTAGAATAATCAATAATATCAACAGAATGTACGTGTTTCTACTTAATTAAAGCTTTGTAGCACAATCCTGAACAGGTGATATAAGATGTTTTTACTACACAGCCGGAAATAACGAGCGTATGCGAGTGCTTTAAGCGTCAGTGGTATATGATGGAGCTAAGTTACAAACAGTGCATACACAAAATCACAGCATATTCACGTGGTGAATGATGCTGAGTTGGCGAAGCTCTAGAGGAACGTCGGCACACCATGAATCCTTCCTGAATTTCGCCCAGCTAATAATCAACGCCGCAAGAAACATTGTATATTGCCACGTTTTTTTTTCCTCAAGTTTTGTTGTCACACCGTTGCACTACGTTAAGCACAAACTGCGCCTACGATGCTCGAAAAGCTTCAAGGCTGTAGTAGATCGTTTTGTTAAGATTCGCCCACTTTCTGAGTATTACAGATTATTCTGGAACCTACAGCGCTGGTAGCAGTACCGCTAGAACTCTCCATGGCTATAGTATAAATGCCGACGTGCACTGATAGCAGTTCTTTTCAGTTGATCGACGGCCGACACTTTGCCCACCGCTTTCAGTGTCACTGCCTTGCTGTAATCTGACTTTTCTTTTACGTGGCCGCAAGTTTGGCCCGAATAAACAGTTTATTATCCGACCATACAGTCTCCTGCCTTGAGCCACGTCACGGCCCCGTGGCAATATATACACAACATAATTTTTTTTGGAAATGGTAGCAATACGTGGCTTATTCCCCTGCATTTTAACTGATTTATGGTCGGAAAGTGAAGGGAGAGTGGTTCTTTGATCGGCCGTAGTGGAAAATTTTAAAAGAGATGTTCTTCGGATAGTGGCTGGTTGCATGTGATCATAGAATATGAATATGAGAGCTTATCGAGATTCCATGTGCCAGCACACGCTGCAGCAGCTTTCCTAGCCCTTCATTCTACCGGCTTGTTTGCGTTGCTAATACTCGAAGCGCGCTGACTGCCGATCGAAAGTGGAAGAGTGCCAAGAGCAAACGCATCGGATAACTTTGGCTCCTTGCAGTCGCGTACTACACTAGCACGCATCCGCGTGAGCGCATCCATCCATGAATGGATTAATGTATGTTTCCAACTGTGCCCTTTAGATTGCGCAGCAGCTCACACCACTTAGACCAATATGTGTTTAAGGATTGAATTCCTCTCGCGTCTTGATTGTGCCGTCTTGTGGCCTCTTATCATAGTAAATAATGCGTCTCCTATACACATCGAATAATGGATGGATGGATGGATATGGCTGTACCCTTTAGATCGGGCGGTGGCTAGCGCCACCAAGCCGTAATATCTAATGAACCAAAAAGTTTATTTTTTTCCATAAAAAGTGAGTTTGAGGATTCGTACTTTGCAGTGAAGAGTTTAATTTTCACTCGTGCCTTGACTTTAGCCACCAATCAGATAACCTCCTTCTAGTTAAGTGTACCCGTTTAAAGCTTATTTTGCCCTCCCGGTCCCTAAACCCCCGTGCTTTGAAAAACTCTGCGTCATCATCCTGAACTATAGGATGAAGCCCTTTACAGAACACTATCAAGTGTTCAGCAGTTTCTTCTTCCTCTCCACACGCACTGCATACTGTGTCTACCCCTTCGTATTTGGCCCGATATGTCTTGGTTCGCAGTACTCCCGTCCTGGCCTCAAACAGTAGAGAACTACCCCGAGGATTATCATAGATCCTTTCCTTGGCAATTTCCTGCTTAAAAGTTCGATAGATCTCTAGTGCAGACTTCTTAATTATGCCCATTCTCCACTTGTCAGTCTCCGTTTCCTTCACTTTCTTCTGAGTCTGAGTCTGAGTGCCAAAGCGTCATCTAGCGACCACTTCGAGTACTAGGGATGGATACGATGAACGAGTAGGACCTGCACCCTCCGGAGCTTCGCACCTGAAAAGACGCCGAGCTGGGTTCATCTTCGATCGGGCAGTTCCTTTTTAACGACGTCAAATAAAGTGCATTTCAGACAAACCATGTCCTTCATTTTATCTCATGAGTGCAGCCATGTGGCCGTAGCGCCTCGATATCTTGGCTAGACTTCAACCTTCGGAATATATATACTAGCAAAACAATTAGACCACTGGCAGCACTTATTAGTCAATACAGGGTTATCGAAATAGGAATCGACTTAGAAGACTATAGACCGAACTCAGTTTATTTTGTGATTGATTGATATGTGGAGTTTAACGTCCCAAAACCACTATATGATATATGAGAGACGCCGTAGTGCAGAGCTCCGGAAATTTCGACCACCTGGGGTTCTTTAACGTGCACCCAAATCTTAGCACACGGGCCTACAACACTTCCGCCTCCATCGGAAATGCAGTCGCCACAGCCGGGATGCGAACCCGCAACCTGCGGGTCAGCAGCCGACTACCTTAGCCACTAGACCACCACGGCGGGGCACGGTATATTTTGTGGGCATGCGCTCACACTCGCCCCGTTCGCTCGCGCACACTCGCTGTTTTGTCTGGAACGCTCTGCAGTGATTACGTTAAAAATAACACAGATGTTTTAAATTGCATTACTTTGCAAGAAAAAGTATTTGAAACACGGAAATGATTAACTGTGCTGAATGTTTATAAAATTTGTGTTACAGTAACCATGTATCACCGGCCATGGTGGAAAAAGGGCTGATTGTATTTGACTATTGGTCCGAAAGTTGCCGCATCCAATAACAGCCACGTCAGCAGCACTTAGGCCCGTGTAGTTGGAGTAGGTTACACATCAGAAGGATCTGTCAGCAAATGCAGTTTTTTTGTGCACTCTCACAATAATCTAATCTGTACCGACCTCCAGAGCGATCGCATTTTGCAATATTACCGTGCCACTCGCAGTGACGCTGTGAGCACGCTGTACAATCTTCCTCGTACACGAAGTGACGAAATCTTGTCTGTGGGCAGCGTCCTGCACCACACTGCTTGTCAATTAGTCATTTGCACAAACAAGCGGCGTCTCAGCCTAATATTGCTGCAGTTTTTGCCACGCAGTACACATTTTAGATTTATTCTGCTGCCCTCTGCCATTTTGTTGCGTCATAGTCTACTGGGACAAGTGGTGCTGTCAGGAAGAAAGCCTCCGAGTGCTTTCCCGCAAATGGAAGGGTTTTACACCTCTCCAGTGCCTAATACATCTCGCACCACGCTTCTTCCCCGCTTCATCAATGCCCATGCCATGCTTCTTTCCCGAACTGCTATGACATTTGTCCATGTAGGGGACGCTTCGCTCGGTCCTTGGCTGCTAGCCGATGATGTAACGCTTACGTCAAGTTACGATGATGAATTGGGTGCAGCTACGACGAATGTCTACGCACCCCTCACTTCAGCGAAAAAAGGCGTGAGAGGGATGAGCGAGAACCTGAAACTGCCCAAGGCGGGTCTTAACTTGTAAAGTCCCGTAACTTTCTTATTCCAGCAGTAGTTACTCGCAGTGTTCTTGCGGCAGCAGGGTAACGTTTTACATGTGATCAGTTATTTCTCCATTACAACAGTGAGTTTGCTAACTAGGCCTCTGAGACCACCAGGTAGTCGAATTTGCCGGAACCCTACTAATTCAGTGTCGTTCGATGAAAACGTTGTTCGGGGCCGAAAACCTACATTATGTTAAGAAGTACGTGTTGTTCGTGGCAACGAGTATTTGGATGATGGCTCAGGGAAGTTTTTTGCTTTAAGCACGTGTGGTTCTTGGAAACAGCATCAAACAAAGTCTGTCTAGAGAAATTTCCCTGAACCCTAAAAAGTCTGATTTATCTGGGCGGATGGATTAAGTCCAAAACAGAAGTAAGCCAATGGCACACTTCTAGTGTTGTGGGTGTAGATTGAACCCAAAAGCTTCAATAAAAGGCTGTACTGATGTTGGTAAAAGGTTCTATTTTACTGCTCTTTTACTTGTGGCCACATCAAATTGGTTGTATCGGCGGATGAAATACGTCTTAGAACCAGATTTAAGCTATTAGTCTGCTTCGTTTTTCTCTTCTGTTCATTGAAATGCGAAGCTCTGCTTTGTTGTTACACCACGTTTTATAAACGGAGCTGCTTAAGCTTTCGGATCCGCTTCAAGGTGTGCTCAGAAAACTGTTCCTGGCAAAAACCGTCTTTGTCTTCTTGATCTTTTGCTTAGCTGCCCATACCTGTGCGCTAGGCACACGGTCTTCCGCTGCTCCGATTTTTCCGATGTGGGGAGCAATAACCCCAATATGCGAGAAAAAAAGCACAATAAGAGTGAAAAAAAGAGGGAAAAGAAAGACAAATGGAGACAGAGATTAAAAAACAGCAAACAAAAGCACACCAAAAAGGTAAGGATGAAGTGAGAAAGAAAAGGAAGACAAAGAGAGAAAAAAAGGATGAAAGAAAAAAAAGGAAAGGAACAGAAGCTGAAGCAGTAGAAAATAGAAAAAGAAATATTGCAGAAAAAGGCAAAAATAATTGAAAAGAAAGGTCATCAAGCTTGGCTAAGGTAGGACAAAGTTGCATTACGCTTCATCGAAAAATATTTCTAGTTAGGAATCGCTGAAATTTGTTAAGGAAAGCTAGTCAAGTAAGTAACCGTTAACTATATGATCAGTTCATGCAATTTAAAATTATGTCACATTGTTTTCTTAACCTTTCCGTTCACTCACTCAAGTGTTTTGTTTAATTGTTGTGTTGCAACACGTGTATTGCCAGCAAACTCATCCTATGCCTGACAATCAGGCACAAATATGGCAGGGATTACGGCGAGTGAATTCTTCGCTGTGACCAACAAACTGCCTATACGAAGCTCGGAAACACCGATCATTACTGATACTTGTGCATTATACGTGCTCATAAGGTCAGCTGGGTGACTAAACGATTTTAGCAGCGCAACTTTGACAACCGCCAAAAAGTAAAAATGAAGTGGCAAGGTGTGAACACGTGACATGCCCATGCCATGGCCTTTCACTCTTACGTTTCACAATTACGTAATGAGGGCTTTGTTGAAAGTTGTTTTACGAAATAGACAACTTCAATACCACGTTAACACGTGCGACAATAACTAGAACACGTATACCATACGTGTTATTGTAGACAACTGCATTAGCACTTGTGGCGTATTGCTTCACCAATCAAAACTCCATTGTTCTCGTTTTCGTATATATCGCTAGCACTTTAAATCAGCTTGACGCGCCTTAGGTATGTATGCACTTGAAGGCCATATCTTTTGGTCAGGCTAGTTTTTGGTACAACTTAGTGCTTCACACCTCCCGCTCTACCCCAGAAACACTGTACATATATAATGAAGCCAATTTTCTGTTGAACAGGCTAGTTTAACATGCCATTCGGTATCTTAAGTTTCCCGCTCAACCTCCCCCTTCCCCCGTCCCTAAGAAAGAGATTTGACGTGTCACCTGTGACACTATATAGATTTCACTACAGAAGCGCAAGCTTTACCACTTCGTCTTGGTTTGACTCAGAAAGAGATGCCTCAGGATCAGAAGGCACGTCCCAGGAGAGATGTGTTGGATCAGTTACAGGATTCTGCAGGTGGAGCAGATGGGACGGTGTGTCAGCAGACCGAGTAGTGTTGCTGCTTCCACAGATATCTCGCCCTGGAAAGCGGCTTTCCTTTTTGAACTGTGATAAGTACGTCAACAGCCGAGAAGTCTGCGAAGAAAGCAGCAAATTGGAAACAATTATTTGGTCATTAAACCTTTAACTTATATCAAGCCGAAGATGCCGACTGGGTCCAAGGACTTCGAGCGGTCACCTGAGGCACCGTCATCATAATCGACGGAGGGTGCGAAGGGAGAATGGTTAATCCCCCTTTCCCCCACCTCGCCCGGAGGAAACTGCCACACTTCAAATAAAGTTTATTCCTTCTTTTAATTTAGAATCAAGGCCTTTTGAGCAAGCGAAATGTGAGACGGGGCCTCGAATTCTTAGCGTAACAGGTACAAATGAGCAGGACATACGAAAAGGCAGCCATATCAGTTTAGGATGGTTTAAGGTTTGTGCGAAGAAAACATAGCGCTGAAGGATAAATTTGTTGTCGTTCGCTCTAAGTAATAGAATATAGTGAAGCCTTACGTTTTGTCGTACATTTGAATGCATGCATTGCTTTACCAAAGCGATGCAGTTATAGAAAACATGTCGGCTTTAGATGTGCTTTACTTGTGCTGTGTATGTCGGAAAGCATACAAAGCGTCATTTTGATGTTCAGCGGAAGGTTTCTGACCCTCCACAACACAGAAACAGGCGCACAAGTAAAAGCACGCGAACTCAACTCTTGTAATGCAGCTCACTTCAAGTAATAATTCATTCTTGGTTAGCTAAAGGGTGAGGACGAGGTAAAGTTCGACTGACAGCTATTATTGCATCGAAGATTTTTATCCTACCAGAAACGGATGAACACAGGAAACAGTGAATGAGACGGCTAGCGGCTAGACTACCAACTCTGTGGAATCCTTCAACCTCCATTTCTCCGTGCCAAGTATTCGTCCATTTTTGGCTTGATAGATTTCCTAGGCGCAATGCACCAACTAAAACAACGAGTTCTGGTGAATAATTTCAGCATAGTTGAGTATTCTGTTCACCACATTGTCTAATACATTAATCAGTTACCACAGATATTACCAAGTATGCAGCCATGATTGTTGCTAGTGCGGTAGAAGCCTTGATGTGGGATAGCAGGATGAATTTCTACAGAACCTACTAAAACTTTGTAGCGTCAGACACAAAAAAGAAAAGTCATAACTTTTGGAATTTCTTCACAAGTGCGAGCGGCGATTTGGAACCTGCATTTATTTGTAACACTTGAGTGAAATGAATTTTATATAGTTATATTGTTATATCGTTAAATTGGAATATGTCTCTGCAATCTGGAACCCACACCAAGCATATCTCATCGACTCACTTGAGGCAGTTCAAAACCGTGCTACTAGGTTCATTCATTCTTCGTGTTCGTATAATATTAGTGTATCATCCCTCAAAAAAGAATCTGCTCTTTTAAACCTTGACGTTCGCCGTCGCATTTCCAGCCTCTGCCTGTTTCAGAAAATTTTTCACAGCCAATTCCGTCATCCCTACATTGTTCCACCAGCCCGCATATCTCACCGCACTAGATATCCACTTCAAGTTGCCCGACAGCGCATTAGAACGACCACCTTTTCTATGTCCTTTTTTGTACGGACTGCAAACGACTGGAATGATCTTCCCCACGACGTCGTGGCCATTTCCTGTCCATCCACATTTTACGACCAACTGTCTGCACATCTTTCGCAATGAAAACCCGTGTCAATAAAAAAATAACAGAACTTTATTTGTTAACCCACCCCTTATGTAATACCCCCTCGGGGGTCTTTAAGGAAATAAAGTGAAGTGAAAGTGAAGTGAAGTTTAGGAGAGTTTTTTGAGCAGAAAACTGACTTGACACGCAACAGCTCGAGTGTGACGATTCTTTGATATCTTGAAATAAGTCAATCGGGCGACACGCTACAGGTACACTGCTGCTGAAACTTAAACTGTTAAGAACTTTGTGCAACCCTCTTGGAAGTGATACTACGTTGACGAAATACGGGGAGAACTTCTGATAGTACCGCTGAAACGTAACAAAACCGTGGCACTTCATATTTCTATTTCTACCGTGAAATGCAGTGGCAGATATCTTGAATCACGTACAACTTTTGTGATTTATAAAAAAAATATGTGTGTAATAAAATGGCCCGAACTACAGATTTCTAGTGGAAACAGCTGCCCTCAAGTCACTCATTAAAATCTCGTTAACAAGCTGCTGTTACGATGTCGCAAAAACAATAGAAATCCCGAAGATTAGCTCACAAATATACTTTAATGAGGCCTATTTGTTTTATTGCAATCTCAGGTACAGCGCAGGAACGTCACCTTCGAGAGGTGTACATCACGCAGTTTCATACAGTATTACTGAAAGGGGAATCTGGCGCAAGTGTCTACGCTGGCTCCTTCAGCGGCGCTTGTGCCCTCATTGGAATTATGGGACGTACGGGCTTCGGATGTGCTTCGAATGGATAACTTTCTTGAGAATCGCGACGCCTACTTAAGCCAAAGTGATATGAGGTTATGTTTAACTAAAACTAGCTTCAGTTTTTTTTCACACAGACTCTATAGCAAAAAGTTTTCGTTACAAGACGGTAGAAGCGAAACCTGAACAAATATAAAGGATTCTGACACCGAATTTGGAAACTCCAAATGCTGGCGTTGTTTGATAGTCCTGCATGCGGGGCCACCTATGACCAACTATCAGTGGCGAGCGTAGCCTAGGAGGTTTTAATATTTTGTTTTAAATTAAGGGTGCGTGCTCTTTCGAGTATTTAGGTGCAATTGGAATATTGTGTCGTTTGACGAAGACCGAGACTCTTGTGACGTTGCAGGGTCGAAATTTGTGGGGCACGCGCAATACCCCAACAGGCGCCCGGCGGGTTCTGTTGTTCGACACCCCTCTCGTTCTGTTGTCAGGCTTCCCTCAAAGTAGTTTTGGCTGCCTACGCCAGGAATACTTTTTTTTGAAGGTGCTGGCTCAAGGCACCCACATTATTTCATTCTTCACCGCGCGTGGGTCGCCCTATTGAAAACAGTCCCAGGAGCTGCACCGCTGTGGGGCGCTAGTTTTTCACGGTATTTAGGTTTGTGTTTCAAACTGACGCGAAATTGTTCTTAATTACCATCGCTACCATTAATTATACGAGGCGGTAAAGCATTTACGATGTAAAATAGGCATTACGAGACCCAAAGTTACACATTTCTGTGAAAAACTCGCGAACGAACGTTCCGCTGTCAGGGGTCCTTTATTGGCAGGCATTGCTCTGCCATTGTGTTCCAAGTTTGGCATCAAGATATAATGACATATTTTTACAACAGTTGAAAACAACAAACATTCTTTTTCGGCCCTCGAAAGTACGCACATTTTAATTATGGTAATAAAAGTACAGCATTAAGTGAGAAACACTTCATGTTTTGTCTGCTGCGATATCAGATGCATCTGTGCAAATGGTCTGTCCCAACGCACCTCTGGTTTTATTTTGAAGTCGAATGTGAGGTGCGTGAATATTCGTCTACGCAGCTTCGTCGTCACAGTCAATTTGTATGAATTTTTGCAAGACGCTTTATTAAAAAAGACGTCAATTTTTTCAATATTCTGCGCTGACGTGGCACACTTAATCTTTCCGCCCCGGTTAGTAGATGACTCTTCGCTTAAGCTGCAAAAAACAAGAGGTAACGCTCTGCTTTGCACTGCGCCTAACTACTCACGCTGCGCAAAGAAATCGAAAAAAAATATATTCGAGGACAGTCCGCCAGCCAAGAAAATCCAAACCTGAGTCTTCCAATAATTCTCATGAGGGCACACGATCACAACGCCATTTTGCTCTTGAGGTAACAGTGTATGAAACTATATGTATATTGCTTCTTCGTGGACTCCGAAATGAGCACGTGAGGGGTTGCAATTTCAAGAACAGATATATTGCTTAGCTGACACTAAACTCCATGGCTTCTGAAGTTTCTTTATCGGCCTTTGGTTTCTTTATTGAATGTCAACGACATATTGCAAGATGATTGTTGTATGTATAAAAATTATTGCTACTGTTTGGAGTCAACTTCACTTTTAGCGTGAAGGCATGGCAAACTAGGGCATTGTGGCCTCGTGGGAAGAGCCTATATTTATTCTTAGGTTGTCCCCGGCTCAACAATTGACAACATTCATACTATCAATCAAGTATTAGAGAAATGCTTAAAATATAGCGAAACACTATACGTAGCCTTCAAAGATTACGAGAAGGCGTTTGATTCAGTAGTAATATCAGCAGTCATGCAGACACTGAGGAATGAAGGCGTCGACGAAGCATATATAAACATCCTGGAACAAATCTACAGGAGATAAGCTGTTACCGTAGTGTTTCATAAAGAAAGCGACAGAATACCAATCAAGAAGGGTGCAAGGCAGGGGTACCGCGTGCTTACAGGAGGTTTTCAGAGGCCTAGAATGGGAACAGTTAGGCATAAGCGTTAATGTAGAGTACCTCAGTAACCTGTGTTTCGCCGATAATATCGCATTGCTGAGTAACTCTGGGGACGAATAGCAACTCCTAATTACGGAGTTAGACAAGGAGCACAGAAAGTAGGTCTTAAAATTAATCTACAAAAAACGAAAGTAATTTACAACAACCTCGGAAGAGAAGAGCGCTTCGAGATAGGTAATAGTGCCCTTGAAGTTGTAAAATGGTATGTCTGCTTAGGAAAGGTAATAACCGTGGAGCCAAACCACCACGAGACTGAAGTAACTAGAAGAATAAGAATGAAGTGGAGCGCGTTTGGCAAGCACTCTCAAATCATGATAGGTAGATTTCCACTATCCCGCAAGAGGAAGGTATATAACAGCTGCATCTTGCCGGTATTTAGCTACAGAGCAAAAACCTGGAGACTTACCAAGAGGGTTCATCTTAAGTTGAAGTGGATGCAGCGTTCATTGAAAAAGAAAATGGTAGGTGTAACAATAAGAGACAAGAAGATAGCAGAGTAGATTAGAGAAAAAACCGGGGTTAAAAATATTAAAGTCGTAATCAAGAAGAGGAAATGGATATAGGCCGGGCATGTAGCACGTATACAGAATAACCGCTGGTCATTAAGGGTAATTAACTGGATTCTTAGAGAAGGCAAGTGGGTTAGGGGAAGACAGAAGGTTAGCTGAGCAGATGAGATTAAGAAGTTTGTGGGTCTAAATTGGCAGCAGCGAGCACAGGCTCGAATTGACTGGCGGAACATGGGAGAGGCCTTAGCCCTGCAGAGGACGTAGTCAGGCTGATGACGATGATGTCCCCGGCTATAGATTGAAAGTAAGTATGTGCTGCTGGAGGAACTCGGTGCTTGTGTTACGAACGCTGACGCCCTTTGACTCAATTCTCATCTCCAAGCTTCTGTAGATCCTGTAGAAGAGCGCAGTTTTCGTCAGAAACTAGACCAGAGCTGTCATAGGTGGCTACTGTACGTGAACAAGAAAATTGGCTCCTTTTGAATGTGGTAGGCGTCTGCAATGGCACGTCGGCCCTTTACTTAGTTTTGTTAAAACTTAGTAAATAGAAAGTATGAGAACTTGTTAAGTTCTCATCCTTTCTGTCAGTGCAACAATCAATTATGTTCATGATTTGCAGGTAAGACACAATGTTTTTGAGCTTATTTGTCAAGACAACCGATGTCCGCGCATGACCTCCACCCATCGCATGAGCATGATATGCAGTGAGGCTACCTTACGCGACGCGTAGCACCTATACGAAATACGAAGTTGCGAAGTTGCGTGCATGTTGGCAACCGCATGGTCAGCACGCTGCTGACGCTGCTCATACACTGCCGTTGCGCAAAGGTTTTCATTAAGATGCACAGCATGTGTTGTGTGAACCTGGCAAAATATTCATTCACCTCAAAAAGAGGTCACGGTGTTCATTTTCAATCAGATGCGAAGCTTGAAGGTAAACTGCTTCAGCGTTTAAAGCATCCACTTGCTTGATGAATGCAATGTTAAGGCTTACATTATCCGGTAAGAGCAGTATTTTACTTAGGCTACATATATTAGCACTTAAGTAATTACGATTTATTCATCTACGTGAATCCTACGTGTGGCTTTGGGTTCAAGCAAGATGGAAATAAATGCACTCTCATGCCGAGCGCCTTGCTTATATATTCAAAATTGTATTATACAACACCAATTCTCAATTATAAAAGATATAGTTATTTTTAAACATGTTACATGCTTATGCTCCGCGCATACTGCCAGGACATTTTGAACAGTAATTAAGAACGTTTAAGCGATCTGGCATAAGTACTCTGTGCTATTTTGTTGGCCACGCTGCCATGCATTCTTGCGTCTTCATGCAAGTAACTTTCAAATAGTCCTAAAGTTGCTAATAAACTAGCAGTTTTCTTAGAAAACAAAGCGCGTTGCTCTGAAACGGGTGTGCGTGCCCGTCTCAGAGGTGATGAGCTGGAATGCAAGGCGACAAAAGGTGGCACCGCCGTCTCGTCTTAGTAAAGCGTCGGAAACATTCGCCTTTTCGTGCAAGCGTTGCATGTTCAGCGCAGCATGATAAGCGCTATGGTCCTTAAAATTACTTACGTGTGCCTTTTCTAGTAAAAGACGCACATGCAGATTATATACGTATTGTTATGGTTCCCCAGACGTGTAAAATAAAATTTAATTGACATTTGCACAAGCATGCATGTTAAACCTTGAGCAACACTGGTGGGCACTGCGGATGGGGTCGGCCTTTTCAAATACCCGATGCCGTTAAATGTGGTAAACAGACAAATGTACAGACCGACAGACAGACAGACACACGCACACACACACACACACACACACATACACACACACACTCACACAGACACAGACACAGCAATTTTTTTGCGTTGAATGTCCCCAAGAAAGACTATAGTCTTCAAAACGCAACAAGGAATCGACTGAGTAAACTAATTACCTTCGGTAGACCCTCAGTGTAGACGTGAATCCTTTGTGAAGCGGCACCCAGTTGACGCACGCGGACAGCGCATGCCAGCACCCTTACGATCATTTCCCTGATGTAGTGTTGCAGGCGAGTCAGGCGCTGCACTGTGTGGTCCAGCTGGTAGCGCAGCATATCCCGCGTCTGCTCCAGTGAGCTGATGTAGTTGCGCATCTCGTAGATGCAGTTGTGATCCCGCTGTTGCTCAGCCAACAGGCTGAAGCAGCAGCCACGGGTGCAACGCACCATCCGCTTGGAGCACTGCTCAAGCTGGTGCGACGACAGCTCTGAAGCGAGTATCTGAACTCCGCAGTCGGGACAAAGAACCGGGGTAAACTCGCACGTCTCCAGGTGGTGATTCACAGACTCCAAGGTCATCTGTAAAGGAGAAAGCATTGATTTCCTTTCCTGTTCATTTATGATATTGTCACGTAGTCATCATGACATCACTCGTATGGGTATAGCTAGCCACGACAAGGTCAAAAAAGGCAGACACACATACAAACACAGAGCGCTAACTTGCAACTAATGTTTCATTTGCTATCACACACGTGGTGTTTATATAATAACAGTAGATTGATAAACAATAGAGAACGTCATACTAATATACAGCACAGCTCATGCGCGATTCCGCACCTATTGCGACAATCTGTACTCGCCAACGTCTAAGCGCAGATTCGAGATACCTTTTAAAGACAATAATCTTTCTTGCAGACCTTCGGCGCAAATATTTTGGTCTGTCTGTGTTCTGTACATTGGTCTGCTTGTCCACTGCGACAGGCATTGGGTACTTGAAACGGCTGACCCAATCTGCAGCGCCCACCAATGTTGCTCAAGATTGAGCGTTCAAGCTTGTGCAATTCTGAATTAAAAAGCAATTCTTGCGCATGTCTGGGGCATCATAACAACAAGTATAAATTTTTCATGTGCGCATTTTACTAGAATAGTCATAAATAAGTAATTTTAAGGGGCGTACCGCTTATACGCTATGCTGAATGCAACGCTTGCACGAAAAGGCTAGTGTTTCCAACGCTTTGCTAAGAAGAGACGGTGGTGGCACCTAGCCGTCTCCTTGCGTTCTACACCTTATCACCTTTGAAGTCGGCAGGCACACCCGTCTCAGAGCCACGCGCTTTGTTTTCTAAAAAACTGCCAGATGGCGCTCTTGTCTCACGTGTGAC
The DNA here is from genome assembly GCA_013436015.1 of Rhipicephalus annulatus. NCBI lineage: Eukaryota > Metazoa > Arthropoda > Arachnida > Ixodida > Ixodidae > Rhipicephalus > Rhipicephalus annulatus. Next base: position 231,127 of record WOVY01011863.1, on the reverse strand, counting down.
GTGACGTGATGTGCTCGTTCACCTCCGCTGCACGCTCGAGGCACTCTAACGCAGCGCCTCTAGAATACCATTCACCAATTTTTTTGCAGAACATCAAATTAATTTCTTGTTCACTCTCTCCACACACAAGACTATCGTCCTTCGACGATATTTGCAGATTAACTTGCAGATATGGGACCATTTTTTCTGTTACCGACGAAATGTGTGTGTGTGTGTGTGTGTGTGCGTGCATGTGCGTGTGTGTGCGTGCGTGCGTGCGTGCGTGCGTGCGTGTGCGTGCGTGCGTGTGCGTGCGTGCGTTTGTGCGTGTGTGCGCGTGCGCGTGCGCGTGTGTGTTTGTGTGTGTGTGTGTGGCCCGATGCCGCAGGTCAGCCGCCGAACCACATAAACATAAACAACCATATGATTATAAGAGACGGCGAAGAGTAGGGGGAAATTTTGGCCAACTGGAATTCTTAACGTGCGCGGGCCTCAAGCAATTTAACCTCCATCGAAAATGCAGCCGCCGAAGCCGGGATTCGATCCTGCGACCTGCGGGTCAGAAGCCCAGTGGTTGATTGCTTTCTTAGAGTGTCGTGGCCCCAAAGCTTTGGCTATATTGCGCTAAACGCGAAGTGTTTTCTTAGCCACAAGACAATTGTGGCGGGTGGCGGCATAAGTCAACTGCTATTGCTATAGAACAAATCATTACCTTAATAGAACAGATACCAGCAATAGTCAAGAGCGTGTGTACCAAGTATCAACGCAAAACGTGATGAAGCTACAACTAGCACATGCAACGCCATTAAAACCGACTTTTTATTACTGGCAATATAATTGGTTCATCCATTACGTTAATTCATAACACGCGCTTTAATTAGTGATGAAACCCATACACAATATGAATCCCCGTGTCCTCAAAAAAAGGCGGTCCCAGATATAGGACGTCAGCTTTTAGTGATGGCTGTTATGTGTACTCCGTTCCTTTCCTATCTTTCTTTGCACGTGCTGTGGTGAATAAGAACCAATATCTTGCCACCCAGATGCGTATTTTCTCTTTTTTGTTCCCCACAAAGATGCGATACTAACAGCCAACGGTTTTCAAAGCGCAAAGGAGGAAGCTTTGCGGATTACAAATGCAAGGCAAGAGGCTTTAAAAGTTCACGTCAAAAGGGTATTGTAGCCGCATTGACCTATTTTTTGCATCACAAAAGTTTGAGCACTTTGGGGCATATCTTACAGCTTGATATTGTTAGGAATACCAGCACAGTGTTAAGTGGACGTTGAAGCAGGTGGATTATTTTTCCCGCAAAGGACACGTTTCATGCACATCGCTGATTCTCAGAGCACGCCTATCTTACAGGATCAATTGTGGTGGTACAATAGCGACGGTGACCACAGCACCTCATCTGAGCCTTAGAGCTGCTGTTTTAGGACTTAAGTCGACAAAAAGGCTAGTTTAGTGCCCCGTATGCATTTCCAGTTTTGATAAACAAGAGCACATAGAGACAGAGATACGCAAGGGCAATTATGCGAGTGCTATGGCTTAGTATGGCGAGCCGAGTGCCCATTTATGAGCACTCTTTTCGGACGAATAACGAGTTCTCCAGAGATCATTTTATTTTTGACCCTAACTGCTAAGGCGAGACAGTGTAAAAAGCGGCTACAAAAACGCCTTCGCTTATGGCCTGCGCCTGTGGGATGTGTTGCCTGATTGGTTTGCATGCTTTCCTGCCAACGGTCTATGATAGGTTGGCGAATGCTTTTTGCAAATATTACTGTCAAACATACGACAGCTCCCAGAGCTCTACTGTTTGAAAGATCTATCGATACTAAACTGGGCAGTAACCTGACATTAAACTGACCGCTGCATAAGCTGTGCCCGCTTGTGAGAATTGCTGAAATGAATTCTGGCAGAAAACAACAGCAAAATGACCACTAAAATCTAGTTAGTTAGGCCTCGGAAATCTAGAATTGAATTGATTGATGCGTGGGGTTTAACAATCGAAAACCACCATATGAGTATGCGAGACCCCGTAGTGGTGAGCTCTGGAAATTTTGACCTCCTGGGGTTCTTAAACGTGTGCCCAAATCTGAGCACACGGGCCCTACACCTTTTCCGCCTCCATCGAAATTGCAGGTGCCGCAGCCGGGATTTGATCTCACGACCTGCGGATCAGCAGCCGAGTACCTTATCCACTATACCACCACGGCGGGGTAATCTTGAAATGAAGCATCGCTTCTATTCCAGGCATCGCGACTGGCCTCATCGAAAGCATCAAGACATAGCTGTAAACGGGTGACGTTGGAGATGCATACGGCGAATATTTTCGCAATTACCGGCAGTAAAAAAATATTCCAAAGTTTCCCGAGTGGTGATAAGTAGTATCTCCACTTCCAAATCTTCACATCCAAGGAGGTGCTCATGGATGAATTCCACTCTTTCTGAAAGCAATGACGACCTGGCTAGTGTGCCACACATTTCTGCAGAACTGATGCTACTAAAGTGGAGGCACTCGTGTCAACTGCTGCTTATGGCAGATGATGGTTTCCTATAGTCATTCCTTTGAATCTGCCTGCGATGTTGTCCTCACACAAAAGTAATGTTATATAGCCTGACAAAGGCTATATAACAGGAAGGAGTAGCCCCGCCGAGGTGACCGAAATGCAGCGGCGGATCGCATCCTCGTCTGGAGCCACACCCATGCGCTGTGCAGAGATCCCCGAAAGCACTCGTCGTCCGGCTTGTGACAATTATATCTAACTATAAACTTTTTAAGGCACCTTGTACACCGAAATGGAGACATTGAGATAATGGCGTTGTTTTCTCTACGTGCGTGTATATTTATAAGCGATTACTAATTATGGACTTTATGACGATTGTCGTGGTTAAACGTTTCAAAACATTACAAGATATTGAGAGATGCTGTACTGAAGGGCTCCGCAAGTTTTGACCATCTGGTGCTTCTCGAAATGTTCTTACATCGCATAGTACACGAGCATCTAGCATTTTTGATTATCGAAAGTAATGTCGCCATGGGCGGGCTTGAATCCATGTCTCATATTCAGCAGCCAAGCAAAGTAAACGTTTTACTACCGCGGCGAGCTCGAGACAGATATTACGATTGAGATGTTTCGTGTCTTATCTTATCTATGCACACCCTCATGACATCGCCACTCGGCGACAACTCATATTGACATTCGGTGCGATGGCTACGGAGGCAACTCTTCGGCACATTCGTGCTGCTACCCAAGTTATACGGCCGCTTGTGGCCGATTTCTGTATCTTACGTTTGCATACTTCACGTTGATTGATATGTGGGGTTTAACGTCCCAAAACCACTATATGATTATGAGAGACGCCGTAGTGGAGGGCTCCGGAAATTTAGACCACCTGGGGTTCTTTAACGTGCACCCAAATCTGAGCACACGGGCCTACAACATTTCCGCCTCCATCGGAAATGCAGCCGCCGCATGCATACTTCACGTCCTTAGTGACTTTTGCATATAAAAATGTGAATGTGAGGGGTTTTTTGATGGTTCAGCATATATTTTATTCTCAAAAATTAGTAAATTTTATTCGGAACTAAGCAGCATTTGCGGCCGCTGAGTTACCCGTTACGTCACGTACGCCATGGTAACTTTGTGAACCTAGTGAGCTAAAAGTGTGAGACTGAAAATAGAAGAAAAAGAAAGCACTCTTACTAGGCAAATAAATTTTTTACCTAAGACTTCCCGTCACAGTTTGAGTCCTATAAATATAAAGCGGCGTGAAATTTAGTGAAGCAAACGAAATTATCATAAGTAAATTTACTCTTTTTGCCTTATTAGCAGGCGTGCTATTTGTTTCGTTAGTGGAAGTACCAAGACAGGCACCCGGCCAGGACTATGGTTCATAACCTCATCACCCTTCTCACTCTGTTGTCGGGCAGCTTTCAGGGTAGTTCTAGTTGCTTAGGCCAGGAATGATTTTATTTTTCTTAACACTACACGCACTTACCATAAGGCCGGACTGATACTCAAGCACTCATATCACTGCAGTCTTTCCTGCGCCCGGCACCCAGATTTTAAATTTGAGCTTTACACGTCAACAAAGCTTGGGCGAACAAGATTTCATGCCCTATGCTAATTTGGGGTTGTACTTTCTTATGCTTTTCCGCATGCGTTTTGAAGTGACGCGAAACTGGCTGCAATATTATCTGGTGCTTTCTCAAAACCATACGTAATTACAAGACGTCCTTGCGGAGCGCTCCGAAAATTTCAACCACCGTGTATTTGATAAGCAGGCTGGAGTGCTATATGTTGTATCTACATAGAAATGTTTCAACAATGAGAGAACTAGAATTTAGTAGCCTACCTTCGCCATGCAGCCTGCCTCTTTGTTAGGACAACGCATGGTCAGATGGGCGATCATGTTGTTGACCAGAGGAACCACCGGCACCACCTGCGACAGGGTCATTTCTCTGCGACACAAGGGACAGCTGCCCGATCCAGGACTTGGGCTGTGAGCGAGCCAGCCGTGGATGCAGATTGAACAGAAGACATGGCGGCAGGGACATTCCACAGGCTCGCGGTACACACCGCGACACACGGTGCATACCAGTTCCTGTGGGGGCCTCGGCTCGAAGTTCTCCACAGAGTACACAGCCAGATCGGCCGGTGTTTCGGCACGGTGGGTCGCGCTCCGGCTAGAACTCGACGCGGCCGTCATTTCTAGAGACAAACTGCTGAACCAGTCGCGTCCAGATGAAGCCATCACCGGAGCGCTGCAAACAAAGGCAGGCAGCCTATAGTGCACGTGCACGCGCGTCAGTGCATTCTAATGTTCACAAAGTGCAACAAAACTGAGTACAATATACGAGAAAGCCTCAGTGTACAGTGTTGCAAGTTTTGGCAGAAAGTTTTGTTAACAATCATTAGTCTTGATATTCAACTTGCCGGGGTTTACGATGGGGTTCAATTCAAGTACGACGTTCTGAAAGGTTAACTCGTATTAGTTGCGTCGCCATAATAAACATTTAAAACGTAGGTCAATTTCATGGATGCGAAATTGAGATTGTTCCTGACAGTTTACAGAGTGAAACACCGCTTTTAAAGGCAGCAGTGGCCTCGGACAGGTGCATAACTACTGTCTCTAGCATACGTCGATGCATCCGGTCACAAAAAGCCTAACAAAAAGCATTTCCTCACACAGTGAGGGCACTCAGAGGTGACTGGACTGGCCAAGACTCATCACAAAACATTAAACAAACATGACGCGGCTAAAGGGGGCGTTTATGTGGTGGCGACAAAGTGGAGCGACTTCTCGTGGCCTGCTGCCAGGTAAGCGTGAAAGAAATGTGATATCATGATTATTTTTTAGATGCGAAGCAGCTCTTTGACTGGCATGTGTGACACTGTTCATCCGTGTCTCCATGCCGACCCACCGCACCGCGCTACCCTCACCGCAGCCGTTGGGGCAGTGCCATCTAGGTCACGCCTTCCCTGGCAGTGCGCGATGACGTCACTCTCTCCTTCGCCTGTCGGACGCACGCCGTGCGTAACCATCACCTTTACTCACCCTCTCCACCGCTCGCAACGCTTGAGTGCACATTGAATGAATACTCTTTGAGCTCGCTTATCTGCGATCGGCTTGCAAGAGCTACTAGATCAACATGGCTGGTTTTTCTGCTAGGATCCGTCTCCCACGCCATTGGAGAATTCTACTGAGTGAATTATCAACTCGCTGGAGGACGGGCGGGATGACTTTTACAAGCATCTCACGTGGGTCGACCTCGACGTGCTGGCCTTCCAGGAGGTCTGTGCCCTGACTTAGGACCGGCGCCTGCCGGGGTACGTGGGTAACAGCAGTCGGACTGAGTGCTTTCTGGAAGCCTGCTCCGCTACCTCCTGCCTGGACGACTGCCACCCACAAAAGGAAGCGTGGTGTGCCGTATACCTGAAGCGCTAAATCCCATAGGCTGAGGTATTCGTGGCTGGTATACTCGGTGGCCCCCTCTAATGCTGTGCCGTCCGTGTACGCCTCGAGCGGGACGTCAACACCTTGGTCAGTATGCACATTTAGCAAAACCAAACTTGAGAATCTAGGTGTCTACGACAGCTGGCCACGGGCTGGCGAGGAAGTTCATGCTCTGCGGGGACGTCAACGCACACCAGGCAGCGTGGGGCAGCCAGAAGACCAATCCTCGGGACAAGGCTGTAAAAGACGTGCTGCTGAAGCGGGGCCTGGTAATAATGAACGCCGTTGTCACCAATTTCACTCGTGGTGGAAGCTGGGCAGCCTGCACGGCCATCAAAATTAGTGCCACCAGGGAGGCATGACAGAACTCATAGACACCGGTTTAGGACAAGTAGAGCTTCAATTACCTGCCTCTTCTGCTGTGTCCATTTTTCGGCAAATTCCCCAGGGGCCGAGAATACCACGTGGTGGATCGGCGGGTATATCGGCATGTTTTATAGGAGGACACAAGTGGCGGGGACCTGATGCGGCTGGTGGCTGACAGTGCTAGGGCAGCAACGATCGTCCCCATGGTCCGGCAGGGACAGCCTGTCCCGGACATAAAGCACTTGGCACTGAGGGTAGCGCGGTGGGAAGCACAGTAACAGGCTCAGACGAGGGCCCTACTAGAGCTATGTACTGTGTTCCGGAGGGTCGACACAGTGTGCAGGAGCCATGCTCGCAGGCGCAGGTACCAGGTGCCTAATCATTTTGCCCCAGGCCTTCAACCAGGTGCTGTCCATACCAGTCCACTTGGCCATCCCCACTTCAGAGCTGCCTTAGCTCCTAGCCGACCAGTTTGCCAGCAGGGACGTCGCCCAGCTGACCGCTTTACCACCCAGGCTGCCCTCCCGTGTCCAGCCTCCTGTTATCATGCAGGATAGGTGGTCGCACAGATTCAGGAACTGTGCAACGAGCCCTTTTGGGTGCACGAGATTGTGGCAGACCTCGAGGGCTGTAAGCAACTCAGTGTCCCAGGAGCCGATGGATTCACCTTCCAGATGCTCCGCAACCAGAACGAAGGAGGCTATCAACGTCTCTCGGGGTACAATAACCACTGAAACTAAGCGTGCAATTGGGCTAGCTTGTAAAAGATTATTAAACATCTCGGCGCGAAAAAATTCGGACAACAAACAGAAGAGCACAGTCTTCTCTTGTGTTCGTTGTCTGAAAATTTGGGCGCTGAGAAGTTTAATAACTACAACCACGTCTAGGACACCGCAGTACTCCCGGATTCCTGGCGCACTGCACAGGTTGCACCTATCCTGTAGCCCCGTAAGAAAGCCACTGCACTCTCCTCGTAAAGGCCAGTATCTTCATCTTCTCCAGCCTGCAAGATGCTTGACAAAGTGGCCTTGGAGAGACTGCAGTGGACATTCCACCAACTGAGCTTCTTCCCGGTTCAACAGACGGCCTTCAGGCTACACCGGTTTACTGCCAACTCTATAGCAGACGTCGTCGCTATTATGGAGGACGGCACGAGCTGTGGGGTTGTGGCCATGTTGCTGCTGCTAGATGTAGAGAGCCCCTTTGATGGCCTTCCACACGTGGCCTTTAAGGTGACCTTGGACCAGCTTGGCATGAGCAGGTGCTTCTGAGGCTTTGGGACCACCTTCCTGTTTGGGGGGACTTTCCGTGTCTGTGTTTGAGCGAGGTTCAGCCAGCCCAGTGAGATGACTGCAGGTGTCCCACAGGGCTCGGTACTGAGCTCATTTCTCTTCAACATGGCGCTTGCAGAACGTCAAGCTTTCATGTCGACAGACACCAGGTTCTCGGCTCACTGCTCCATCTAAGATGACGACGTGACACTATAGGCAAGAAGACCAAGGCGGTCTATCCCTGCTATGAGGAGTTCACTGCAAGCACTCGTGGATGCAGTGATCTCCTCCGCCGGAAGCATTTACCTCAAGGTCTCTGCAATCAAGACCGAAGCTTTGCTGATCCACCCACTTCAGGAAGCATGGGTCGATGTAAAGCAGCTGAAGGTTGACAACCGTGGTCTCCCGTTGAGGTTGGAACTAGGGTCCCTGGGCCTCATTTTCGACAACCAGCTCACCTCAAACCCCGCTCCTAGGGCCAAATGCCACCAAGGTCCAACGAGTGCAGTAATTGATCAGCAAGCTGCAGCAGTATGGCTGTAGATGCTCCACGAAGTAGGCGCTGCGGCTCAACGAGGTCGCTGTGCCCCCTGTACTGCTGTACACCTTCTCGCTGGTGAACTTGGCACCAGCCAAGAGTTGCCTGCTGGAGGGCCTGCTGAGGGGAGCCATTAGGGCCATCCTGTAGTTACCTATAAGGTCCTCTGTGGCAGCAATGCTTGCAGAAGCGGCAGAGTGGCCCCTGTCGCTAGCATGCTTCAGCGCGTGTTGGGGCACATTGATCGTCCTCGCCAGGCAGCAGACGGTGCAACTCTCTTGGCGTCCTTGCGATACCTGTCAGAGTCCAGGACAGGTGGCCTCATCCCGCTGTACCACAAGATGGTGCCAAATCCAGCCGCCCCTGCTACATCTCCGCCGCCACACCGCCGGCCACCGGAGGTGCACCTCCACTTGGACGGGGTACCAAAGCGAAGACAGCCTTCATTGGCTCTACAGCAGAAAGCAACCCGCAAACTTCAGAAGCTGCTAAAGGGTCACCTGCAGGTGTACATGGACGCATCCGCGATGCCAGGCGGAACTGTGGCGGCAGCTTTCGTCGTTCCTGAAAAGAGGAGTAGCAGGCAGTGTAAATCAACATGGCTGGTTGAGTTAGCTCCAGTGGAGCAAGCTCCCATGCAGCGGAGCTGGCAGGCTTCACCTGGCAGCTGATCTTCTCGCTAAGGTCATCCCGATGCAACATGTTACCGTCCTCTCTGACAGCAAGGCTGAGCTACAGATTCTGGCCAACTACGAAGTTCTCGTTGACCTGGGTCCTCCTGGCTACCAAGTACTAGGCCCTTACTGCTTCTAGGGCGTCCATCTCTTACCACAGGCTACCGTCCCGCGTGTGCTTAACTGGCAAGCACGAGGCGGAGATGCCTCCTCGTTGTGCGCGAAGGTCGCACACCCCTGTCCTCTAGGGGCATAGCCAGAAATTTGCGGTAGTTTGAACAAATGCTGTACATGTATATCAAGTCACGAGATCCCCCCCCTTGTGTATACTTGTGAAGCGAGTAAGTAAAAATACTGCAGTAAAATATACTGCAGTAAATACACAGTAAAAATATCGCAGTAAAATACACTAAACGGCTGGTACAGTGACCGTTTGGAGCAACTGCCTCTCGCCCCATCATTGAATGGACTAGTCCTCGAAAATGCATTGTTGTATGGGACGACCCGCCCGATGCGAGAGTACATCGTTAACTGTTAGTCTCTGTTAAGCGTAGATGGCGTTGTCCTTGTTGGGGCAAAGTGCGTTTCACAAGTCAAGGACAGTTTTGCTAGCAACAAGAAATGAGAGGTATACGCAGCATATTTTTTTTATTCATAGTTACGTGTCTGCCTTGCTTACTTTGCTGATCGAATTTTTTTCTGTTGGTGTTTGGGACTTCATGCTTATGGGAATGATCTTTATGTTAAGCTTTCTATGTCAAGCAACCCTGACACAGTGGTAGCTTTTAGTCAACATTTTTCACTTTACTTTAGTGCATCCAAGCAAGCTTGCGATACGCAATAAGTAATTTTTTCGTAATTCACGCTGCAAGATGGCAACACGACTTTGCACACGTTACTTTTTCAGGCAGACTTTCAGGGGTACTTTGACTATTCATAGCAATGAAGTAATCCAATCATAGAGGTTTTATTGCGCAATCTGCGAGGGCAAGGTAATCATTGATGAGACATATTCACTTAGTCTCAAGAGAAAGTGCACCCGGCACCATACCATGCCAACCCACATATAATTAGCTTGTACGCTGCGTATATGCGCTAAAAAAACTTAAATGCGCAAAAGACGCGGAATGTTCTCGTTTTTTTCGTAGATTTCGTCTCTCGACTTTCTGAAACGATCGCATTGAGGGAAGCGTGCAGCTGACATTTCTCTTTACGACAATAAAATCAGATTTGTACAGAATATTTCACCAGACAGCTTAGATATGTCATGTACACGCTGTTCCAGCTATTACGTGCATTTATGTTTCCAGCAATTAAGCCTGCGCGAACAAGATCAGCCTCGAGCCACAGAAAATCTTCAGTGTTCACCACAGATGAAGGAATGAATTCCGGTGTTGTTCAGAGCATAGTTCACATACTTCATTTTTCAGAACGCGTGAACTTCAACGAGAACTGCCAGCGCATGCAACATAAGTTTACTTACGCTCTATACTGTGCACCATCTATGTCTGTAGGTTGGCCGTTTCAGGCATTTTTATGCAAGTGGCTGGAATTTCACTGCTGCCATCAACTATTTTGCATCCATTCACATTTTTGGTATAACTTCATAACGCAACAGAAACTACCAACCTTCCGTATAGTTGAAATCACAAACGTGAGATGTCACGCACTCAGAGTAAGCTACTGGGCGAGCGCGGCCTCATACCGGCACTTGAAGGTAAGCGGAGGAAATGAATACCAGCGAATATTTCCACCAGGCGAAACACGAGCGCTAGTTTTTAAATCGGAACTTCACCAGCCGACATATATCGTCGCTAAAGATGGCGTTTCTTGCATTCAAGGTCACTGCGCAAACTTTGCTGAGTGCATTGCTTCCTAGCAATGCGAAGTCACCCTCCTGAAAAACGCTGCCTACACGTATTACTGGGTAGTTCGTATGCTGGGTTGATCTGTACCCTTCTACGAGACTCGATGGTCGTGCCGAAACGCCGTAGGATGTAAAGTTTTATGATTATTTCCCGAAAGGTGACGTTGTGGCCACTGCACATTTGACCACTGGCGAGTATGAGGATGCCGCTAGTCACAGGTACGCAGCTTCGTCCAAGTAACGTGCCAGTAGCTAGCGTTGAAGAGTACTTTGGGATTTCAATATTGCTGGTCTTTCCTGGACTATTTAATAGACCAGTTTTATGAGCGTCTTGAAAAGGCATCGGCACACCTTGAAGACGTTTTCTTCCCTTCTGCCAGAGAATATTCCCGAATTTGCCAATCTTGCCACGGTTGAGGTGTTCGCTGACGTGTACTCGATCTTTATGTTACCTTCGGCATTGAAAGGGAAGTTTGCAATATGGGCTGCGATATGGAAGCTAGAGGAGCTAGAAACGCTCAACATTTCTTCGGTGCAAGCGGTTGCCGATTTCCCAGTGGTATTCTTCCCAAACGTGCGCTGTCTTCCGAAGGTTCTGGCAACTCTGCCCGTGAGCACAGCTGAAGGAGAACGCTCTTTTTCATCGATGGGACGCCTAAAGATGTACTCGAGAGCTACAACAACAAATGAAAGATTGCTTTGCATCGCTTTTCTGAACATCCACCATGAAGAACAAGTCCGCCTAGAAGACATTGATACGTGAGGTTTAATGTCCCAAAACCACCATATATTTATGAAAGACGTTGTAGTGGAGGGCTCCGGAAATTTCAACCATCTGGGGTTTTTTAACGCGCACCCAATACTGAGCACAGGGGGGTTCGGATTTTCGCCTCCACAGCCCGGAAGAGATTCTCTGTTTTTTTTACAAAGTACGAAGAGGGCTTAAGCTGAAGGTGCGTGTAGTATCAGCCGTAGGCGCCTGCTGACACTTGAGGGAGAAAGTTAACTTAAGTTATTCTTGAATGGAGGATTTTTGAACAGCAGTAAAAACACCAATGTTTATGATCAATTGATTGTGTTTAACATCCGAAAACCACGATATGATTATGAGAGACGCCATAGTGAGGTCCACCGAAATTGTCACTACTTTGGGTTTTTACCGTGCATCTAAATGAAAGCGCACAGGCCTCGAGAATTTTCACCTATACCAGGTGACAGGAATTTCATCCAGCTATCTGAGGGTCAATAATGGATCACTATAACCACTGGACCGCCCTGGCGGATAGAGAAAAAAAAGTTTTTGGTAAAATCACCATACTTTACTTTTTTGTTCAATTCTAAAGAAGTAAGATAACTGTCCAGCATAAATTGAGCTTGCAACGGCGAGAATAAAAAGAAAAAAATAATAGGTGTAACCTTAAAAGACAAGAAGAGTGCAGAGTGGATCAGGAAACAAGCAGGGGTTAAGGACATTAGAGTGCAAACCAAGAAGAAGTAATGGACATAGGCGGGGCATGTAGAACGCACACAAGATAACCGGCGGTCATTAAGGGTTACTAACTGAATTCCCAAAGAAGGAAAGCGGATTACGGAGAGACAAAGTTATTTAGCTTGGTGAGATTAAGAAGTTTGCGGGTATAAAGTGGCAGCAGCAAACACAGGACCGAGTTGACTGGCGGAACATAGAAGAGGCCTTTGTCCTGCTGTGGACGTAGTCAGGCTGGCGAGGATCATATAGTTCAACTGTATTAGGCATGGTATTGAAAATCTCTTTGGCAGTATGGTAGAATGCTTCCGTTCTCTCCCGTTGCCTACTCTTTGCTTTTCGATGGCACCTTTCACTTGCACAAGTAATTAGCGAATACGGAAGGTGTGAACGGCAATGCAACAACCGAAATTTGGATGTGGCAGTTTGCTTGTGGCAACACATGGGGCATATACTATGACATCTAATGCGCAGATAATCTTCGTGTTCATTGAGAAAGATAATCAGTATTCCGCCATGTAATGTGTTTGTTTGCTACTTGAAACACTGCTTGCACAGAGTTTTAGGGGCGAAGCTCCTTATGTCGTGGCTTGGGCGTCCCTCGTATGTAAACACCAGTGGCACATACCCGAAATAGGTATAACACTTGACCTCCAAGGTAGTGCCAGTGAGAGATTTTTTCTGTGCGTTGTTTAACAATAGAAAATAGTGCTCAATGTACATGCCAATGGCTGCTAATGGAGAATGAGAGACATGAGCATTCGGCTTTTAGTCAAAGCGCACGCTGCGATCCACATTAGCAGCCATTGGCATGTACATTGAGCACTATCGGACAAGAAAGGGATGCTACATTATACTCGCTGGGTGTAACCTCCTTAGCTTTAGAAAGGTTTAGCGACCGTTGAGCCGCAGTGCCATGAATACAATGAACTTGTATATACCATAAATGAACTCAAGGTGGTTAAAAATGAGAAGTAGATATGAAGCGCAAGCCGAAAGAAAGTAAAAGCCGAATTCTCCTGTCTCTCATTTCTCATTAGCAGCCATCGGCATGTAAATTGAGCCCTATCTGACAGGGAAAGGTTGCTACGTTATACTCGCTGGGCGTAACCTCCTTGGTTTTCGAAAGGTTTAGCGAGCGTTTGGTCGCAGTGCCATGAATACAGTGAACTAGAATATACCATGAACTCGAGGTGGTTAAAGGTGGGAAGTGGACCCAAAGCGCAGGCCGTAAGAAAGTGTGCGTGTGCCACCTCTCGTTTAGTCCTTGGAATGTCCTCTGGATGGCGGTGCTTCTATATGGAGAATATATGATAAAAAGATGCGAGATGGTGGGACTTGGAGTGTTGAATAGATGAACGAACGGACACACAAACAGATGCATGGATGGACGCATGAACGGACGCAGGGGCGGATGCACGAAAGAACGCAGGGACGGGCGCACAAACAGACGCATGGACGGTCACACAGACGGACGCATGGACGGACGAATGCTTCGCCCCACTCTCCATCATTCACTCCGTGGATATGCTGCCATTTTTTTCCATTCCTTGTAAACGAATTATGGTTACTATGTATATTGTTCGTCATTTTACATGATATTATGCTCACCCATGTTTTTCCAGTCTTTGCATTGCTTGACGTGCATCATGTCGCCAATCGCAGAAATTGCACGATGTGCCCTTCTAGTCATGTCAGCGTAAAGGAACAAACAGGCGAAGCGAATCAGTATATTTAAATATTGACAACAATGCCAAGGAATGTATAGGGGAAGCTATTACAACCAGAGTATAATGTAATTAAGGAGAAAGAAGAGTGGGTGAAAAGATAACTTGCCGTGAGCAGAAATCGAACCTACAACCTTCGAAGAAAGCGTTCGATGTTCGAACGCGTTATTCGAACCAAGAGCATCGAACGCCTTATTCAAAGGTCGTAGGTTCTATTCCTGCTCACGGCAAGTTATCTTTTTACCCACTTTTCTTTCTTCTTATTTACATTACATTGGTTTCAATAGATTACCCTATACATTCCTTGGCATTATTGTCCGTTAGATATCGTCAATATTGTGTCAAAACACGGAAAAACGAGCCCTAGGGTATACACTTCTTTTTCTTATTCATTAACGAGGGTCTCGTACTAGCAGACTTGGTGCCGTTCAGTTGTATAAGAGAAACTATTGGTCAGCTGCCAGCTCGTAATGAGTTCACGTGCTATGTGACGCCATACAGGATCATAAGATAGTGTGCCACACTCGCCGTCATGGCTAGAGGTGGCGCTGGCATACACTTCCACGTTTTAATTCACATATAAACCCAATGATATGGCTAGGGGGATAGCCGCCATGATAGCTCAGTAGTAGAGCATCGAACACGTTATTCGAAGGCCGAAGGTTTGATTCCTGCTAACGGTGTTATCTTTTCGCCCACTTTTATGGCTTCTTATTTACATTGAATTGGTTCTAATAACTTCCTCTATATATTCCTTGGCATTATTGTCTGTTAGATCTCATTATTATTGTGTCAAAATGCGAAAAAATGGGCCCTTAGGACTACACTTCTTTCCCTTATATATATATATATATATATCCACCCTCTGACGAAGGGAGGATCCCTCCCGCCGAAAATGTTGGGAAATACATTTATCTTTGTTGACAACGCTCCCGTGGTGCTATATACTATACCTTCACTTTATCTATCTATATATATATATATATATATATATATATATATATATATATTGTAACGAACAAGTACAACGCCGGAAGCTAAAACAACTATTTATTTAAGGCGAACTTGTGCCCGTCAAATAAATACACAAAGGTTGTCCTGAGCTCACTAGTGAAAAGCCTCGTTAACTTCTTCTTTAGGCGTCTCACCGCGTGTCGCTTTTCGAAAAGCTGCCAGCCTCCTTTTTCCAGCGCTTGGTGTGGTGACACGTGAAGCCAGCGTTGCATGGCGCGTTTAGCTTGGCGCGTTAGGCTTGTCAGTTAATGTGGCAGAATTCTTAAAAGCAGAAAGCGGCGCAAGACTTCAGTAGGTGCCTGACCACATGCGGCAGTCGTTTCCTCCCGAAACGCATTGTACCGATGCGTACGCTTACGTCGAACAGTTTTGTAAAGGAGTATTGATCTGATACTTGAGCACATTTAGCCGTTGTCTCGTTCAGTGCGTTTCGTAGTACGGTTTCATTCGTACTACATGTACGACTTCTGGGCGATTCCTCTGTCGGGTTGACCACACTTGACCTTCAGGAAATACTTCGTAGTTTAGTGTTCCTAACCAGCGAAGTACTTTGTAAGGGCCGAGATAGCGCTGCATCAGTTTTTCGGATAGGCCAGGTACGCGTACAGGCATCCAACACCCACACTTTGTTTCCGAGATTGTACTGTACGTCTCTCCGCTTCAGATTTTAAAATGATACAATGTCTTGACGATTGCCGTGCCTCTTTTGCCCTTTCTGTGTAGTCGCTGATGTCCGGGTCACTCTCATTCAATTCGTTGACAGGTAACAACACGTCTAAGGTCGTTGTGACGGTTCGACTCTAAACAAGCTGAAATGGCGTGAAGTGTGTCGTTTCTTGTGTGGCGGTATTGTACACAAAGTTAGCATAAGGCAAAATAATGTCCCATGCCTGGTGCTCAACGTCCACATACATCGAGATCATGTCAGCGAGAGTTCTGTTGAGTCTTTCGGTTAATCCATTTGTTTGCAGATGGTATTCCGTAGTACTCTTATGGTCGGTGTGGGTGAGCTTCATAACAGACTATCAAACAGACAGTAAATGCTGTTCGTTTGTCTGTAATGAGAACATGCGGTGTGCCATGTCATAGTACAATCTGAGTGACGAAGAACTGGGCTACTTCGTTCGTCATTCCTTTTGCGAGAGGCGATGTCTAAGCATATCGAGTCATGTAGTCTGTTCCTGCAACAATCCAGCGCTTCCCGGTGAAGAGAGGAAATGGATCAAGCAAGTTGATTCCCGCTTGCTAAAGCGCTTTTGGTGGCTCTATAAGTTGCAACAGACCCGCTGGTTTCGATGGTGGTATTTTGCGTCTTTGCCAATCCCGGCATGACTTGACATATTGGTACACCGAATCCCTTAATTTCAGCCAATAGTACTTCCGGTGAATTCTGGCCAAAGTGCGACTACTACCCATAAGGCCAGCCGATGTGTCGTGATGACACTCTTCTAAGATTCCTGCTCGCAGTGATGATGGCGCAAGAAGCATAGACGTCTCACCGCTGTTTCCGAAGTTGCGCTTGTATAGGACGTCGTTCCGGAGGACATAGTATGTCGATTCACGGACTAAAACTTGTGGTACCCTGATTTGATAACCCTTCAGGTGTTGCATAAGCGGGCGCAGTTCCGGGTCCATTCGCTGAAGACGAGCCATCTCTAACACATACAGAACTCCGAGAAATGGGATCTCTTGTTCTTGGTCAGATTATGGAGACTCCACAGGTACGCGAGACAAGCAACCCGCATCATTTGCTTGAGACCGGACTTGTAGACCACATTGATGTCTTGTTCGTGCAGACGTAGGCTCCATCTAGCAAGTCTTCCTGAAGGGTCCTTGATATTTGCCAGCCAACACAATAAATGATCACTGTTTGCTCGAAACGGTCTCTCGTAGAGGTATGGGCGAAACTTGCTGATGGCCCATATAACTGCGTGACACTCTTTCTCTGTCGCTGAGTAATTGAACTCAGAAATCGATAGAGTGCGGCTCGCGTAAGCGATGACCTTGTCTTCTCCATTCTGCCACTGAACGAAGGTGGCACTGAGACCAACGTTACTCGCGTCGGTATGTATGTCTGTATCAGCCTCTTCATCAAAATGAGTAAGTATTGAAGGAGACTTCAAACGCCGTCGCAACTCTGAGAAAGCTACTTCTTGTTCTTCCCGCCAAGCGAATGGTACACTTTCTTTCGTTAGCCGTGTCAAAGGCTCAGTGACCTTATCTAAGTTTTCAACGAAGCGTCCGTAGTAGGCACATAGTCCCAGGAATCATCTGATGGCCTTTTTGTATTGTGGTTACGGAAAACTCTTAAATGCTGCAATCTTTTCCAGGTCTGGGTGGGCGCCTTCTGCATTATCTATGTACCCGAGGAACCAAAGCCGACGAAATCCAAAGTGACAATTTTCTGGTTTAACAGTCAGTGCCACCACACGAATGGCACCCAGTACCGTTCTCAGTAGGTGGATGTGCTGCTTGAAGGTACAGGAAAAAACCACTACATCGTCGAGGTAGACGAGACAAGATTGCCACTTGAGTCCGGAGAGCACAGTGTCCATCATCCTCTGGCTGGAAGGTAGCAGGAGCAGAGGAAGCACTTTGAACTCGTATAGTTTGTCTTGGGTCACGAACGGCGCCTTCTCGCGATTTCGTTCATCTAACTCGATCTGCCAATGTGCACTTTTTAAGTCCAATGATGAAAAGAAGTGAGCATTGCGTAACTTATCCAAAGCATCATCGATCCGCGGAAGTGGGTAAACATCACTCTTTGTGACTTGCTTCTGCTTTCTGTAGTCAACGTTAAATTGCTGAGTGTTGTCATTTTTTGGACAAGCACTACCGGTGATGCCCACAGACTGTTGGATGGCTGGATCACGTCATCGTTGAGCATTTCCTGTATTTGGTTCTTGATGGCTTCCCATTCTTTTGGCGCTACTTGGTATGGGCGCTGATGCACAGGTCTCATGTGTTCTTCGACCACGATGTGGTGCTTTGCGACGGGAGTACGTCCGACTTTCGACGAGGTGGAGAAGCACTCGGCGAACTCTCTGATAAGGTCAGCAATCTGTTGTTTTTGAGATGACGAGAGCTCTCTGTCAATGTCTACTGATTGGAGTACATTATCTACTGTGTCGGAAGCTCTACCAAGAGTGCGAAAATCTGAGATTTGCACGTACTCATGCAGCGATACTACGGATGTACCCTTCGCGACATGATGCAGCTCATTTCCAAAGTTAGTCAATAGAACATACGCACATTCATCACGAAGGCTCACCAGGCCTCTTGCCACGCATAGTCCTTTTTCTAGTAGCCGTCCGGTGTTTCAGTCCGCTAATCTGTCACAGTCACGGAGAACTTCACTCCTCACAAGAACGGTCACACTGCAACGTGGCGATATGGTTAACTCTTCGTCAACAGTGCGAAGAGGTACAACAATTGGTTTTTCCGCAAGACAGATGGCGGCGGCATTCTCGATAAAAAACGAAACCTGGGACTCTTGCAAGTCGATGACTGCATTATTTGTTAGCAAGAAGTCCATGCTTGTAATTAGTTCACGGGAGCATTCAGAAAGCACAATAAAGCTGCCGACATACACGAATTCACTTATTCCTATCCTTGCGGTGCATAACCTCACGGGACTAAGTGCCCTTCAGTGGTACGTATCTGAAATCCGGTCCATTCAGTCATCACCTTCTTCAGCTTTGCAAGAGTATTACTGACAACGGAATAGTCTGCACCAGTTTATATAAGAGAAATGGCCTCGACGTCGTTTATCGTGACTAATATCTCGGAGGTAACGTCGCTTCTACTGCACTTATCCGTCGTTGCGTAACTGTCACCGTCCGGTCGGGCTAACGATGGAGGGTCTTCAGTTGTCAGTGTATCAGCGGCCTCAACTACAGAGGTCGCTGGCTCTAGTTTTCCTGCCGCGGAGTAGGTGAACACGGTCTTCGAAGATTTGTTGACGGACGAGGACTCGGCGACCGGTACCGCATCAGTGCTGTCGAAAGCGATTCCCGTTGTTGCGTGTCTTGAGGTTAATCGTGTGAAGATAAGTAATCTTCGATTTCGTAGGGCCGTTCACTGTTCCACGGGCACGATGCATTGACTAGAAAACCACGCAGTCTCGCCCGACGATACTGGCAGGCCCGGTAAAGGTGACCTGCTTCGCCACAGTGGAAGCAGAGGGGCCGCCAGTAACAGTGTACGTGGTCTTGCTGCCCGCATTGGTAGCGGCGTACTCGGAGAAAACGTCGGAGGTATCACAGCAGTTGTTGTAGCCATCCGATTTATGCGTCCGAGGTCCTGTCGTGCATCTTTCGCGTACAACTGAGGCAGAGGCTGCGGTTGTGCGTGCTGTAGTACCTAAAGTTGTGGTTGAAGAACCGCTTGCCGCATTTAATCGCGCACAACGTCGGCAAGCGAGGACATCGCTGGATGGCCTTAAGTCATTTGTATTTTTTGAATTTCTGCCCTTACGACAGCTCTCACCATTTCACGCGAGAGGTCAATGTTGCTCGTGAGGGGCTAACAGAAGAAACGCTTACGTCTCTGTTGTATTGGCACGCGTGCTGCTGCAGGGTCTTTTCTATAATTGTTGTCTCTGATCTGAGCTCAGCAATAGAGCGGGTGGATTACGCACCAGGCCTGCAAAAATCTCCTCCTTCACTCCACGCATCACGTGCCGCAACTTCTTTTCCTCAGCCATATTCGGGTCGGCCCGGCGGAACAGTCGGGACATGTCTTCAATGTACATGGCGATGCTCTCGTTGTTTTGTTGGTTTCGCGTATGAAGAGGAGCCGCTGCCCTTTTTTTGCGGTCCGTGTTCGGGTACGTAGCAAGAACCACGTACACGCAGAATCTTGAAGTGCCACGTAGACGTAACAAGGTTTAATGTCTTCGTCGCAGCCGTCAAGTCTGGCGACGCGTTCGAAACCGTCAAGCCAATCCTCAGAATACTCGTAAATATCACCGTGGAAGACCTCTGGTATTCGGGGCGGGTCCATGACCCGTTCAGCGACAACACGTGTGAGCGCGGAAAAAAAATAGAAGAGAGACCCCGCCCCCCCCCTCCCGCCACCTCAACAGCCCGGCGCCCAGCGCCGGCATCACGTTCACGTGATGTTGTGATGGTCGTTTCTGTTGTGATGTGTTGTGTTGTGATGGACGTTTTTCTACTAGATGGTCTCGGAAGGAAACATTTTCCAGTGCCTTACGGCACACTTTATTCAAGATATCATACATCTCGCTGCATTAGGGCAAACACAGTCCCAATGTCACTCTTTTGATTTCAATAAAAGAGCACAAACAACTTTCAATTTATTAGTTGTCGAGTTATGGCATTGTGTCATGCACTAAATAAAAGTATACTAGTGCATGCGCCAAAGCTTACTGAAACACTTCCCTGTTTATGTTGATGCTCGTGTTCTACGAAAGAAGTTGACTTGATGATTTTAGGAAAGCCTTTCAAAAAAGAAACAAACCAAAGGCAGCGAGACAGGGAAAGATCAAGATTGAAAATTGATTCGTTGATGTTTGATTAGTGGTTGCGTAATTTGATGATGAACATTGGGTACAGTAGTCAGAAGTCAGGTGCAGAAGTCAGCAGGAGAGCCTATGTCACCGACATTTGTTCACTCTTTTGAATAATAAGTGCAGTTCTTACTCCAGCATGGATTTGTAACAGTGAACCACGACCAAGACAACCAGTGTACTGCTGTGGATCTGATATACAAGCCATAAAAATCCCTATTTTAAAAAAAAAAACAACTGCATGCAGTAACAAGAAAAATTTTCAGGTTCGTTCTGCACCAATTATTGACTCCAACTGCACGCGTACGTTCGGGAAAGAGATTCGCAGAAGCATTATTTATTTGAAGGGAGATCGATCTGTCCATCGCTAATTTGGTAACGTCATACTTGACTTTGGCACACGTTTCGGCATTCACTTGTACAGTGGTGTGATGCTGAATAAAGGTAAGAGTACCCACTCCCCATAACTATGATCAGTGAAATACTGAATATGAGTAAGAAACACTATATATTACGAGATATCGAGCAATAAACCCCAGTTGCATAAGTGAGTTTGCGCGTACGAAATACAAATGGTAGAGTATATATAGGCACGCTAAAATACCCATGCAACGTTTATGTGCGAAAGCACATTGTTTTCAAGCAGCTGAGAATAGGCTGCTGTCACTGACACGCGTGTACCTCCCGACACGAATCAGCGAAATTGCTCACAGCACACGCACGTGCGAGAAACATACGTAGGTTTCGGCAGCCGAACACAGCCTCGTCAGTGAATTTCGGTGAGTGCAACTCCCGCGAATCACGGAGAGGTACTAAAAAGATGCACAAACGTACGTTAATCGTTCTTGCGGAGCGGCGCACCACGAACCAAAGACGGAGCCGAAAGCGCTCACCGTGGTTGTCTCGAGTTCATGAAGCCCTACAAACTATTCGCTGATCAAATGCATGCATATGGCACGAAAACAGTTGAAGGTTTTGCCGACGGTTTGCAAAAAGCCATTTGGTAGATATTTACCATGCAGAAAGACTCGCCACCATGCAATGTCATTCTGGTGCAATGGGTAAAACATCTGCTTCACGTGCACGCGTTCCCGAGTTCGATTCCAGGGCTGTGTGTGCTTTGCATGTTAATCTCGCAGATATATGTGATACTAATGGTAATTTATAACTGCCTTTAGTCATAGTATCTGCCGCATTATCGGCGAGAAAACGCTCTCAAAGCTTAAAAAGGGCTTTTTCTTTTCACCACCACGCCAGGGCCGGGCCGCCTACGGAAATGTCAAGCCTAACCGTGGGTCGTAACTTGCCAGAAAAAATTTGACCTAAAATCCCGGGTAATCGGTGTCCTAGCTATTCTGAAGGCCACTTCGAACTAGGCCGGTCTCTCTCGGACACGGCTACGAAGCCACGTGGGAGCGTCGATAATTTGACTTAATTTCCTGCCTTCAAACGTGTAGTCAAGCCTGGATTTGACTAACCAGTAATGCCATCTAGTGATATTTTTAAGGAGATACATGCAACGTCACTTAGTTAGCGATTCCCATAGCTAAGTAGAAGTGGCCACATACTACTACTTTACTACTACTACTGTTACTACTACTTCAGAGGAGGAAACTACCTACTGTATAAGAAGCTTGGCCCCTGAAAAACGACGTATGCGTATTAGTGTGAACAGAGCTATTGAACTTATTGCACATGTCTACAATCTTTCGTTATTGATATTCATCTGAACAAAAAGTAAATGCTTAAGTAACTTGACGTCACTATAGCTGTCCGTAGTAAGCGGAACACAGGATGAATAAAAGCAAATAAAATTTGGCAGATCCCACGTACAGTGGGAACCGATGATATGCGAAGCACGAATGAGAAATGTTTGTATGTAACTTTAAAATCAGCACAACGTTACGAGGTGAAGGTAAATAATGCCGTCCATGACTTCCGTGTCATTATTATCATCTTTAGATCCGTCATTTACCTTCGTTATCTATTACGGTCGCCTGATACCAAATTTAGTACGTTTGAAGCTAGCGAAACGGCCACGAGCATGCTATGTGAGTGGTATGTTGACATGTTCTTACAAGACACGCGTGTCAGGATTATCATGTTTGCACAAGTCATATAATTCGCCATCCATTGACGTCACGTAACGCCAAATTTGGTATATGTGGAGCCTGCAAAACGGCCACGAGCGCATCATGAAGGGCCGAATGTACTTTTAATGTAGCAATGACGCGCGCGCAAGGTGGGCACAGCGACGCTAGGTAAGCAAAACGCGAGCACTCTATAGTCTGAGGCCAGAGGCGACCAGCGTGCGTCGCCGCGGCCCGACGGCAACCGGCACGAAATGCGACATGCTGCATTTCGCGAAAATGCGTTACCCAGACAGCTCTGTCTGCCCTTTTTCGTGACGGAGTGGCGCTGGACGCGCTGAAACAAGCATGCGTCAAAGCAACGCAGTGCGGCGCGCGCTTGCGAGTATACGGCAGGACCGGCGCCTGGCTTGGCAACGCCGGCGTGATGCGACGAAACGAACGCCAGCGCGCACGCGCGCTGTGTCACGCCGAAGCGCACTGGCGCCTTGGCTTTGGCATGTAGTCATGTTGTCACATGACACGCATCTCATGATTATCATGTTTGCCCCACTGCATACCTTCGTCATCTATTGACGTCACGTAATGCCAAATTCTGCATATGTGCCCTATTGCAAAAACAGCGTGATGCCTGTATATTTTTTGGCACTGGTTCACGCTAGAGACACTGGTTCACGCTTGTAATCACTGGCACTTCGCTGGGCGCACGGGGAAAAAGCTGTGTCACACTGGTAGGGGCGCTGGCTCAACCGCTGTAATGCTGGTGCGCACTGAGAAGCGCTGGAAGCGCTGGAATCTTCACTGGCGAGCGCTGGTAAACACTGGAGCACGCACTGTTTCTAACAGCGCAGCGTGCACGTTATTGTAGCGTCTGCCGTGGTTTGTTTTGGTGTCGTTCAATATAAAACACTTGATTTGACGGCACGGAAAGATGCTACCATATATGTAAGAGATACCGAGCACACGTAATTTTTTGGCGCACGTACGTATTGCAGCAATTATAATGCACCTTTTTCGCATACCCCCGCGTATACCGGCCATATTCGCATCATCCGTGTGTTGCTGTAAAGATTCCAAGTTGCAGTGTTTGTAAGCCTGGAGCTGCACGCGACTCCTAACAGACGCAGGGTATTGTTTTTGCCGCAAAGTTGACGAAACGTAAATGAACTCTCTCGATCGCTTCGCAGGTATCCCGGCGGAGGCTAGAAAAAAAAAGCTGTTGTTCGATTCCGCCACGCCGCATTATAGCATGTCTAGCCATGCTTATCCTTCTGCTTACTTCAGGTACGAGTTAGAAATGTTTCGACGCTCAAATGCAGAATCTTCAACCATCCCTACTAACCGCGTCGAATGCAATCTTACACAGTGCCCGGTCTAGCGGGCATTAAACCTGTCGTGCCGGCCGCGTTGGTACATATGTTACCGGCGCTTCTTGCTTCATGTAAAAACAACTTTAAAGTGTGAGAATAACTGTAAAGTATAGTTTAGACATACATGAACCTAAATCAACTATTTGGTCTTGTGTTGATGTTCGCACAAGGAGCACTGACGATCGAATGCAACGCTTTCAGTTACGCAGGCTGTCACCGAAAGCCGCCGGCCGCACTTAGCCGGTACTTCTCTGACTGATATGTAACAACACGCAAAATTTTTAGTTTGTAATTTGATACGCCTTCGTGAACTGACTCCTTGGCATACGTTTTCAGGGGATCGCAATAGTATTTCTTTGGGTGCTTTTTTTTAATTGTTGGTATTGATGTAACTGCATATATCTGTACACTGGCACGCCCGCTGTATACTGCCAGCGGAGGCCAGAAAGAACTGCTGTCACTCGGCATCACCACTCCGTAATTATTATCTGGCATAGATTGATCTTCTACTTACTTCAGGTACAGTTTAGTTAACAGTTAGAAATGTTTCAAAGCTCAAATGCAGAAACGTCAAGCATCGCAACTCAGCTGCTTCGAGAGCAGTCTTACCGTGCCCTGTCCCAGCGAGGCCTATCCTGCGGGCCGCGGCGGTGTACTACCGGCATCAAATGAAACGCGAACAGCGGAGCGCGTGGCACTAGCCTAATGACTGGCATAGTGCGTGCCGTCCACCAGTCATTGACACAGAAAGGCCCGCACATCCAGTGTTGCAGCACTGCACAATCGCTCTAGAGTGCAATATTTCTGCTTGTGTTTCAGGTATGGTATTTGAAAGAAACAAACTAAAATACAGAGGTTAAACAACTGCAGCCGAAGGCGAGTATTGTTGCACGGCCTGTCATCACGGAGTCCATATTCACAGCCTTTTCGGCAAATTATATTTATAGTAGACAAAGTTCAGTTCATAATGCTGGCAATTTCACGCTGTTTCACTTCGTGCCGGTAAAGCAAAACAATTTGCGCTCTCTCTTCCGAAGAAACGCTCGGTATTTTCAATGAAAGTTAAGCCTTTGCCGACTGGTCCGTGAAAGAAGGGTGGAGGTGAAGCAGCGCTAGTAAACGAGATACAACGATTGTTTGAAAATCAACCACGAACTGATTATATTGATCCTTTTGTTTTATTTTGCCAAGGCACTGATTACACTGTTACGCTTAAATAAAAGCAAGGAATTGCGAGTGATACGATCAAAAGTGCTTCGCACGCCCACGATGGCCACCATTATTAACATACGAAAACCAGCGCAGAAACGGAGATAACGCACTCTAGGGGGATCTCGCAGTGCTGCAAAACCGGATGTGCACGCCTGTAAATGGTGATGACTGGACGGCCAACACTATACTGCTTCTAATGCTTCAAACACGCGCTCCGCCATTCGGGTTTCATTTGACGCCAATAGTACATGCTGCCGGCGCTTTTTACTTTAAGTAGGCACACTTTTAAAGTGTAAGAGTGACTAAAGTACAGTTTAGACATCCCTAAGTCTAAATTGACCATTTATCCACGTGTGCGGTGCCCGCACAAGGAGCGGTGACTATCAATGTGTCGTGCTTTCAGCAATGTAGGCTGTCACCGAAAGCTTCCTTCTGAGCGCAGAAGCCAGTACTTCTGACTCGTGTGTAAGAACACGCAATTTTGAGTTGGTAATTCGGTACGCATTAGTGAACTAACATACGGGAATACGTTTTCAGCGGATTGCATTAGTCAATTCTTCGGCGGTTTTTCAGTTGCAGGTATCGATATAACTGCATATATGTAATCTGGCACGCCGGATGTGTACTGCTAAATCGTCGCTTGCGCGAAAAAAAACTCAATATTAACTCGTGTACACGGATAACTACCGAATAAGACATTTAAATCATCTGTGCATATTGAGCAGTAGCAAGTGCGAGAACGCATATGAGACGCATGTTGTGATTATCATGTTTGGATGTGTCATCATCCTTTCGCGTCCTGTATTACCGAATTAGGTACATGTGAAGCTAGCGAAATGGCCATGAGCACATAATAAACGTAGCATGTAGTCATGTTGTTTCATGACACGCATAATATGTTCATCATGTTTGTGCCAGTCTCATACCTCCGTCATCCATTCACGCCCCGTAATACCAAATTTAGTGTAAATGAAGCAAGCGAAACGGCCGCCAGTGCAACATTAGCACGGCATGTATATATGTTAAATGACACACTTCTCATGATTAGGGGACTTCACTCGACCGTTGAACTGAACGAACGTGTTTTTCCACCGCTCCTACCAGTCCTTGGACGCTTCTATGGGCATTTGTCCACGACGCTTTCTTTGAACAGACCTACTTCGGACTTTCCGGCGACGACTTTCACAGCCAAGACTGTTAAAGTGTGTAGCGACGTGACGGCGTCCGATGTAGACGTGCCCTCGTCGCAGAATAATTGAAAGAACGAGACGTGCAGGAGGAAGCGAGCTGCCGAAGTAGAGCAGCGGCCGTGGCGTCCAGCCAGCTAGAAGCATCGAACGTTCTTGGCTCCGCGCGCCACGAGCCACCAGCGCTCGTCATCTTTTTCCTTAGCCGGCTGGCCGCCACTAGCGCTAGTACAAGGGCTCCCCACCTAGCGTGATATGCGATTAAAAATGAATAAATGTACACGAGTGTCTGGGCCGTGCACCGAAAGGGATCATGAGCAGTCCAGGTCGTCAACGGAAGGGACTATCGGCAGTCAGCGGGTCTCTGTCGAGTGAACATGCGAATGGCGCAGCGGACGAAAGTGGCAACGCAGGTACGCTGTTGGAAGGAGCGGGCGAGGGTCGTGACGAAGGGACCCTTTTGGTGATAGCGAGTACTAACGACAATGTGAAAAATGGTTAAGTGCCGAGAACACACACGGGCCGTTTCGGTGTGGTCGGTTGTGGCACGCACAAGGACACTGATGCTTAAAAGATGGATTGTAACATGCGCGTAGCGGCCAATCCAGAGGGTCTAGTTGTACGTCCTTGTCGGTGCTGGTGGGAACGTCGACAGGGAGTGCGGTGAACCCTGGTGGTGTGTTGACGGTGCTGGTACCGTCGGTTCGGGTGGCACATTACCGGCTGCGGCGGCCGCTTGGTCTGCTGAGTAGGGTGCAGACAAGTTGGAAGTCGTGCACTCAGGACCAACGAAGTCCGACATGGCTTAGCGTGATAACGAGCTTGCTCAGAGGGCACTGATAGATTGCTTTTTCTGACATTACGACTTGTAAAGCGTAGGCGTACGCTGATAAGTCGTCGCGTTGTTCGAGCTAGAGCTGATGTTGGGTGACGCGAGATAGAGCGGCGGGTCTTTGGTGTCACAGGTGTCAGGGGCCGTCGACGGCGTTGAAATGCTCAAGCACGCGTGTGGAGTGGTAGCCGAATGGTTCGCTTGCGCATCTGTTGGGGCATGGACGGTGTGCTCTACCTGTTGTGAGCCAGGTGTGTAGTCCTCGGGATTTCCTGGCATTGTCGCAGCATCTGAGTGGCTATGAAAGAGGAAAAGGAAGAAAAAGCGCTGTCCCGTTACTGCCTCTCTTAACGAGGGCACCTCCACAGGTAAGCACAGGGAAGGGGGGGATGAGAATTAAAGAGACAGAAGAGAAGAGGTAAGAATAGAGTGGTGAAAAGCATTCGATCACTCGTATCGCGCACGCATGCAAGAAACAAACGCGAAAGCGCGGCATACAGAAAGGCCCGCGGAGAAGCCGGGGGTGAGGAGATGCGCCCGTCAAGGGGAAGGAAGGGAGGAAAATAAAAAGAGAAAATAAAAGAAACCACTGAACAATTAGAAAGAAGGTAGGGCGCTCCCGAACTGATTGTGAAGGGGAGAGAGTGTCTCCTGCAAAGGCTGAATGCGCCCACGTAGAGTAGGAAGGAAAGAAAAAAATAAGAAAAAAGGGAGAAAAAAAAGAAGGGGGAGGGGAAAAAAGTGGTCAGACAGCTCCGAGCAGCCCATGTAAAAAAAGGACACGTGGAACTCGCAGCAGGAAAAAAAAGGCGTGGTGCGCGCGCGATGTAGCAGTAGGAAAAAAAAAAGAGCGGAGTAAGGATACGCGCAAATAAAGTATGCCAGACGCAACCGACTGGGACTTACCACCAAGAAGGCCAGCGGCACAGTGATGTGCACGATTTATAACGCACCGGAGCCGGATTCTTGATAACCGGGTGTGTCCTCCAGGTCGATTCCAAACTGTTGGGCACAAGCCTCGAAGGTGAAGAGGGCCCAAGAAGCCACATTTCGATCATAGTCAAGTGGTAGGGCCCTGAGCGCCCTTCGAAGTGCTTTAGCGAGGGCGGTCAGGTGGTCGTTCCTTTTTTGGTCCTCAGGTTGCTGCGAGGTTGCAGCAGCGGGCTCCATCGTTGTGCTTGTGTTGACGGTGACGGGAACCGGCGGTTGCAAAAAAGCGCGCGGTGTCTGCGTCACTGTCGAGCGCTTTTCGACGACAGTAGGGGCCGGCTGAGCTGTGGCCGAGAGCGGGGCAGTCGTCGTTGTGGTGGGGACGACGGGCGCACTCGTTGCTGGACAAGGGGCGGCATCCGAGGTGGTGTCGGGGGCACCGACGAGTGCATCCCGGAAGGAGCAACCTTTGATGATGGAGGGGTTGCTGCCAGGGGTCCTGGCGTGCTGCAGGGCTTGGCGGCGAGTCACCGAGCCGTCAGTTGAGGCCATGATGACCGCGGCTTTGCGATGAAGTTGCCAGGCTGGACAGCGGGGCTAGGTTGCAGGGTGTTTCCCGCTGCAGTTTAAGCAACGGCGGTGTGCTGCACACGACTCTGGGGCGTGCTTGAGGCCGCAGCGCAGGCACCGTTCGTCCCAATAGCAGGTGGTGGTTGCGTGCCCAAAGCGGCCGCAACGGGAGCATTGCAGAGGCCGGGGCTGCCGGGGTCGAACTGGGCGCCTTTGCTTGTAGAGCAGGATATCCGCTGGGACGGTAGTCCCAGCGAAGGTGAGGGTGAGGCAGTTGCCTCTGCGTACACCGGACATGATGGGCACGGGAGAAGAAAGGTTGTCGGCGAGGTTCTCGAAGGGGATCGTTGGGTCCACTCCAAAAACCATGCCAACGCAGGTGTTAAGGTCGAGTTGTTTGGCTCGAACCGTCGTTGCACAGATCGTTCCGACCTGGAGTAGGGCAGTCAGATCGGTGTTGGGATGGCTGTCCACAGCAACAAGGTTGCGCCGGAAATTCACCCGCACTCGCTTGGTGGCTGGGAACCCCAAAAGGAAGGCGGCGATCGCATCCCTCGAAGCAGCCAGGAAGTTGGCCTTCTTCCTGACAGGCCGAAAGATGATGGTGGCCGCACATCCAATCGGAGGAAGGTCGTCAACAAGGTGAGGACCGTCAGAACGCGGGAGCGTGGTTGGGGACATGCCGCGCTCGCTGGAGGCAGACGCCGTTTGCTCGGCGGCCGGAGTGGTTGAAGGAGATGAGGAGGTGTTGCTGCTGGGGGGGTATCCCTCGCAGATAGCCACGGCCGTGGCAGGAGACGAGCAAGATCCGGTATTCGCCTTCCCTTTGCTCGAAGCCGCGGAGACAGCAGCAGTGTGATGGCTGCTGACTTTCTGCGGTGGGGATTTTTTAGAGCTGGCTGGCTTGGCTGGGGCCTGCTGCTGCTGCTGAGTTGGCACCAAAGATGATGCCGAGGCTGCCAGAACGGCATCCTGCTGCGTAGATTTTTTTCTGGTGCCACGCCGAGGCGCCATAAGTAGCCCTTAAAAGAGCTGCGCGCGAGGAACGCGGAGCGAAGTTCGGGTTTAGGACGGGAGCGCAAAAAAAACACGTCCTCCTTGCTTGAAATCTCATCCTCATCGCAGCATCATGCACGTTCAGCTATACATGCTTAGGGGCTTGAACGTCTGTGGAATACATCGAGGATGATGTTAGTAGGTGCTGGCTGTCCACGAGGTTTTGAGCAGCAGGCACCAGTGTGCCAGGAAAATTGATGGCGTGCAGTGTGTCACAGTGGGCTCTGGGTCCGTAATGTGAGTGGTTTCGCGGGCCTACACAGGTGCCGCGACAGGCGGGCAGTCTGCAGGAAGGTCAGTCAGCCTTGCTGAAGCCGTTGAATTACCCGAAAGACAGTTAAGTCGACCAGGTCCCTGCAGCAAATGCGACGGTGCATAGGGCAGCGGCCGGTGTCGAATCTGGCCGGTCAGTTGTTGCCGGTAGAGGAAGGGTGTAAACTGGCTGTGGTCCGGGAGACATCCTGGATGGTGACAAGCCAGGTGCAGTTGTGTCGCTTTTGGGAGAAGTATCACGCTTGCTGCCGTAAAGCTCGAGCACGCTATCTCGCAGGTCATCGTTCGGGCGAAGACTCCAGGAGAAGTACGTGAGGCGGCGTTTTAGCTCCTGCGGAAGGCAATATCTCAATACCTCGTACATGAACCTATGGATCCAGATGCCGTTGTGATATAAGGTCGCCGCGAGCTCCTCCAACCACGACTCTAGGTGAGAGGTCTGAAATGACGGAAGAGGCGGGTCGAAATGGGGCTGCCAGGCTTGCGCTGACTGGAATAAAGCCGCAGAGCTTGGTGGCAGTAGTGCAGCGAGGTCGCTTGTCCGTGCGTAGCGACAGGACGGCGTCCGATGTAGACGTGCCATCGCCGAAGTGTAAATGAAAGGACGACACGTGCTGGAGGAAGGGAGCTGCCGAAGTAGAGCGGCGGCCATGGCGTCCAGCAGCTAGAAACTAGATGCTAGAAGCTAGCTCGAGGCGCGAGCTGAGGTAGATCGTGCTTACGTGCCTGGCGCCATGGACGCTGCAGCCGCCGCCGCTCCGCTTCGGCAAATCGCCTTTCATGATAAAGTGGCGAGACAACGACACGAACACGTTGGACACCGTCCCGTCTTCCTCTTTCGCTACAAGTGTTTCTAAACGTGAAAGTGCTCTTCTCAGCAACTTTCCGGTGACCAAGAATGGCCGATACATTGGCGTCTACGTGACACCACACCGACGCCTTTGCAACTTTCGGCACTTGGCCGCGTTGGTGCGAACGCCGATCGAGTTGCAGTGACATTCAGAGTGTGCCTGATGTAAGCTGCTTAGGCAAGGCTTCTCCAGTTTCTACCATCAAATCAGCAGCAATAATTGCTACAGACTTCAACAAATAACCAGTGGATCCGGACGATGGTCCTTGGTTCACTGCTACCCGACGACGCAGGCCAAAGACCACAACAAATTCTGCACCCGAGCCCTTGCCTCCCAAAAATCAAGTGACCCCGCGGCCGCCACCCCTACCCGTGGATGACCTCAAGGTGGCCTTCCGACCACAAGGAGGCCTTCGCCTCAGGGAATGGGCACATCACGTGTTGGAACGCGCCATCGGCATGGCTGCTGGGCTGCCAGAAGAAAACTATTGGCAGATCTCACGTACAGTGGGAATCGATCATATGCGAAGCACGAATGAAAAATGTTGATATGTCACTTTGAAATCAGCACAATGTTAAGAGGTGGAGGTAAATGAGGCCGTACATGACATCCGTATTATAATTATGTTTGAATGTGTCAGTTACCTTCGTCATCTATTCATGTCACGTGATACCAAATTTAGTATAAGTAGAGCTAGTGAAACAGCTGCGAGCGCCTCATGAATGACCCAATATACCTGAATGTAGCGACGACGCGCGCGCGCGCACGCTGGGCACAGCGACGCTACGTCAGCAAAACGCGAGCACACTATAGTCTCACACCAGGCGTGACCAGCGTCCGTTGGCGCACCACGACGGAACGCACTCAAACGTGCATGCGTCAAAGCCACGCAGCGCAACGCGCGCCTGCGAGCAAGTGGCAGGACCGGCGCCTAGCTTGGCAACACCGGCGTGACTCGACAAAACGAACGCCGTCGAGCACGCACACCGCGTCAGGGCGAAATGTATTGGCACCTTGACTGTCGCAAGTAGTCATGTTCTCATATGACACGCATCTTATTATTATCATAGTCCCATACTTCGTCATCCATTGACGTCACGTAATACCAAATTTGGTACATGTGAAGCTAGCAAAACAGCACCGAGCGAATCATGAGCGTAGCATGTAGCCTTGTTGTTACATGGCGCACATCTCATGATTATCATGTTTGTGTCAGTCACATACCTTCGTCATTCATTCATGCCAAATTTGGTATATGTGACGTTAGCGAAACGGCCGCGAGCGCACCATGAGCGTGGCATGTAGTCATGTTGTTACATGACAAGCATGTCATGATTTTTCATGTTAGGATCTGCCGCTTGTAGTCGCCATACAATCATGCAATACCATATCAGTTTTCGAACATGCCATGTAAACGAATCCACCGCAAGAGCTGCAGGACCTTAAAATGTAAATCATGACATTCATGACATATATATCATAATTTTCATGTTATGATTAGTCAATTTTGTTCTCTATAGAGCCATGTTATGCCATACGAAGTTTGGTATTGATACTATTATCGAAACGACCAGGAGAACTAAATGTCGTAGGCGGTTAGATAGATAGATAGATAGATAGATAGATAGATAGATAGATGGATAGATAGATCTATCTATCTTTCTAGCTGCCTAGGACATTTAGCTCTCCTGACCATTTTAATATTGGTATCGATACCAAACTTAGTATGGCATACCATAACTGTATGAAGAACATATTTGACTAGTCATAAAATGAAAATCATGACATGGATGTCATGAATGTCATGAGTATATTTCATGGTCCTGCAGCTCTTGCGATGGTTTAGATCACATGTCATGCTGCAAAACTGGTATGGTATGACATGATTGCATGGCAAACACAAGCGACTGGCCCTAACATTAAAGTAATGACACGCGTGTCATGTAACATGACTACATGTCAAGCTCATGATGCGCTCGCGAGCGTTTCGTTAGCGTCACATACACCAAATGCGGTATTACGGTACGCGAATGGATGACGAATGTATGCGACTTGTGCAAACATGATAATCATGAGATGCGCGTCATATAACATGACTACATGCCACAATCATGATGCGCTGGCCACCGTTTCACTAGCTTCACTTATACCAAATTTGGTATAACGGGACGCGAATGGATGATGAAGGTATGATAATGGTGCAAACATGATAAACATGAGATGCGTGTCATAACATGACTACATGCTACGCCCATGATGCGCTCGCGGCCGTTTTGATAGGTTCACATGCATGTGCCAAACTCGTTATTACGCGAAGCGAACACACGACATAGATAAATGAGACATAAAAACGACATCATAACATGCGTGTCAAGGAACCTGACTACACGCAACATTCACGATGCGTTCATGACCGTCTCACTAGCTATACATATGTCAAATTTGATATTACGTGACATCAATTGATGACGAAGGTATGTAACTGGTGCAAACATGACAATTCTGACACCCGTGCCATGTAAGAACATGACATACCGCGCTCATAGCGTGCTCGTGATCGTTTTGCTAACTGCACATATACTATATTTTGTATCACGTGACTTGAATAGATGACGCAGGTAAACGAAACATTCAAACATGTTAATCTTGACATGGAAGTCATGTACGGCATCATTTACCTCCGCCTCGTAACGTTGTGCTGAATTGAAAGTGACAAATCAAAGATCAGGTCGTTAACGCACCAAGCACGCACGCGCGTGCCCTGCTCGCGTTAGACTTTAAAAGTGCGCTCGATACAGTGAATCATGCTGTCATTTTGGACAAGATCAGCCAACTAGGTCTTGGTTCAAGGTTCCACCGGTACGTCAGCAGCTTCCTGACTGGACGCAAAGCGACGGTGAAGGTCGACGGTGCCCCACCACGAGCAGTTGACATGGGGGGTGCGGGTACACCGCAGGGCTCGGTGCTCTCTCCCATGCTTTTCAACCTCATCATGATCTGACTACCGGAGCGTCTCGACGCAATAGAGGGCATCAATCACACGATCTATGCAGAGGACGTGACTGTGTGGACCACAGCGAATACGAGCGTCAGTGAAATGCAAAAGAAAATGCAGCAGGCCGTCCAGGCCGTGGAGTGGCACCTCGCGGGAATCGTCTGCTCTCCCCATAAATCAGAAATCCTCCTGCATAGACCATGGAAGAAAGGACCTCACCTGCAGGCTGTACTGGACGCCCGTCGCTTGGGCATCCGCGTCATGACGAAGGAGGGGACCTAAATACCAACGGTGTCCAAAATACGAGTGTTCGGCCTGTGACTGGAAGGGAACGGTGCGAATAACGAGCTGGTAGCGTGACTGCGAAAGAAAGTGGCCGCCGGAACTCACCTTGTGCGTCGAGTAGCGAAACAAAGAAAAGGGCTAAAGGAACATAACGTGATGAAGTTAATACATGCGTACGCGCTGAGCCACATAGCGTATGTCGCCGCATATGCCGACTGGAACAGAAGCGAAACCGACAAGCTGAACGCGGCGATTCGTCGAGCGGTCAAGGTAGCCCTGTATGTGCCCCGGTACACGGAAACCCGTGGGCTTCTGGAGCTGGGTGTGCACAACACCCTCGACGAGAGAGCAGAAGCGCCGAGGATTGCGCTGCTCGAGAGGTTGCCTGGCACAGGAACGAGAAGACGCATTATCGACCTGCTCGGGATTCGATATCATGAGGCGCGTGGACTGAAGGAAGCATTGCTACCGGAAGTCAGGGACGCCATACTGACTGAAAACATTCCCAGGAACATGCACCCCGTTCACGACTTGCAACGACGCAAATTCAGAGCTGCAGGAATCCTGAAGGCTCATGAAAGCCAAGAGGGTCTCCTCTTCGTCGATACGGCCAGGTATCTACTGTCATCTGGCGGCGGCGATAGGGGACGCTGGGAACCCCCGCCACTATCCGTGAATGAGCGAGGCGAAGTCGAGGCGCTAACACTACCACCACTGCTACTGCTACGACAACAACCTCTGCAGTGATAGCGGCAACATCAACAGCAAGTCGGGTCAGTGGCGGCGGGTCTTGCTTTCACTATGGCGGTCCTGAATACAACAGGAATGGTTCGAGTCACGGCATCAGCACGGCTGCCATCATCCGAAGCTGCAGAAAAAATGGCCATAGCTTTAGCGGTACTCCAAAGCGATGCGGACGACAGCCTGATTATGAGCGATTCTAAATCAGTGATTCAGAGCTATAATTAAGGCTGAGTGTCCGAGGAGGTGACACGCATGCTTAACGCCAGAGCTGAGGAATACGCGTCAGGCAAGATTATTGACAAGGCCCTCAAGTGGTTTCCCGCTCACATGGGGGACATTGCAACTATCAACAACAACAGCCGTAAAATTAGCAGCAACAACGCCAACAGCCAAAGACTAACTGGCATCCCGCCCAACCATAACGAGCGCGCCCACATCGTCGCGAGGGAACTTAGCCGCCGCGACGCAGCCACCCAGGGAGCATCCACCACAGTGGTTGGGAGGAGAACCGGCCGAGGCACGGCGGTGGCCACAGGCACTGGCAATGCTGAAATTACCACCCCCATTACGTCCGTTGCTGCGGCAACTGAAGTAGGTGCAGAAGAGGTGAGGCAACATAGCTGCGGCGACTGCTATAAAGAATTTCCTGCCACGTACTACGCCGTGCTTGCGCACTATAGGAAAGACCGGAAGAAATTTCCGCAACACCACGTGCGCCAGGGCAGGTCGCAGGTGGTGGACCTGAGAAGGCTGCAGACGGGCATGTTCACCAACCCCTACCATCTGCACCGCTTAT
Source organism: Rhipicephalus annulatus (assembly GCA_013436015.1). Classification (NCBI taxonomy): domain Eukaryota; kingdom Metazoa; phylum Arthropoda; class Arachnida; order Ixodida; family Ixodidae; genus Rhipicephalus; species Rhipicephalus annulatus. Next base: position 195,525 of record WOVY01011863.1, on the reverse strand, counting down.
AGCCCACGCTGCACCCGTCGCCTGGCTGCCTGTGGTGCGCGCATGACCGGGTCGATATTGCACATTTACTTTGGCAATGCGAAAGAGATGAAGATAGACCACGAGAAAGGATGACGTCAACTGAGGGACCCACCGAAATGGGGTGCCTTGCTGAGCGATGGCAAGCCGCCCTTCTCAGCGAGGCCCTCAAAGACCAAGTGTGGGCCGTCCAGCGGGCCAGGGCCGTCACCGAGGACCTCGAAAGATGTTTTTTGAACGATGTGTCCCTGGAAGCCTAGCCCCGGGCACAGCAACAACCGTTGGGCAAATAAAGTTTATTCGACTCAACTCAACTCGTTATGTTGAGCCGATTTTGAAGTGACATATTAACCTTTCTCATTCGTGCTTATATCATCGATTCCCACTCTACATGGGATCTGCCAGCTTTTTCTACAATTGAAATAAAAAGTTTCTCTCTCTTATGATTATCATGTTGGCACCAGTCACATACTTTTGTCATCCATTCACGTACCGTAATACCAAATTTTGTATATGTGGCGCATGCGAAATGGCCGCGAGCGCATCATGAGCGTGTCATGTATTCATGTTGTTGCATGACACGCATATTGTCACTAGGTGAAGATAACAATATCATAACTTTCATGTTACGGTCTGTCGCTTTTGTTCGTTATGCAATCATTTCTTACCATACCAGATTTGCAACATGTCATGTGAACGAGACCACCGCAAGAGCAGCGAGGCCGTTAAATGTAAATCATGACATTCCTGACATACCTGCTAAGACCTTCATGTTAAGACAAGTCAGCTATGCTCGTCATACAGTCATGTTATGCCAGATCAAGTTTGGTATCCATACCATTAGCCAAATGGCCAGGAGAGCTAAAAGTCATAGACGCCATGTTCTTAAAGTACCCGGATACCGAAAGGTGCGAGGCGCTTACATTGAAATCCAATCGATGCCGCCTCGCAGCCATTTAAATCCATCCAGTTCGTTTCGGATGGTCTCTCTGACCGTTCCTTGGCCTCCGTCCGAGAAACGGACGAAAACAGACACGTGACACCTTGGCTCACATGATATAGAATGTCACGGCATTCGTCATGGCTCAAACGGGCCATTCGCGTGCAACTCAACGGAACGAAACGCCTCCGTCGGAGTTCGGCTCACGTGACATAGAACATCATGGCATTCGTCACGGCTCAAATGGGCGAATAGCGTGCGACTCGATGAATTGCAAAGCCTCTATACTAATTTGGCTCCCGTGACATAGAACTTCACGGCATTCCCACGGCTCAAATGTGACAATCACAAGCGACTCAATGGATTCCGAATGCGTATAAAAGTGCACCACAGATAAAGTAACAGCGACGCACGTCTGTCGGGCCGCTGCCGGCAGCGAGTAGACGCAACTTGAAAGCAGAAAGAGGCCTTGCTGTAACAACTGGTCCTTCGCGGGAATTTTGAATTTATTACACTTGAGCATTGTTTCTACTAAAAAAATGGCAGCATATCCAGGGAGTGAATGATGGGGTGTGGGGCGCAGCATTCGTCCGTCCATTCGTTCTTGCTACCGTCCATGCGTCCATCCACCCATCCGCGCGTGCGTCTGTTCGTGCGTCCGTCCCTGCGTTCGTCCATGCATCCGCGCCTGCGTCCGTTCATGCGTCCATCCATGCATCTGTCTGTGTGTCCGTTCATCCATCTATTCAGCACTCCAATTACCACCATCTCGCATCTTTTCATCATATATTCTCCATATACAAGCACCGCCATCCAGCGGACATTTCAAAGACTAAACGGGAGGTGGCACATGCACACTTTCTTACGGCTTGCGCTTCGGGTTTACTTCCCACCTTTAACCACCTCGAGTTCATGGTATATACTAGTTCACTGTATTTATGGCACTGCGGCCCAACGCTCGCTAAACCTTTTTAAAACCAAGGAGGTTACACCCAGCGAGTATAACGTAGCAACCCTTTCTTGTCAGATCGTGCTCAATGTACATGCCAATAGCTGCTAATGGGGATTGCATCGTGCGCGTTACCTAAAGGCCGAATGCTCCTGCCTCTCCTTCCCCCTTAGCAGCCATTAACATTTGCGTTGAGCACTATCTTTTATTGTTCAACAACGCACAGAAGAAATCTCTCACCGGACCCACCTTGGAGGTCAAAATCGTAAGGACCGCTATTTCGGGTATGTGCCACTGGTGGTTACGTACTACGAGGCACGCACAAGCCACGCCATAAGGAGCTTCGCCCCTAAAAGCACGGGAGTTCGAGACGCGCGGCAAGCGCGGTCTCCATGAAACGCCGTATGAAACGCCTGCAGGTATTTGAAGATGATCCTCGCGCGTCTTATGAACTATATACTGCTTGGGAAGTAACAGACATGAACATCATTGACAATCTTTTCAAAACTTTGTATGAAGCGTCTGTAAATTTATATGCTCTGGTTTTCATATTTTCGCTGAAGTTTGATAGTGCACCCTGATTGGCAAGCTGAACCTGGGGAGCGCGCGTGCAGCGTGGTGGGATGCACATGCATTAGATGACCAGTGAAGCAGAACTTGAACATGGCCACGTAATTGCTCATAAAAAGAGAAGAAACCAATTAGATACCAAGACCAATTTTTTGGCATGCGTTACGAAACTACTGTTTGGTGTTGGGCCGAATTCTATTCACGCGGCCCTAACGGTAAATATATGGCATGGATTACACGACCGTTTGATCACCCGTTGGAATCGAGACATGTTCACGGGGGACCCTGCGCCAATCTTCTCGCCGATTTCACCATCCCGTCTTACCGCGTGCATGGAAAGCGCATTGCAGTATTTTTTTTCGCTTTGAACAATCATCGGACATTTTTATGAGTTTCACTTGAAACGTGCTCCCAAAAAGCAGTGAATCCACAACGTAATATGGTGAAAGAATGTTCACTACGGCTGTAACAGAAAAAAAACAATATTGCAACATATCATTTTACTGCACAGGCATAAATAGGCAAAAATAATTCATTTAGGTTCACGACATTGTGAATGTATATATTGAATCTCATGCAACTGGCAACACCGCAAAGGCGAGACATGTTCGAACAGTGCAACAAAAGGTGTCTAAACGTTTGCAAAGCCTTGCCTCTTTCTTTCTGTTGCAGCTTTTTTTAGCTGCAGTTCGGCCTTGCGTCTTGCAGTATGGCCACATTCTCTTAGTGTTGCAATAGCGCAGGATTCTGGAAACTGCGCCGGACTTATGCGGACTGCACGGAAATGTCAACTTTTGTTCAGTGACAAGCGCGAAGCTCGCTGAACGTTTGCACTGGCCTCGCCGGTTACTACAGCAATGGTATGTGAAATTTTTTTTCTTTTTATGTTGCGCTGGCTTGCCGATAGATGCACTGCCAGCAGCGGTGAGGCGTACGCGCGTCTCTGATAATGTATCTCATTGATCGCGTCCCATAAGAAAGACGAGAAGTGCCCCCACCAAAATTGTTTGTATCATACACTGTGGTCCGCACACTAAACACAGCCAGTGAGGTAGAAGTGCATTTTGACTTTTATTTTGTGACCATGATCAGATACCCAAAGAGCTTTACGAGGAAACCTTGGGATCAAAGGCCAGTAAGGAAGAGATTCAGATATGGGTCCGGGCCCACTATGCTTGAAGTAGGGCTGACACCAGAAGTGGTGGGTGGCATAAAACGTGTACTCGCTACAGCAGGAGCTTTATGTGCTAGGCAAGGAATGCTGCAACAGGTTTATGAGAGAACATGTGACTTATATAGTTCATTTGAATATTCAAGACAAGGGATGAAGCGTGGCTCAATTCTCAGGCTAGTTGGGACAGCAATCAGGATAAAATCAGTAGAGGGCTCCAAAAGCACGACGGCACAGACCTTTATGCTTTTAAATACAACCACCCAACCATCGAGGCCACATGTATATATGACAACATTTTAACTTCCTATGTACAGAAATAAATAGAATTTGTCATGCTTTTTCTCGTATCTATGAGACGCCAATAGTCTCATTCGCCCCGAAACGAGAGGTAAGACGACATGGTATCGCTTCCGGAAGACGCGCTCACGCGTTTTGGAAGAACTGGTGCGGGTTGTTGTGGTTGTAAGAAAAAGAAAAAAAGGCACCTAGTTTCTGTCTGCCTCTGGGACGACACGGCGCAGTGCCTTGTAGGGGTGGGGGTAAGGAGGGATAAATAGAATAGAAGGAAATAGATGAAGAAATAGAGAGGCAAGCGACGGAAAATAGAAGGTGATAGGAAAGTGGGGATCCGGTCGAAGCAGTCCAAGGGCGGGGCCCCACAATGCTGCACGGCGTCAGGAGACCGCGGAGGGTGAATTAGTCGGCGGGAGCTACGCTGGCGTCGGAGACCGCAAGGGCACATCCGTTCAGCATGAAATACTCCGAGCGAATCTGACTGGTGCGGCAAAGCAGAGGCGCACGTGTTGAGATCTACCAAGAGGCATATCTGTGCGCTAACGTCATTGCTTTGGTATTCTACAATAGAAACCTCATAGAACGTTACGGCAGTAATCACGACTCGAATGGGCCAATCACGTGTGACTCGATGGAACGGAACACCTACGTCGATATTTATAATGTGCATATATTTACACCACTGTTTTGTGCACACCACAGTAGCATAGTGTGGCATGCCTATATAGGCACCATGAAGTCGAATTTTCCAGTCTGACTGCAGCGCCAGAATAAATAGCCTAGCGGATAAAAAAATGCAACCTTGAGAGCGGCCTCGATAAACAAGGAACGCGAAGAGTGCGTTTCGCGCCCTGCATCCGCCAGCCAATTGTGGCCGGGATACATGGCAGACGCGAGCACGCGTCTTTTTTCTGCGTGCCGCTAACAGTGAATATCAAAGACTTTGAACGACGCAGTGTGAGTAACTTAGCTCCCTCGGGGTCAGTGTGCGGTGTCTATATTGGTTTAATGAAACGACAATAAACAGAGTCTCCGCTCTTTTCTGTCTCCTCTCTCGTTTTATACAGCTTGTGCCACCAGTCGACTCTTTGAGAGCTTGAGAAACTTAAATTTGCGAGGAAAACGCGCGTTTATTTATCTTTCTTTTTTTATCTGACAATGCTTTTTTAACCATGCCCGCTAAAATCTATGCATAGCGCGTTTGTCACGACCAAAAAAACGCCCCTTGCGGTGAACACCGTTAATAATTGGCTGCACGGTGTAACCAAGCAAAACAAAAAAAAGACAACTTTATAATTCTAACGCTTAGTTCTCACATTTTCAACGCCATTACGAACGCCACGCATGCAGCTACTCTTCTAATGATATGCACCGGCCGCAGTTGCGTGTCATGTAGGGGCCTAATGGAAGAGTCTCCACACCTAAATTATTTTAGGTGCGAAGCTCCTTCTTATCTGTGTCGTTCGTTCCCGATGTATGTAGTATTAGTAGTAGTAGTAGTAGTAGTATTAAGGTAGTAATGATATTCACCGTAGTAATACGTAGCCACTTCTCGTTTAGTCGTTCGAATGTCCGCTGAATGGCGGTATTGGTATATGAAGAATATATGGTGAAAAGTTTCGAGATCGTGGTACTTAGGGTATGCACTAGATGGACGGACAGACGCATGGACGGGCAGAGAGACAAGCAGATGGACGGACGGACAAACAGACAAACACCAGGACAGACGGATGCATGGACGGACTGATGATTGCTTCACTCCACTCCTCATTATTCAATCCGCGGATATGCTTTATTTTCTTCTTAAAGGGCCACTCACCAGGCCCCATACCAAATTTTATTTAGACCGCAGAAGTTGTTGGGTGTCCATTCAGGAACATTTTGCCAAAACTTTTTTGAATTGGTTCATTAAAAGCTGAGACCTTTTTTTGAAGCGGCGCAAAACAAGAATGAGAGTAGGCGAGGTCGAAACTCTTGCCCCTCCTCCGTGTAGCCTTCGCAAGCCAAGGAGCACGCTGCCATTCGCGCACTCATTACCCGGGCCACTGCCTCGTCCACCGATGACCCCTGTCTTCCAGAAGAGAACGTTCCTCGCCTAACTTACAGAGAGATAATTACTCATTACCGGGACTCCCACCGCCCTTTTCCCCCGCCCTGCAAAGGACTCAAGAAGGCGGATGAGAGAATTCTTCTACGGCTAGTTGCCAATACTTTCACTCTTCCTTTTCCGGCCTCTGCCAGTACTGTGCGTAGGTGGCTGACACCAATCACATGGTATGGGTGTGCAAGCTCAACCCTTCTTTACCCCCCGAACCCAAATCCAACGAGAGAGGACTGGGAGGGGGCCTTGCTCGGTTGGCAGGACCTTGCGGCCCAACAAACCATGGTCCAGTGTGCCAGGACAGCGGCCCCGACCAAAGTCAGGGACTCCATCTAGTACTGCAGGGAGGCTGACCCACTGGAGGATGGTCTCCCTGGCAACCTTTTAAATGCGAACCGTTTCTTAGGGAACTTCGGGACTTTGAGGTATCTATCTATCTATCTATCTATCTATCTATCTATCTATCTATCTATCTATCTATCTATCTATCAAGCCGCCTACGACTTTTAGCTTTCCAGGCCGTTTCGATAATTGCATCGATACCAAACTTGATATGGCATCACATGACTGTATGAAGAACATATTTGACTAGTCTTAACATGAAAAGCATGACACATAGGTCATGAGTGTCGTCATTTACATTTCATAGTCCTGCAGCTCTTGCGGTGTTTTCGTTCACATGGCATGTTGCAAAACCGGTATGGTATGGCATGATTGCAAGGCGAACACAAGCAACACACTCCAGAAAATAATAACATGCCTGTGATGTAACAACATGACTACATGCCACACTCATGATGTGCTCGCGGCCCTTTCGCTAGCGTCACATATACCAAATTTGATATTACAGTATGTGAAGGGATCTTGAAGGTATGTGACTGAAGCAAACATGATAATCATGATGCGTGTCATGTAACAACATGACTACATGCCACGCTCATGATTCGCTGGTGGCCGTTTCGCTAGCTTCACTTATACCTAATTTGGTATTACGGGACGTGAATGAATGAGGAAGGTATGATACTTGTGCGAACGTGATAACATGAAAATCGTGTCACGTAACAGCATGACTACATGCCACGCTCATGATGCGCTCGCGGCCATTTCACTAGCGTCTCATATACCAAATTTGGTATTGCAGTATGGTAAAGGATGACGAAGGTATGCCACTGCTCCAAACATGATAATCATGAGTTACACGTCATATAACAACATGACTACATGCCACGCTCATGATTCGCTGGTGGCCGTTTCGCTAGCTTCACTTATACCTAATTTGGTATTACGGGACGTGAATGAATGAGGAAGGTAAGATACTGGTGCAAAAAGGATAACATGAGATGCGTGTCATGTAACAACATGACTAGATGTTAGTATGGTTATGACGTGCTCGCGGCCGTTTCTTTAGCTTCAAATGTACCAAACTCGGTATTACACGACGCGAATAGTTGGCATAGGTAAATGACATATCCAAACATGATAATCTCGACATGCGTGTCATGTGACAACATGACTACATGCCACATTGATGATGCACTTGCTCATCAATGTGGCATGTGTGAAGCAAGCGATGATTCGCTTGCTTCACATATGCCAAATTTGGTATTACGCCATGCCAATGGGTGACGAAAGCATGTGACTGGTGCAAAGAAGATAATCATGAGGTTTGTGTCATGTGAGAACATGACTACATGCCACAGGCAAAGCGCCAATACATTTCGACTTGACGCGGTGCGCGTGCTCACCGGTGTTCATTTCGTTGTGTCACGCCGGCGTTGCCGCGCGAGGCGCTGGTTCTACCATATACTCGCAGGCACGCGCGGCACTGCGTTGCTTTGACGCATGCGCGTATCAGCGCGTTCGGCATCGCACCATCACGAAAAGATGGAGACGCAGTGTTATCTGGGTAACGCATCGGCGCCAAATGCAGCACGTCGCATTTCGCACTGGTTGCCGTCGGGCCTCGCTGACGGACGCTGGTCGTTTCTGGCGTCAGACTACAGAGTGCTGGCGTTTTGCTTACTTGATGTCGCTGTGTCCAGCGTGCACGCGCGTCTATGCTACGTTGGAGTATATTGGACCCTTCATGATGCGCTCGTGGCCGTTTTGCAAGCTGCACATAAACCAACTTTGGTGTTACGTGACGTCAATGGATGAATAAATATATGACTAGTGCAAACACAATTATCCTGACACGCGTGTTATGTAAGAACGTGACAACATACCACACTCATAGCGTGCTCGCGGCCGTTTCGCTAGCTCCATATATACTAAATTTGGTATCACGTGACGAATAGATTAGGAAGGAAAAGGACACACCCAAACCTGATAATCATGACATGGAAGTCATGTATGGCATTATTTGGCTTCATCTCGGAACGTTCCGCTGATTTTAAAGTGACATGTCAACCTTTCTCATTCGTGCTTCGCATATCATCGATTCCCACTGTACGTGGGATCTGCCAATTTTTTTTAATAAATGCTTACTACTACTACTACTTCGCAATCTGAATCTCTTCCTTACCCCCTCCGTCATCTGATCCAGATGTCACGTGCGCATGACGTACTCGAACAAGCCGAACCCCCGTGCACACGAGTGGCGATTTTTTTTTTTGACCAGCGTTGTTATGAGGTCTACTGCCCGTTTCTGCTAGATGGTTTTGAAACGCTGGCTTAGACGCGATAAAATAGATGAGCACAATGGGTGCGCGAACGCGTAGGAGCGTTCCACGGTGGTCGTCTGCTCGATGTGCTGACCGCATAATCTCACGGACATGAACGCATGCGAAATGCCGGCACATTAGCCCCACATCTAGTTGCAATTCTCGAAAGGAAAAAGAAAAAAAAAGACTCACATTTCCTTATTGTGTCTCGCAACTTTTTTAGAAATCTGTTATTCTCTTCAAGCAACAAATACATAAACCGCACATGTTATGTAAAGTTTTTTTCGCTATATCACGTGCTACTGTTGGCAACGTGAGAGCATAGTCGTCTAGAGGACCAATGTCACTGCATTGCCGTGTACCTAGGGCCATTCATATGTGCACGTCATACTTTCATTCTCTATAGGCACCGCACACTTTCCAGAGGCAGCTGCGTTGCTCACACTGCCCCGTCTCAAAGAATCTGACATTCGCCGTTAAAGAAACGCAGAACAGACACGCGCGCTCACGTCACAAATCTATCCTGGGCACAACCCACCGACATATTGAATTGAATTGAATTAAAGTGTATTTCTTTCTGATACAGAAAGAGAAGTAAGAGCTAGAGGCCGTATTGCCTGACAGAGGCTCCTACTCCCATGCGCAACCGGCATGCGTGTACATGTTTGCATGCGATGCAAGTATACAAACAATAGAGCAACCAGAAAAGATCAAAACATGCATGTACATAATTCTCACTGCAAATAAAGCATTACAGATAGACATCATACATGAAAACTCTTCATGCAACAAACATATAATACAGACACTCCAAGGTTATATACCTATACGCATTAAATTGTGAACTTTCAAATCGTAGAACAAACTGTATATGCGGTACACATAGAAAATTAGGCAGATATATTATATTGATAAGTTATCGTGGAATGTAACAGAAAGTTCTTTAAAATTTTTTTAAAGCGGTGTGCATGAAAATCTATATGATGTTCAACAATGTTCAATAACCGGGATACTTGATACTCAAGGTCCTGACACCCGTAGTTAGTTCGCATAAGTGGTGGCATTTTCGTTTGGTGGCGTAATTGATATCGAGGTGGAGAAACGGGCAGGCTACTAACACGGAACCCGTGCTTTTTTATGTGCAAAAGTAATATATAATAGTAGATTTGATTTGCTCTGATTAACGAATGTTTCTCAAAAAGATTGTGTGTGGGTAAATATCGCGGTCTAGCGTGATAGTTTTCGAAATTTTGTATTGCTGTTTTTGCAGTTTCATTAATTTGTTGTAATTTTTTCAGTTGTTGTTCCCAGTATTAATGCAGAATAGCTAAGTTCTGATTGAAAGAGGGCGTAGTACATTGCCTTCTTTAGTGTTAGTGGTATAAGACCACTAATTTTATACATAGAGCCTACTACTTTACTGAGGTCGCTGCTGAGTTTATTGATATAATTGCCCCAAGAGAGGTTTTCTTGAAACCATACCCCCAAAAACTTTTGCGTTGATGCGTGTTCTATCTGCTCTCCTTTAAATAAAACAGTAATCTTGACAGGCATTGGCTTATTTATCGGTTTAAATATTATATACTTAGTTTTGCTGACATTTAATTGAAGTTTGTTTAACTTCAGCCAGTCAGATGATAAATCTGAATAATCAATAATTTCTTTTTCAATCTGTTGTAGGGATGAGTTTGAAAAGAAAAGATTAGTGTCATCCGCATACATGACTATGTTCGGTGTAGGTGAAATGCTTGGGAGGTCATTGATATATATATTAAATAATACCGGGCCAAGTATTGATCCCTGCGGTACGCCAGTCTGTACTCTAAGATATGGAGAGGTCACCTGATTAGGTGAAACATACTGAAAACGATCCGTTAAGTAGCTTCGCATGAGATCAAACGTTGTACCGCGTATCCCATAGCTATGAAGTGATAACAGTATTTCATGATTCACTCTGTCGAACACTTTACGGAGGTCAAGGAATAAACCAACCGTGTATAAACGATTTTCAATGTTTTGTAGTATTTGATGTTTTATTTTGACGAGTGCATCCTCACACGATTTACTTTTCCGAAATCCATACTGAGATGTACTAATTATAGCATACTTATTTAACAAGCCTTCCAGTCGTGAATTAATAACAGCCTCAAAAAGTTTTGAGAAGCGTGGTAGTATTGAAATAGGTCGGAAATTGTTTACAGAATTATCTGCACCCCCTTTGTGAATTGGAGAGACACGGGCTATTTCAAGTTTGCTTGGAAAAATTCCGCATTCGAACATTCTATTGGTAATATGGGCTAGGACTGTAGATATGATATCCGATACATATTTTATGGGAGATGGCAGTATACTGTCAAATCCTGCAGCTGCATTGCATTTAAAACTACTGATTACCTTTTCAACTTCACCTGCAGTCGTAGGAAACAATACAAAAGAATTCGGCACAGATTCTTTTGTTACAGCGAGTCTTACATACTCGGGATTTTCAAAGGAATTGCTGTTACAGCATTCAACAAAGTGAGTATTTAGGGCACTGGCAGCTTCACCGTCTGTAAGAGCACCATTTACCGAAGATATTCGTATGTTTTCACAAGTAGCGTTCGCTCCAGGCAACTTCTTAATTTCTTGCCAAATTTTTCTTGGATTTGTATATATACGCGAGAAAACCCTTTCGTAATATTTTTCCTTCGCTTTTCTTAGCTCTGCTTTTACTTGATTACGATAAGTCTTAAACTCGGCTAATTCAATAATATTTCGTGTTTTATAGAATGTGTGGTACATTTGATTTTTCTTTTAACTTTTTTGAGAAGTGCCGCATTAACCCATGGTTTCCTAATTTTTTTAGATCGTTTTGTAACACTATGTTGCGGAAAGGCTTTATCGTAACCAGCAATCATTTTATCGAAAAATGAATTGTATGCCTTATTTGGGTCACTTTCAAGCAGTTCAGATTCCCAGCTGATTTCGCTAATAAGTGAGCGAAATAGGGCTATCGTCGTTTCATCAATGAGACGATAGGAAAAGGTGCTACGCTTGAATTTCTTGGAGCAGGGCAGAAAACAGAAAATTGGAAGATGATCACTTATGTTGACGGACATGACACCAGCAGTCACAGTAGGAGCATGTACATTGGTGATACAAACATCCAACAGGGTGGCACTGGAAGCGGTCACTCGTGTTGGTAGGGTAATCATAATCGAGCATGCGTAAGAGTACATCAACTGCTTATACTCTCTAGTTGTTGCATTCTCAGCCATCATATCTATGTTCGTATCACCTATTACGGCGAACATTTTGCCTGTTTCGCTGAGGTAAGATAGAAGTTTATCCATATAGGAAAAGAAATCCTTTTTGTTTTCGCAAGGTGGCCTGTAGAGTACTAAAAGTGTTACTGTTTTAATACCAATGGTGAGACATTCAATGATTTGATTATTCAGCGAGAAATCCAAAATTATCTCCGAATTCAGATCATTTCGTACATAGACAGCCAAGCCGCCACCCCGAGCGTAGGTGTGGTTTAGTCCGTGATATCTCTAGTTATCGAGCCGGAAAGCATAATCCTTATCAGAAAGCCACGTTTCAGTAAAAAGAAGCACATCGAGATTGGTTTCGGTTTGTTGAAGCAACTCCTCAACTTTATCTTGCTTATTTTTAAACTTTGGGCATTTAAATGAAGGACTGAATTATGTTTTTCAAGCGCGGCAGATATATTTCTAAAGAAAATGTAATCATAATAAAGGCATGTATTGATTGAAGCCATGACTATACTGAAAAAGTAAAAACATGCTTTAAGTGAATAAGATTAGGCAACCATCTTGTTGATGTCATCAATGCTAAAAATATGCAGAACCGGGGATGTTTCATTACGTCTGGCCATTACTTTCCTTCCAGTGGTCCACTCATATTTCCAACCAACCTCATTTCTTTTTTGTTTCGCAGCACTCAGTAACTGTTTGCCTTGCCTTGTCAAGTGCTCATTGATGAACACTGGACAATTTTCATCAAAACCAAGCATTCTGGTATCAATTTTTTTCTTTCGTGCTTTAGCAAGGAAACCGTTCCTCTTCATGCGGTGCACAAATCGAACAATTATGTTATGTTCGTTATGCTTAGCTGTTGACACTTAATGGCACATACCAATGTCAGACTCTTGTACTTCTTCTGCAACTAGTTCGCCAATCTTTTTAATGATAGCTATTGGATCTTCATCAACAGGAACAGCTTTGATTTCTAAGTTATTGGAGCATTGGTATGTTTTTAGCTCCTCAATTTTTCATGCCAACTTAGCACTTTGCACTTTAAGTTCCTTGTTTTCTGTTAAAACAGCGTGTATCGCTTCTCTTAAGGCTCCAAGGTCTTTAATTTCCTGTTTGAGCTCTTTCAGTTCTACTAGATTGTCTTTTATCTCCTCCAATTCATCAATTATCTCAGCACGCAGTTCGTCCACAGCCTTTTTTGACATAGCGATATTCCACTAGCGAAACGCTCGCGTCGCGTTCTATTTTTACCGAGGCCGTCTCAAGGTTTCTTTTTTATCCGCTAGGCTATGTATTTTGGCGCTGTAATCAGACTGAAAAACTAGACTGAACGGTGCCTATTGGCGCGCGCCCGCAAAAGAAAGGGAAAGCAGCGTTCATTTTGAAATTTGACCCATTTCCGTGGTGCGTAGCGTTGCAATTTTTGGCAGACGTGATGATGAACGCCACATCTACGCATTACGCTTCTCAGCTCAAAATTGCTAAACCTGGTGAGTGGCCCTTTAAACCATAGTCCGAGGAGATCGAACCCCAGCATAAATCTATACGGCGATCAGGTGTTCTACCACAGAGCCACGCCCAGTCTCGGAACTACTTTTCGAATACAAGCTAAATCTTCGTGAAACGTTATTCGTGGTTGCAATGCTGGCTGCCAAATTTTATAAACATTACATATTATGTACTCCCATGATGAAATTGTCATGCGTTAAGGCGAATTTAATTAAGCAACATACGCTAAAGTTGATTCATGTAGCTGTGTAAAGGGCAACCAACCTCGTGAGCATTAGCTCTTCACAACAGCTTAACGATTCTGGTGCTGCTAATAACCAAGTTTCTTGGCAATGTTACGCAACTGAAAACAAGTGGTTATAGAATGCATATATGACTGTTTAAGGTGTATGTGCGTGCATTTGTATACAACTTTAGCGCGACTTTCCCTCATTACAAAATTGACCGTACAGTAAGCTTCCATCCGCATGGTTCGTAGAACAACGATTCTCCAAGTACGTGGAATCCGGCGAACTTGTTTTGAGTAGATTGCACGCGCGAGTTCTCTCTATGTTGAAATTCAATACAAATGCGATGCGAACATTCTAGAACGAAGGCGACGCTTGCGCAAGCCGCGCGTTTTTGTAACACAATCCGCGTCCGAAAGGAGGATAAGTAATGCCATTTAACGTGTCCGTATTCAAAAAGTCTTCTTGACTTGAAATTATCCTTCCGCCGCCTCAATGCAGCGCGTTCGTAACGCGTCTGTGCTGCCGAATGCTTTTGCGCTGCATTGAGGGCAATGGCAAGTCGAGCTCCAAGAATCGTTTCTGAATACCTGTGGGACGCCTGAAGTCTGCTGGATAGGAACAGGGGGGCACACGTGTTCTAACGCTTTACGTGTTGGGAGAAGACAAAATTCTCGTTGATTTTAAAGCTTGGACGCGTTTGGGACCCCTGGGGCGCTGGACTTCAGCAGGTCGGAGCACCGACAGCACGCCTATTTCACCGGCTCAGCTGATCGCAATTACCCTATCTCTTCTGCAAAAACGTGCTCCACCACTGCTTTGCCTGTTTTATACCCATCTCCACCGTCTTCACGTTTCTACCCTTCTTCTACCAGGCTCAACTGACTTCCTCCATCTCGTCCGCATAGCTTTATCTATGCTTTCTAGGCAAAGATTCTTTCGTATCTGGGCTTAAAAAGTCTTGATGACGCTCCCTGGGTATTCTCTTCGGCTCTAATTAGGCTTTCTGTTAATTAAATATTGCTAGTTTCTGGAGAAAAGAAATCGCAAAAAGCACTGATAACTTTCTCCTGGGGACGGGCCTTTCTTACTCAGCCACTCTAGACTCTGAATACGGATTATATCTCGAGTAATGGCGTGTTAGGTGCCAAGGGCACCACGCATCGTAGTTTAGCCACTCCCTTCACCGATTCTTGTACTAGTGTTACACCGAAGCAGAACAGAAACCACACTCGAATAACTCGACTACAGCGTGATATAGAACGCTCGTGGAAGCATAAGCGAAGACGACGAGGCTTACCTCTTACATCGTTAGAACAACTTAGGAGAGTTGGGAATGTATCTGAAGATCCTGTACTGCGATGAGCGGTGTGGAAGAGTGTGTGTCCAGTACCACGCCTCGAGGCGTGGCCTGGCAACGAAGAGGCGCGCCCGGTCTTCGGTCAGCTGGACCAGTTGCGGGTCCTCGAGTGCCCCGGCAGCTGGACACGCCTGACCGAACCCGACGTTCGATGAACGACGAAGCCGAGGCGCGTGCTCTCGTGTGGCATGCGCACAAGCTCACGCGCTCTAGCGCTCGCGACTAGGCGCCTCTGGTGCCTGAATACTAATAATGATAATGGTACTATACATAATAAAGAGCAGAATAGCCGTACGGAGCCCAGCTTTTGATTATGAAGCAAAAATTGCGTGTCGAAAGTCAAGCCAGACCTTTGCCATCGAAGACGAAAAATACGCCAATAGTGGACAACGAGATAAAAAGCAGCGTTTTCCGCACTCGTCTGTTTTATACTCACGGAAAATGTTTCTTAGCAATGAAAGGAGAGCTACGGGAGTGGGACTATGTACAAGTACTCCTGCGCGAAATAGACTTGCTTGGCGCGCAATACAGGATGACTTTCTGCAATCAGTGTTGCATACCAAGACAGCCGCTGCTTAGCGTTTGAGACACACGTAAACAGCAGTAAATTTTCCCGCTTGCAAAACCTCGGAATAACAACGTGAAAAGTAAAATAAACGGAAAAGTCACGCAGGTGGGAGCTGCGTTCTGTATACGGTGTAAGGAAAAGTCATAGCTTTGCCGCAAAGGTGAAGCAGTGAATTCGATAGCAACCAATTGGAAAGTCGCGTGAAGCATGGCAAGCAGATCGAAAAGTGCTTTGCGTTGCCGACGCACAAATGACGCATGAAACTTGCTCACAGGTACAGATAACGTGAAACAGTGTCTCAGTTGTTACTTCGCTCAGTTTGAAAAGAGCGCCCTTTTCGCCAAAGAAGACTGTGCAGTGACATGTGCAGTGCATTTGTGCACCCAGTAACAAACAGAATCGTTCCGGTGAAATCATAAGGCGTAAGATTATCCCCACTTTGAGTTGAGCCCACACAGTGAGCGTTGCCCCTGCTGCGGGGCAAAATACGCGTGGTAGATGAGCCCGCCAGTGCGCGTCGCCGCGTCCCGCCGACTTCGTTCAGTGCGCCATCTCGCTGGTTATGCGCAAAACACCCCGCGATTTAAACAACACCAAAACACCTCGCTAGTTATGCGCATCGCCCCGCGATTGCTATCACCTGTGGTAAGTGGTAGATATGAATACCTTTCCGTTTCAATGTTGAAGGAGGTGCTTCTTCATAGCTTAGTGGCAAACGCCATGCACTCACAAGGAAAAGTTCAAACGTCCGCACAGAAGAGTCCTTTTTTGGATTATTTTTTAAAGACTATAGATAGTTTTCCTTGGGGACCTTCAACAGCAAACATTATGGTCTGTCTGTCTGTCTGTCTGTCTGTCTGTCTTTCTTTCTGTCAGTCTGTCTGTACATTGGTCTGTTTGTCCACTTTTACCAGCATCGGGTACTTGAAACGGTCGACCCCATCCGCAGCCACCACCAATGTTGCTCAAGGTTGAGCGCTCATGCTTGTGCAGTTGTCAATTAAAGAGCAATTATTGCGCATGTCTGGGGCACCATAACAACACGCATATATTCTACATCTGCATCTCTTACTAGAAAACGCATACATAAGTAATTTTAAGGACCGTAGCGCTTATCACGCTGCGCATACCATGCAACGCTTGAACGGAACGTGGAGTGTTTCCAACGCTTTGCTAAGACAAAATGGTGGTGGCACCTGCCCCGTCACCTCGCGTTCTACAGCTTACCACCTCTGAGACAGGCGCGCACGGCTACGCGCTTCGTTTTTTAAAAGAAACTGCCAGATGGCGCTAATGTCTCACGTGTGATTTTGCTTGATGCGCTCGTTCGCCTCCGCTGCACACTCGAGGCACTCTAATGCAGCGCCTCTGGAATAAGAGTCACCTATTTTCTTGAGCAGAACATCAAATAAATGTTTTGTTCACTTTCTCCACACGCAAGGCTATCATCTTTCGACGACATCTTTAGATTACATGCAGTTCTGGGCCAATTTTTTTCTTGATAATTTGATTGATTTGATATATATGTGGGGTTTATTGATTGATTGATTTGTGGGGTTTAACGTTTCAAAACCACCATATGATTATGAGAGACGCCGTAGTGGAGGGCTCCGGAAATTTTGACCACCTGGGGTTTTTTAACGTGCGCCCAAATCTGAGCACACGGGCCTACAACATTTCCGCCTCCATCGGAAATGCAGCCGCCGCAGCCGGGAATCGAACCCGCGACCTGCGGGTCAGCAGCCGAGTACCTTAGCCACTAGACCACCGCGGCGGGGCTATGTGGGGTTTAACGTCCCAAAACCACTATACGATTATGAGAGACGCCGTAGTGGAGGGCTCCGGAAATTTCGACAACCTGGGGTTCTTTAACGTGCACCCAAATCTGAATACACGGGCCTACAACATTTCCGCCTCCATCGAAAATGCAGCCGCCGCAGCCGGGATTCAATCCCTTGACCTGCGGGTCAGCAGCCGAGTACCTTGCCAAGCGCAAGCGGGCGAAGCGAGCCGCGGACATAAACATCATTATAGTGCGAATTCACTCTCACATATACACGTAAACTCACCAGAATTTCCCGAGAGGGTCTAATGGTTCCTGGGAATCGCATTGTGAACACACGGGGGAGTTCACGTTAACTCACTGGCGAATGCCAACGGATTGTAACTTTACCCCCCTCATAGCTTCACCCCGTGCATTCGCACTTAAACATGTTCACCCTCGGGGAAATGCTTGGGAGCTTTTGGTACTTCCGTCTAAGGGAATTCGCGAATGTTCGATAGTAAGCGATTTTATGTAACAATAGAAAAATTGTCGTTTTTAACAGCAACCACTCTTCCACCTATTTAGAAAAACTCTGTAGTTTAATTTGCCACGAGGTAACGCGGTGAACGCTGAAACAGGGCAGGGCAATCGAAACGCGTTTGGCCTGCCTTTAAAGCTAGAAGCTTCGAGTGAAGGTGACAAAAAAACAAAAAAAAATTCTCATGCGTCAAACAGCAAATCACTCCTCACTACTTTCAAACAAAATTTTCAATCTTGCTGCAAGATAAGAACAGTTTTTAAATGCGAAGCACTTCATAGTGAACTTCGGCGACAATAAATCTATCTATCTATCTATCTATCTATCTATCTATCTATCTATCTATCTATCTATCTATCTATCTATCTATTTATTTATCTATCTATCTATTTATCTATCTGTCCGTCTATCTAGCCGCCTATGACTTTTAGCTCTCCTGGCCGTTTGGATTATGGTATCAAAACGAAACTTGGTATGGTATAACATGACTGTATGACGAGCATAGTTAACTAGTCATAACATCAAAGTATTGACATGTATGTCATGACTGCATGATTTACGTTTTGTGGTCTTGCTGCTTTTTCGCCGGTTTCGTTTACATGACATGTTGCAAAACTGGTATGGTATGACATGGTTGCATGGCAAGCACAAGCAATTAACCCTAACACGAAAATCGTGGCAGGCGTTCATATAACAACATGAAGACATGCCACGCTCATGACGCGTTGGCGGCCGTTTGGCTATAGTTTCTCTTATACCAAATTTGCTATTAGGGGGCGTGAATGGATGACGAAGGTATGATACGCAAACATGATAAACGTGAGATGCGTGCCATGTAACAACATGACTACATGCTACGCTCATGATGCACTCACAGCCATTTCGCTAGCTTCACATATATCAAAATCGGTATTACGTAACACGAACGGACGACATAGGTAAATGACACATCCAAACATGATAATTACGACATGCGTGTCATGCAACAACATCACTACATGCTACACTCATGATGCGCTCGCAGCCGTTGCGCTAGTTTCACATATGCCAAATTTGGTATTACGTGACATCAGTGGATGACAAATGTATATGACAGGTGCAAACATGATAATCAGAAGATGCATGTCATTTGAGAACATGAACATTGACGACATCATAAGCTTAAGATGCCATCTTATGAGCTCTCATCGCACGCACGGTAGCCTGCACTCGGCTCTCTCTGTACCAGGCTACACAAAAGACCCTGTATGATAGTCTACACACGGACGGTGAGTTTTCTCCGGGCTATCGCGTTCTTCTGTGGCTCCCATCTTATCGTGTTGGTGTCAGCGAGAAGCTTTTAGCACTATACGTCGGGCCCTACCCAGTATTGCACCAGGTGATGCTTGTCACCTATAGAATTTCTCCGACAACAAAATCATCGAACTCGACTACTACTGTCAAAACCGACATAGTGTACGTCTCTCGCCGTAGGGCCCACAATAGTGACACGCCCTCTTAGTTGTAGCTGGCACCGAAACGGTGGCTTTACAGGCTGGGGTAATGTCAAGGGTGTGGAAATACTTCTCCAGTGGAGCCGCTGTTACGGCACCTAATGAAAGAACACGAGGATATTGATGTTGTGGGGCTCAGCCTGGGTTGCCCTGTTGTCTAGCATTCTGTCCGCTTTGTGCACTGTGATCGCGCTCCCCGTAACACTATTTACAAGATATATTGAATATTTCAAGATTTTTGTACGAGTGCAGAGCCTGTTGAAAAATGGTTACGGAAACCACACGCAGCATTTTTCAGGATATAAAGTTTTCGCTCAAATTGACTCAATCGTACCTATAGAATTTTCCAAAGATTTAAAAAAACACTGAAGTATAGGCCTGTAGTTGCGAAGTTAATTCTTATCGCCTTTCTTGAAAATTTCAGAAACAAGTGGAATCAGCTTGCCAGAAAACAAGTCAGCTTTGGCAATGCACAAATTGAAGTTAAACGTTAAACTGGGTAAAGTAGTATCAGAATTAGGTTTTCCAGGCTGTAGTTGAAGATTATCATTATCTAATGAGTCCTTGCTGCCACGTGGAGGTTACATTACGAAAGGCATCAGTCGGTGGGTCGAAGATGCTCGTTTTTTTTCTGAACTTGTGACCGGGAATGGTAAAGTAAAATACAGCAAGGAATGCATGATGTATACTGTGATATGGGTGAACAGAGCGTCGATAATGTCGTCATGATTAGAACGTGCTGTTTTATACATATTACGCCTTCTAGTCTCATCACGGGGGGGGGGGGCGCTGCGAGCGCTCGATGGTGACGGACGCACTCCACATCGCCTCCGTAGATTTCCTGCTATTTCTGCGGACATCCACCTTGGTACCCCTGAAACTTGGATTTATCGTCACCGCCAAGTTTTCCGCTTCGCCTAGACAACACCTTCGTCCAGGTGGGCCCAGTTTTGACAACATGAGGGACGTCCTTCACTCCCGGTTACAACGCCGCCTCGCTAAGGGCTCTCAGCCCGGCGATGGCGGCCGCTAACGTGGTTACGGGCTACGATCCTACCTCAAGCCAAATGCTGTCCATGGAGATTTCATCCTCCGAAAACACTATGCCATCAGAAGATGAATACCTCGATGACATGGTGAAACGGTGGCAACGCAAGCAAGCGAAATCGAAGCCTGCGTCTCAACAACAACGAGACGCCAGAGCGGGCCACCATTCCCCAGCCTTGCAAGGAACGCCGGCGCGCCATCCCTCCGGTGATGTGCCTACCTCTGCTCCGTCCTCGCAGCCAGCGAAGCAACGCAAGTGGCGTCCGCGTCAAACTCCTCGCCTCTCTCGCGACGACTACATCGTGGTAGTGAAACCTCGCGTTCCCTGCGAGTTACGCACATTTGTTCCGGCCGATCGCGCGGGCGACGCCATCCGCAACTACCTCGGCGACCAAACTACCACGCAAATTCAAGTGTGGCCAATCTGGGAACAGAACATCTTAGTGTGTAGCACCACCATTTTGCCTATGGCACAGCGACTCCTCGGGGACTTCCAGCTGCAAGTGGGGGATCAGCAGCTGCCCGTTCGAGGCCACGCCAAGGCACCAGGGGATACATGCAGGGGCGTCATCAACGTAAACCCTGCTGAAAGCCCGGAAAAGATCAAGTCTGAACTGTATTGGCCTCGAGGTACTATCCTTGCGGTCCGCAAACTCGGAGATTCCGCGGCGGCGGTGGTGACTTTCGAGGGCACCAAGTTACCCCGCTTCCTCTTCTACCACTGCGTGGCGACATACATCCGCGCCTACAAGAAAACGGTCCCGGTTTGCACCAAGTGCGGTACCATCGGCCATCGACCACCTCAGTGTCCTCACCCCGCTCCAACGCAGTGTGCCAAATGTGGAACCCCCGCACCTGCAGGTCTCAATGCCCACGACTGCCACCCCAAGTGCCTCCTCTGCCACGGCGCCCATGAGACTGGGGCCAGTGGCTGCACGGCAATATAATATCGAAAATATCGGAAACACAAGCAGCCCTCAACATCTCCTCGAGGGACCACCTCATGTTCGTCACAGCCAGACAGCGGCACCAACCTGCATCAGTCGGCTCCACCACTCAACGCCGACACTCAGGCATTCCCTCCGCTCGAAGCACCAGCGGCGGTACCTCAGGTGAGCAGTTGGGCAGGGAAAGCTGCTTCTAAGCCTCTCTCACCCCCTTCTGTCGATCCTCCTTCTCCCGAACTTGCGGCCCTTCGCCAGCAAGTTGCGGCACTTCAAAAGCAAAATTCTCTTTTAACTAAACAACTCGAACTCTTAAATAAGCGACTTCAACCACAACAACAGTGTACTGCAAGGCCATCCGGTATTGCTGCTGTGTTGGGGGCTGGCTGGTCCCGACGAAGCAGAAGAAGAAGAATACGGCCGACGGAGACGTACGCGGCCGGCGGGGACATCGACCAGCCCGAACACGCGGGTTGGCGCGCAGCGCCGAAGAAGGAAAGCACACAACCGCACTCTACGGTTACCTAACACACACTCTTTTATTTTACAGTCGCCTTGCATTCCCGGATGCCAGAGCGGCGCCCCCTGGCATCCTCACATGTCAAATCGAAACCGAAACCCCAGAACACAACAACCATCCCCTCCTCGAAAAAAGCACACCTATACACTGTTTACATTTATACATAATCGATACAAAAGTATATACAAAGTATGAACGTTAGAACACATGAAAATTCAAAACACGGCACACTGAACTCACACACTACGAGTCTTGAAATGCACTGAAATATGTACATTGGAAGTCGTGAAAATTCACTAAAAAATCTATACAACTCAGTACAATATAGATTCGTAGTTCTACGTGACGTAGTCGTCGAACCGACGCGGCTTCTGCCGCTTCCGCTTAGGGCGGGCCCTTTTGGGTGTCGAATCGGGTGTGTCTGCACCTTGGTCACTTCTGCTCTGATGTGACACATCAAGAGCAGTGGAAGATTGTGAAGGCTCTGAATGAGCGTTAAAAATTGCGGTCTCATCAGAGCTCGCAGCATGAGCTTTGGAAGAATTTTGTGGACCGGAGTCCGGTTCAACGGTATCAGCCGTATTTGAAGGTTCGAAGTGAACAGTATGACTTGGTGTACTTGATCCAGCGACACCGACTGGTAACTCCTCCCCCCTTGAAGAAGAAATGCCTGTACATGGAGGCCACAGGTAATAATCTGAGGCGTAGTTGAAAGGCGTGGACGGAACGTGATGAGGAAGACTTTTAGGTGTTGAAGGCGAATCCGTATGAAAAATAACAAGGCGCGAAGAATTCCAGATGTTACCATCACTTAAGCGAAAAGAAGTGGGGCTAACCTGACCCAAGACTTTGTAAGGACCGCGATACTTGGGCCGCTTGCCTGGCACACGAACCTTGACTAAATCGCCAGTGCGAACTTGGGACTGCTTTGCACCACGACGGGTGTCGACATACTTTTTCATTGCTTGTTGACGAGAAAAAATCTTAGTACGAATTTGATCAGGAGAAGACACTGGTATGTTACGAGGCAAAGAGACTATGTCGAGAGCAACTCGCGGTTGCCTACCGTGGAGAAGTTGAGCAGGAGACACTCCAGTGGTGCCTTGTGGTGTGAACCTGTACGAAGCTAAACATTCCGTCAAGACTTGCTTGAGGGGACGGTGCTCTAATTGGGCGATCTGGATATGTTCCTTCAGAACGCGATTAAAGCACTCGATTTGCCCATTTGATTGGGGATAGAAAACTGATGACCTCAAGTGCTGAATTCCTCGTTGTGAAAGAAAAGCCTTGAAATGTTGGGACTGAAACTGTGGACCATTGTCCGTAACTATGGCATCAGGAAAACCTTCCCGGCTGAAGATTGAAGACAGAAACTCAATGATGACCTCAGAAGTAACCGTATGTGTGAAACAAATTTCTGGCCATTTGGAATGGTAGTCGATGAGAGAAACAATGAACCGGGCATTCTGCGGAACATTATGCAAGGGACCGATGATGTCCATGCCGAGTTTCTGCCAAGGCCGATCAGGCCACTCCACTGGCTGCAACGGAGAAGATGCAGGTTTGGCAGACTTGTCAGCTGCCTGACATATATGGCAGTTGTAAACTGCATGCTCGACCTGCTTATCTAAGGCTGGCCACCAGTACCTGTCTCTGAGATTCTGTTTGGTGCGGACAATGCCAGGATGGGCCTCATGGGCAAGCTGTATTAGCTTGTTACGGAAAGAAGCAGGGGGAATCACGCGTTCATCGCGGAAAAGCAAGTCCTCGACACAAGACAGTTCCTGTCGGACTGTGAAGTAAGGCAAGAATTCAGAAGCAAGAGCACCTTTGGAAGGCCATCCTTCACGTAAATATTTGAGAACTTGAGACAAAGTGGAATCTGCAGCTGTAGCTGCCTGAAGCTCAGCTTTAGTATTGCAGGAAGTAACTAATGAAACAACTTCCTCATCCCGCTCTTCAGTAACCGGTATCTGAAGAGGAAGGCGCGACAGTGCATCAGCAACCACGTTATTAGAACCCTTACAATATTGAACACTGAAATTATAATACATGAGTTTGGCACACCAACGGGAACTGCGAATGGGGCGGCGGCCTTCGGATCCTGCAGAAAGAAGAGCAACTAGTGCTTGGTGATCTGTACGTAATGTGAAGTGCCGGCCCCACAAGTAAACATGCCATTTCTCACAGGCAAAAAGACAAGCGAGAGCTTCACGCTCTCCTACTGAATATCTGCGTTCAGCAGGGGTCAATGTACGAGATGCAAAAGCAATAGTAATCAGCTGATCATCTCTGAGTTGTTGAAACACTGCTCCCAGTCCAACATCGGACGCATCCGTCGTGATGACGATGGGAAGCTTCTCATTGAAAATACTAACAGCTGGCTTTGAGGCCAGTATTGACTTGACTCGATTGAAGCTCTGCTCAGCTTCAGCTGACCAGTTAAAAGGCTGTGCTTGACGAAGTAGAGTACGTAGTGGTTCAACAACATCAGCATAATGGGGAACAAACTTGGCATAATAACCAACAAGACCCAAAAAAGATTGCAAGGTTTTAACATCACGTAGGCCGTGGGGCATTGACAATGGCCTGAACTTTAGATTCAACAGGTGTCAAGCCGCGGGAACTGACATTATGTCCTAGAAATTGTAACTCATCCACAGAAAAAAATGCACTTGTTATTAAGTTTCATACCACATTCACTGATGCGGTTGAGAACAGTATGCAAGTTAGCATCGTGCTCTTCGCGAGTACGTCCCCACACCAAAATATCATCCAAGTAACAAAGGGCGCCATTACAACCCTTAAGAATAATTGACATCATTTTCTGAAACGCTGCAGGGGCAGATGCAAGCCCGAAACACACGCGGCGAAACCGAAACAAGCCTTCGTGCGATACAAATGTGGTTAAGTCTCTACTGCACTCAGAAAGTTCAACTTGGTGATAAGCGGACGCGAGGTCCAGCTTGGAGAAACACACCGCTCCAGAGAGCTGATGAAGCAGTTCTTCAATGTGAGGAAGTGGAAACCCGTCTACGACGATCGCTTTGTTTGGTTCTCGTAAGTCGACGCGTAGTCGAAGGGATCCATCTTTTTTCTTGACGACGACCAGTGGAGAAACCCAGTCGGAAGCAGAGACAAGCTCGATGATTCCGCTGGCTTGAAGGCGAGACAGTTCCGCAGAGACTTGTTCACGGAGAAGAAGAGGAATGCGGCGCAGCTTGGCACGCACAGGGCACACACCTGGTCGACGCATCACTTTATGCACAAAACCACGCACACAACCCAGTTCACGGGTGAACAGGTGATGGAATTCAGAAGGCGCGTTGGCCGGAAGATCATCTTGGACGTCGACTTGAGCACACGTCATAGACGCACCAATGATGTTGATGGACAAAGCCCTGATTGCATCACGTCCCAAAAGCGAGCTGCCATTGGCTGTTACATAAAAAGTAATGGAAGCAGTGCGACTGTGATAGGAAACCTGAGCTGTAAATTGACCTAAATTATCGATCGTTTCCTTGGAATATGTTTGTAGAACGACGTTTGAAGGTAAAAGCCGAATGTTGGAAAAATGACTATGGAAGTCAGCGGCACTGATTAAAGAGACTGAGGCACCAGTGTCCACGAGAAATGACAAGGGCACATGGCCCACTGAAACTATGATGCTGGGCTCGGGCGTAGTGTGGAGGCCATCCACATTTAAAACAGTGACCGTATTGGTTTGTGCAGTGCTCGAAGGAGCGGACGAAGAAACTGGTTCCGGAAGATTTGCTGGACGGGAATTGCATACGGACTGAAAATGTCCGATTTTTCCGCACGCAAGACAAGTGCGGTTTCTCGCGGGACACTGCGCAAAATTGGCTAAATGCCGAGCCGATCCACAACGAAAGCAATGCGTGGTTGCGCTTGGAGAAGAAAATTGCGAACGCGAATTAGAAGCTCGGTGCTGTTCTTGAAAACCCGAATTTGGCGGAATGGGGTCGCCATATTGTCGGCTTCCTCGCCCTCGCGACGCAGAGAGGTTGCCATGTTGGCCGCCACAGAAGGACTGTGCAGGCGAGCGTCCATGTTGGCCGCCGCGCCGAGACGAAGGTGAAGGGCCGCCATGTTGACGCGTCCCGTGAAACGAGCCGCCGCCTTGGCCCCCCGCAGCAGAAAGTTGCTGCACTGAATGCGGAGCGAATTGCTCCAACTGGGAGCGAATAAGCTCGTCCTCTCGCGCAATCGAGAGGGCTTCGGATAATGAAATCGAGGAGCCCTTCTGAAGCATGCGGCAGCGGACGTTTTGCGAGGCTACCCCGATGAAAAGCTGATGGCGGACCATATTGTCCTCGAGCGCGCCGAAGCCGCAAGACGCGGCGAGCGTTCGAAGAGAAGTAATGAACTCGGCGACTGGCTCACCAGGCAATTGTCGCCTTTCTTGGAATTTCACGCGTGCGAGATAATCGCACGAGACATCTTTAAAATGCTCATCGAAAAGAGCGACTGCATTCTTGAAGGCATCGCCCGACGCTGGCGTCGGCGACGCGTTGGTGGCTTCCAAAGTATAGAAAAGCTTTAACCCGGCAGGGCCCAACGCGTTGAGCAGCAGGGCCTTGCGACGCTCGGGCTTGCTGGCGTCCTCCCCGACCGCGTCTGCGTAAGCCTGAAACACCAATTTCCAGTCCGCCCACGGAAGTGGCGGGTCTCCGGGCGAATGAAGAAATAGGGGAGGTGGAATGGGAGACGCCATTTCAAGCAAGAAGAATGGAGAGGTGTAGACGAGAAGAAAATGACGCGAGTACACTGCTTGAAGACGAAGGCAGAGGCGGCGTAGCTGAATGAAGAAATGAAGCGACGCAGCACGAAGTAGCCACCTTGCTGGAAACAAAGAGCGTCTAGGGTTAGCACGAACACGGAGAACGAAACGGGTTCTTACATGTCCTCGTCGCCATTGCTGTGTTGGGGGCTGGCTGGTCCCGACGAAGCAGAAGAAGAAGAATACGGCCGACGGAGACGTACGCGGCCGGCGGGGACATCGACCAGCCCGAACACGCGGGTTGGCGCGCAGCGCCGAAGAAGGAAAGCACACAACCGCACTCTACGGTTACCTAACACACACTCTTTTATTTTACAGTCGCCTTGCATTCCCGGATGCCAGAGCGGCGCCCCCTGGCATCCTCACATGTCAAATCGAAACCGAAACCCCAGAACACAACAATTGCCTCCTCTGTCCAGGCGGCTACGCCAGCTACGTCCAAGCTTAGTCCTCGCGCTAAGTCCACTCCCATTAAACCGCCGGTTCAAGCAACCATTTGTACTTCAGCACTCGGAACCGGTGCCACATCTACTCCAGAAGCTCTTGAGGCTCCTGGGGCACCTCAGGTTATCTTGCCCGCTAACCAAACTCTCCCTAGCGAAGAGCGCACCCCGCGCGTAGAGGAACGCCTCACGCGCGTCGAAGCTTCGATTAATCACCTCGTCACCAGCTTCTCGGTCCAACGCATAGTAGTAGAGGTTACCCAGGCTATTCAAGCCTGGGCAATCACCCAGTTTCAACCCAAGGCATCGCGTTCCCGCTCCTGCTCGGTGAGCAGTGAGGGTACAGCTCCACGGCGTTGTCGTAAGGTGGCTACCACCACCCCGCCGTCGGACAATTCGGCCTCCGTGCCCCTCCCTGCCTCTGAGGAATCCGAGCGGGACAAGGAGGACCAAATATAAAACCTAAGACAGTCACGATGGCTACCAATCGTACGTCCCGTTCAAACATTGCGTCTAAATTCGAGATCGTACAGTGGAACCCTGGAGGCTTCGGGAACAGGCGAAAGCGTTCACATCTTTCCCTTTTCCTCAGCTCACTTGGCTCTCAGCCGGCCGTCTTGGCGCTCCAAGAATCTGGCCCTGCTCCATCCCTTTCTGGATACTGCTCCTATGTAGGCGGCACCACTACATGCCTCCTCGTGCATAAAGCTTACACGGCGGTACAGATTGACCTCGATCTGGATCTTCCTTACGACTACTGCATGATATCAGTGCTGTCTCAGCGGAGGGGCCAACCATCAATTCATATCTTAAACGTGTACTGTCCCCCTCGCCTTGCAAGGGCTTCGTTTGCGCATCTCTTCCATCGGGCGCTGCGTATAGCGGCCCGACAACCACTAGTGATTGTCGGGGACTTTAATGCCCCCAGCCCACACTGGGGTTACCACTACGAGAAGGCCCGGGGCAGAGAGCTCAAGGAGCTCATTTCCTCGCTGAGCCTAACGCTTCTTACCGATCCGGCACAACCCACACGTTCCGGCAACTCGGTCACGCGAGACACATGCCCCGACCTCTCCCTCAGCCGTCACATCCGCGATGCTACATGGGAGAATTTAGGTGAAACCCTAGGCAGCGATCACTTTTTACTCCACATTTCGTTCACACCGCGGCTGAAAATGCGCCAACACTGGGGCCAAGCCCGTCTCACCGATTGGACTCAGTTCAGAATGCAACCATTCCCCGCCGGCCTCTCCTCGACCGAATATGCAGCGTGGGCATCATACGCCCTCCATTTGAAACAAGCGAACACTCGCACCCTTGCAACGTCTAATTTGACTCCTGCAATCGATCCACACCTCCTACATCTTTGGCACGCTCGCCGCGGGCTCATAAGGCGCTGGAAACGCAACAAACTTAATCGGAAACTTCGCGCTCGCATTGAGGCGCTCACTGCAGAGGCGGCCGCATACTCCGCACAACTTTCCGATGCTAACTGGGCAGACACCTGTTCGAAGGCTGCAAACCAGATGAGCTCTAAGAGTGCGTGGCGACTCTTTAGAAGCCTTCTCGATCCCTCCACCACCAGGGGAGAAACGCAACGCCAGCTCCACCGTGTTCTGCATGCCTGCCTTTCAGGGCACTACGGATGAACTTGCGTGAGAACTTTGTGACCGCTACATCTGCCGCACAAATGATCCCGCAGGCCCAGCATATACGTATTCCGGCGCCCCTAACACCGACCTCGACGCCCCATACACGCTTTCTGATTTACGATTTGCACTCACGAAAATGCGACGGGGCACGGCCCCTGGACGCGACGGAATCACAGTATCGCTCCTGGCAAATCTTACCGACCAAGCACACCTCTCACTACTCCACCTTATAAATTCAATATGGGACGGCTCTCCGCTTCCAACGGAATGGACCACATCGGTCGTGACATTCATTCCCAAATCGGCAAAGTCCGTTAGTATTGAGGCACTGAGACCCATCTCGCTTACGTCTTGCGCAGGCAAACTCATGGAAACCATGGTTCGGGAACGCTTTTCCGCCTACTTGGAGGCCACGAGGACCTTTGCTGACACGATGTTTGGCTTTCGCCCACATCTGTAGGCGCAGGACGTCCTGCTCCAGCTTCAACACGATATCATAGAGCCGACTACTATGCGCCATAACGATAAAGCCGTGCTCGCTCTCGATCTCCGCGGGGCGTTCGACAACGTCAAACACAGCACTATGCTCACTAACCTGTCTACCACAAACTGCGGGCAGAAGACTTTCAACTACATTCGCGCCTTTCTATCACATCGCACCGCCTTCATTCGCCTTAATTCTACCGAACACGGCCCGTACTTATTAGGCACGCGGGGTACACCTCAAGGGGCAGTCCTGTCTCCTCTGCTTTTTAACCTGGCGATGATGAACCTCCCCTCTCTTCTAAGCGAGGTCGAGGGAATACAACACGCACTATATGCGGACGATATCACAATCTGGACCAACACCGGCTCCTTAGCGCAAATCGAAGAACGCCTGCAAAAGGCTGCCCTTCTGGTGAACACCTACGCAGGTTCATGCGGCCTGGAGTGCTCTCCAGCTAAATCGGCTCTTCTTTCAGTCCTCTCCGCTACCACCGCCTCAAATTTTTCTTCCGTCCGGGCCCGTCCCGTCAGTGCAAAACATTCGGGTTCTTGGCCTTCACCTCACATCGTTCTTGGATCCAAAGGGCACAATAGCGGGCCTCAGACGCACCAGCGAACAGGTGAGCCGCATGATACGGCGAGTTTCTACCAAGCGCGGCGGCCTCCGCGGGTCTCAGTCCCTCCGATTGGCCCACGCGTTTGTGACCAGTCGCGTCCTCTACGCCTTGCCTTACCTTCGCCTGCGTCGTCGACACGAACACCAGCTGGACGTCCTTCTTCGTTCAGTATATAAACGCGCTCTGGACCTACCTATTGCAACTTCCAACAGCCGATTTGCGGCTCTGGGGGTACACAACACCTTTGCAGAGATGCGCGAAGCTCATCGCGTTAACCAAATCAATCGACTGTCACAGACGCCTTCAGGGCGCCGTCTTCTACACAGACTTGGCCTTAACCCGATATCTCACCAAGACCCTCTGCAGCCGGTACCAGAGCTCTGGCGTCAAAAGCTATGGGTGGAACCTGTACCCCGTAATATGAACCCCGACCTCCATCCTGGCCGTAGACTAGCACGCGCCGCGGCCCTTCATACGCGACACTCCGATCGTCCTGGTGTTTTCTACGTGGACGTCTCGGGTCCCTCCCCCTCGGGTCACTTCACGGCCGCCGTGATTACAGAGGGCAAACACGTAGATGGCCTCTCCTTTCGAGCAGAAACAGTAACGCACGCTGAAGAGGTTGCCATAGCTTTGGCCGCCTCTCACCCTGCCTCACGCACCATCCTGACGGACTCGCGCTCGGCCTGTTCTCAGTACCTTCAGGGTTCCATTGCCCCGCTGGCGGCTAGCCTGCTACAGGCAGCCTCTTGGCGCTTTAAACCCTCATCCCATTCGTATAGTCTGGACCCCAGGCTACTCGGGCCTGCCCGGCAACGAGGCGGCAAATGCCGCTGCCCGCGCTTCTCCTGTCCGGGCCGTTGCCCCTCCATGTCCCGAGACGGAATCTGGGCAATACCAACCTGACGCGCTTTCGCGAAATTTTGGCTTATTACCGGGCTTCGCGCCGCCTCTACCCGGACCCCGCACGCGGTTTGGAGAAAGCGGACGAACGACTGCTACGCCGCCTGCAGACAAACACCTTTATCAGTCCGGCGGTCGCCAGGCACTTTTTGCCGGAAATCAATGGCACCTGCTCGACCTGTCATGTCCTCGCCGACACATATCACGTCGTAGCATCGTGCCCAGTTAATCCCGTTCCTTTCTCACCCCCTTTTCCTATCCTAACTAGAGAGGCTTGGGAGGAGCACCTGCTCGGCTGCTCTACCTTGGCTGCACAACGCTCCTTGGTGGAGCGCGCACGGGCAGCTTCCAGCTCCACTGGCGTCCCGGAATAGGGTCTTGCCACTCTAGCACGCCGATGGGACACGTCGGCACTCTCTAGTATACTTTTTCTGAAATAAATGTTTTTTACCACCACCACCATCATCACGGATCGTCGCACCAACTCTAAAATAGCTTGAGTGTTTGCGTCTTGCCCACTAGTTTAACAAAGCGATCTACAAATCTCATGACGCTTCTGGAGCACTGAAGACGCTTATCGCGGAGAATTGTAGATGATTGATTGATATTTGGGTTTAACGTCCAAACGACTATATGATTATGAGAGACGCCGTAGTGGTAGGCTCCAGAAACTTTGACCACCTGGGGTTCTTTAAAGTGAACCCAAATCTGAGCACACGGGCCTACAACATTTCCGCCTCCATCGGAAATGCAGCCGCCGCAGTCGCGATTTGATCCCGCGACCTGCGGGTCAGCAGCCGAGTACTTTAGCCACTAGACCACCGTGGCGGGGCGATTGTGTTTGTTGGCGTAAACTGAATACAACAAAGTGAAATAAAGATCACGTTTGGTAGTATTATTGAGCTATGAAGATATGCATCGCGTAATATTTACTTGGTTAAGCAAAATGGTCTCTTCTACTGCTTAGATGCCACTAAGGTCGACACACAAATAATATAGCTGGAAGGGTCACAAAGTGTTGGTTTGTTGAAATATAATAAATAAAGCTTGCTTCGATACCTCTAGACCATCTATTTTTGCAAAATTAAAGAGACGCTAAACAGAAAAACGATTTCTCACGTATTAGAGAAGTACAATTACACTATCTCGAAAACAACACTCTTACCGCAATATAGCGTTTGGTAAGCGAGGAAACACACGAAAAATAAAATGTGGCTGGAAGCGCAACTGTGAGATTCCGGCACCAAACACCGTGACGTCATCAAGTTTGAAGGCGTCTAGTGGGTCTTACCAAACCTCTATTGGATAAAAAGGAAGTGCGTTGTCATCTATGGATGCCGTATACCTAGCATTCAAAGTTTCGGGAAATTTATTGAGCCAATATTTTGAAAATAGTACAAATACAACGTCACGTGCGGTGATTTCAGCGCGGAATTCAAGAACAAAATTTTGACCGCTAGCAATTAAATTAGGAGAGTGAAACTTATGGCATTAGAGTTCTGAGACTAAAGTTTATCAGTATAAATGAAGTAATAATTTCTTTTTAGTGTCGCTTTGAGCTCAGGACTGCCTTTATGTGCGATCAGATGGTTTAGTATTTTCCACACGATATTTTCACGTCATTTAGTGGAAAAAAACTGCTTCTTGAACAATCCCATTTGCCTTTGAGAAGGTATTTTACAACTAAATCTGTTATGAGATCACAACTCGGTTCACGCGCCACCGTAGCTGTTCGCTGCCGCCGCCACCGCCGCCACCACTGGTGTCTGTAACCACATCACGCGAAATTAGAAACAAAAACCCTAGCACCAGTGACACAGTTGGCATCGAAGCCGGGTCTGCTGAGTTCCAGCCCAGTATTCTACCACTGATTCGCTCCTTTTTTATTTATTGCCTGTTTCCAAACACTATGTACATGAAAAATGCCGTGAAGGTCGCGAAAACAAGTGCTGGCAGGCGTGCTGAATAGACACTAGCTTTAAAATTCCTTGAGAACTGTCAGAGATTCCACCCTCGACAACCACTCAGGAACAGACTCCTGTGTTTTCTTAAGTTCTACAAATTTCATCTTGCACTCCTGAAAGTACATTCTAGTGGGTCGTGCTTCTGAATCACAGTCAAATCCTGCCATACGGGCCCGCCATAAACAGTGGAGGCCTGTTACCATTATTAGGTCAAATGGCAAACCATCCTCATTTTCAAACAGCAGAAATCTGATACCTTAAGGGTCTAGCGGGAATTCCTTTTTGATTGTCCTATGCAATACATTCCGAAAATACACACCGTGCCAGCAATGCAAAAGAAAAAAAGTGGTGAATAGTTTCTTGCAAGCCCGAGAAAAAACCACTGAGCCACTCCGGTGCTTGGGACTTTTCGGCAAGGTTGCCGTACGCAGGCTTGCTTGATGTCGGGCAAGCAATCGCGTTAATACGACTTATAAGCGCTTTGGAACAGCGAAAAAGCAACCAGTCATCGCGCAATACGAATAGCGTAACGAGTGGTTCGTCCAATGCCCTAACCCATTGAAAAAGCTTATTCTTCGCCTAATAACTGTGGCACATACCCACTTTAGCCATTATTCCTTATCGCCGTCAGCCACTGCATGAATCATTGGCACGAAATTGCTTGCAAGGGTTTAGAGGACGCCAAACTTCTCAAAAGAATGACGAAAATTCCGTAGTAGGCATCAAGCAAGTGTTTTTACAGTAATTACGAAATGAGTGTTTGGCGCCCAGGTTTTCGAAGAAGAAGAAGAACAGCGCCCACAGGATATAGGAAATTTGCTATTTTTACAGATAGTTTAGAAAATATCACACAATGGACAGATTATCAGCACCTCAAATTTCCATGGGAAGCCCAGTAGAGTCCGTCAAAAAAACTGGAAATTTGAATTTCCAGATTCCGGTGCCGTGTCCCCCCACAAAATTTTTATTTACCCAGAGCTGGTCTGACACGTTCCCCCCTTTGTCCGTTTTGCGAAGAATCAGAAACTATTGAACATTATTTTGGCTCATGTCAGAACTATGCATTATTAAGGAAGCGTCTTCTAGATATTCCATTTGCAGAGCTAGGTTTAAATTTAACCACAGAAAATGTTCTAAAGTTTGGTGCCTCTGTTTTGAGAAATCGTCACAGAGATGCATTCGACGCGGTGTGTAATTTTATTCAAGACTCTAAACGTTTTTCAACATAAAGCCCACGTTAACAGGAACTCAAAAAAACGGGTCGAAAAGAACTTTTCAAATCTGGATAAATCCGTGACATACCAAATAATCGGGTTTGGCAAAACCAGCTGTCTGGTCGGCTCCTAAAATTAAGGTATAGCCATTAGTGCCTACTTTCTTATTGATTTTTTTCTCACTATTTGAATCTCTGGTTTCTTTCTTTTTTTAATATACTGTCTTTACTCTACAACTCCCCCCCCCCTTTTTTTTGTAAGCAATAGTGCAGTTATCGTCCAGATTAGACTATATGTTCTGTTGGCGCGATCCGCCTGGTCAGCGTCACTATTCACTAATGAATTGCCGTTAGAGTTATTCTTTCGCAGTGAGGTCAGCAACATTCCTGTCGCACTGGTGCCTACAAATGAAAGTTTCATCAGGCTTACGAATACCCAGGCTATCTAAAAAGAACGGAAAGCCTTATCGAACCACTTTCAGACCATCACTGACGTGCGCCAATTTGGACGAGGTAGCATAGTGTGTAGGTTACCAGACCAGACCTGTGTGCAGGATCTGCTTAAGTTCACTTCGTTCGCGCCAACCCCGCTGAGTGCTTTCATTCCGCCTCACTTTGCGCGTTTTAAAGGCATCGTAAGGGGCGTCGATTCCAAACTGAGTGCAGAAGAGACCCAAGACAGGCTTTCGGGAGCAGGTGTTATTTCCGTTCACTGTTGCAGTCGCCTGATTAATAAAGAGAAGACACCAACCGAATCTGTCATTGCTACATTTGTGGGCACAACTTGCCCGTCAGAAATACTGGTATAGCCTCTTATCTTTCTTCTGCATCCTCTCGCTTTCCATTCAGGACAACGTAAAAACTGCTGCCGTAGTGCGGGAGGATGCAATCAAATAATGGTTGCCGCGTCTGCAGTGAAAGCCACTCCTTAAGCGAATGCACTGAACCATCATAAAAGTGCTGCCTTTGTGGAGGGAGTCATTCCGCAGACCATTCCAAATGCTCTGCTCGCTCTCAGGAAATACAAGTCCTAGATATTGTAAACCGCCGCCACTGTTATCGCAGGAAAGCTATTGACATAGTTAAAGACGGGACCATGTTTGGCTATTCTGGTGCAGCAGTACGACACATGTCTAGGCTAGACTCCGACCTTTCACAAGCCATTGAATCTGCCGTCGAAAAGGCAATGGCTAAGGCAATGGATAAGTTAATATCTAACCTCAGTGACTGTTTAACGCAAATCCTTTCAACTTGGATGATGCAAGGAGTGCAAGCTCAGGCTCCAACAGTTCCCCAACAATCAGACACCATTGACGCCACTAAACTACATAGCATGGTGCTGGATAAATTGTCTGAATGTGTTCATAATGCTGAGCAACCTGTTCCACAAGTGCATTCAGACCATTGTACGCCTCAGCCAAGCACAAGTAATGCTACAGATATGGAAATTGAGATGCGAGCTAACAAACGTATACAATCGCCAACTCTGCGAGCTTAAAGTCGGAAACTAAAAAGGATGAGTTATTTATTTCCGAAAACATATCAAAAAGGACAAGGAATGCGCCTCTGCCGTGGGCTCAGCAATATGGGTAAACTAAAGATACCTGAGTGGAACTGCCGTTTTATATTCTCGGCCTCAACCGACTTACATTACCTCTCTAACCAACGTAATCCCAATAATATTATTCTGCAATAAACTTGGCTTACATCTAATAAAAATTACAATTTCACACGATTTAGATCTATTCGATTAGATCGCCAAACACGTAGTGGTGGTTTAATATTACTAGTATCAAGACAATTACGTCATACAGCGAAAATTGCTTTCAGGACGCCGGACTTTGTGAAATAATAGCTGTAGATTTGCACCTTTCAGGATACCACCCTTGTTCAATTTTAAACGGTTATTTCCCCACTGGTGTACAAAGTACAAGTCACCTTGGGAGCACTTTGGCAGCCTGTCAAAAGGAAATAGTGCTCACAGGTGACTTCATTTCTCATCGTTTGTCTGGGGGCAGAAAGGCAGACCTGTGTGGTAGACGGCTGTGGGAGTGGACCATTGTTCAATATTTCTCGTGTATAAATAAAGGACAGGTAACATTGGTTCGAGGTCAGACTCAATCAGTGTTAGACTTGACTTTTTGCACCAGTGAAATTATTGTTTTGTCATGCTCTGTGGTTGACTCTGCAACTGAAAGCGACCATGTTCCGGTAGTTTTTGACATTGTATGTTCAATGACATAATTAGAACAACAACCTCGAGTATATGTCAACTATAGGAAATTTCAAGCATGTCTGCGTTCGACCATTGCCAAATTTTAGAAGGGCAATGGTCAGAAAATTGCATCTAAGATTAGCGCCATACTAAAGCAATTTCCGAAAAATTTATAGTTTGTTATTCTATTGAGTAACCTGTGATCCTCTAGTTGGTGGACTGATGAATGTACGCGTGATTACAGAAGACAAAAACCGCTTGGAATAATTTTCTGCATAATAAATGCCCGACAAATTGGAAAAACTACCAGTTTTTACCGGCGTATTTAAGCGCACTGTTAAACGTGCGAAAGAATAATATGACAGTCGACATTTCGATTATCTTTCCAAATCAAACAATAAGTGTGCTCTGTTGGCGTATCTGCGGTGAAGGAAGGTACTACCAACACTTTTACCTTAAACTCATGTATCTTGACGCCGCAAGAGATGTTCGTCTCTCTGTAAGAGATAGCTAAACATTTAGAACATCGCTTTAGACAATATCTCTCGACCAATTACAACATGCAGGTATCCATGTATGAACATACCGTATCTAAATTGACTGAAACATCACTTTGTTTATCAATTACTGTGTCTGGCCCGGATAGAATTACAAACTCCATGTTAAAGTTTTACTTCTAGAATCACTTAATGTTTTTTTAAGATATTGTGAACCATTCGTTGAAGAACTCATGGATACTGCAAGAATGGAAACTAGCTAAAATTATACTTTTGCTGAAAAAACAAGAGGTCAGGTAATTGATATGTCGGGTCTAACGTCCCAAAAACGCCATATGATTATGAGAGACGCCGTAGTGGAGGGCTCCGGAAATTTCTACCACCTGGGGTTCTTTAACGTGCACCCAAATCTGAGCACACGGGCCTACAACATTTCCGCCTCCATCGGAAATGCAGCTGCCGCAGCCGGGATTCAAACCCGCGACCTGCGGGTCAGCAGCCGAGTACCTTAGCCACTAGACCACCACGGCGGAGCAAGAGGTCAGGTACACATTGGACAACATAAGGCCTATTGCCTTGACATCAAATCTGGTGAAATTAATTGAGAGAATTATCTACACTAGAATCAATATATTTACTGACAAAAGGTCAATTCTCTGTCCCTGTGAAATCGGGTTCAGGGCTGGTTGTTTCATATGAAGTGCTCATCTTGATTTAGAAAGTCTTATACAGTTAGCCCAACGGGACAAAAAAATATGAAGCTTTAGTTACATTGGATATAGCTAAAGAATACGATACTGTAGAGCATGGTATTTTGATGGACCGACTGGAATACCCCAATTTTCCGGCATATATAGTAACCTAGATTCACAAATTCCTTTTGGGCAGGAAGTCCTATTGCTTCAAAGGCGGCTTTTCATCGACTATGTACACACGAACGAGAGGAGTACCGCAAGGCTCAGTGCTGTCCCCGGTGTAATTTATTGTGCTAATAAGCACGATTGCACGTAACCAGGACATGACAACTTATGTTCATGCAGACGGTATCGCCTTCTTTGCCACGGCAGACACCATTCAGACGGTATACGATTGCCTACAGTCTTATCCTAACATCCTGAAGAACTAGCTTGATGACAATTACTTTTTACTAAATCCGAGTACATGAGCTCTTTTTGTCTTCCCCTTGAAATATCCCATGCACATCTCATTATGTTACCCTTCTGAGGACATACTACAGGTGGCATCTAATAATAATATCGGGGTAATTTATAATGCATCTCTAAACTGGTGCCAACACATTGAATACATAGCTGGAAAGGGTGCACGATTCGTCAGCGTGTTACGTAAGATAAGCAACTGCCGAAGGCGCATAAGAAGAGATACACCATATAATACTGAAATGTTAAATGTATGATCATCCCAATCTATAATTTGGATGCGGGCTTTTCTCTTGTGCTCCAGCCTATAAAATCAGGCCTCTCACTTTTTTAGAAAGAGAACCGTTACGCTTATGCCTTGGTCTCCCTATAGTTTCTAACTGCGTTTCATACCTAGAATCGAGAGTTCCTTCTTTTTCGTGCAGATTCGGTATCGTGACCGTTCAGACGTTTTTAAGAAAATTATTAGTCACTACTCCAGCCGTCGCAGACAATATTCATATGCTCTCCGGAATTATTTTTTGGTGTTAAATGACCACGGTTTCACAACCCACAAAAAATATAGTTGCATAACGTTTACTGGACCCGCTGATTGTACGCATCAGCGAGATAAGGCCGACTAGCCAAAATTCACCCCATGTGGATATTCAATTTGACGACATTTTTCCTAATGCGAAGTTGCTTCCTCATCATACTCTAGGTGATTTGTTGCAAGAACAATTGCAGAGCATCAAAACAAGTGTAGTTATTGCTACAGACTCATCACAGAGTGACGAAAAGTCAGCTGTTGGTATATTCAGCCCGAACTTCGATGGGTCCTATTCGCTCCGACTACCTGATTTCGTACCCGGCTTCGTGGCTGAGTTTCTGGCAGTGGTACTCGCCTTACGAAAGTTAAACGCGGAAATATTATCGGCTGTTATAATTACAGAGTCTCTGTTTCTTTGCACTGCACTTTCGGTTGGTGCTGAATCGCACATAGTAAAGGTGTTTCGTGCATTATTACTCCCCCCCCATTTGATGAAAGTTAGACAAGTTTGGGTGCCGGGTCATAGAGGATTGCTTTTAGACAAAATGGCAGATTCCTTAGCTAAGTCAGCAATAAGTGGGCCAATTTTACCATGTTTTCCACCGTCCGCTTATGTAACGGCCGCGTGATTTGACAGGCGTACCATTATGAAAGGCTCCACAGGTACATCACTCACATATTCGACTGAATATTGGAACTTATTATATCTCTGGCGTCGATCCTTTTGTGACACACGTGAACTAGAAGTCGCAATCACGAGGCTGCGCTGTAGACTTCCCAAACTAAATTTCTACCAACATAGGTCTGGTCAGGATTTCTACCAATGTGCGCTTTCTGTGGCGAGCCAAAAACAATTGATCATTACTTTTTGAGATGTAGACAATTTACTACAGCTCGTAAATTCAAGTTAAAAAGTGCCTATGTGCTACTGGAATGAATTTATCCATGCCCGTGATTCTGTCCTTTGGAGGCTCTATTTCTTGGTTTGCCAGTGCGAAAGTTTGTGAGGCAGTGCGGAATTATCTGAATGAAACGAAAACACTAACAAACTAATATTGTTCTTCTGTTTCGACTTCTTCTTCTTCTTCTTTTTCCTTTTTTAATGTTAAGTTTTGGTCTAGGTTATCATCTATTACTAACACAAAATCTTTGTAGTAATTACAGATCAGTGATCATCAAAATTTCATTCTAAAATTTGTAACGTTTTCGATTTGTAAGTTCCTTTACTCTTCAATTTAATAATACTTTATAAGACCACTCAATTATTAGCCGATCCCCCACAATGAGTATGAGTAACAATGTCAGCGCAACAAGAAGAAGAACAAGAACAAGTTTGGAAAAGATTCTGAGAGTCTGCTCTCCTAGCTTTCGCTGTGACTTTGCTGTGCCTTAGGCACAGGCCTGGCGTTTTTTTAGCATGGTTTCGAAATTCCATCAAAATATATGGTCACTTAAGTACTTTGTTTTAATGAAATATTGATAGTATATTTTTTTATGTTTCACTTCAGTTAAGCCGTCCTTTGTAATGTGCGGTTTGCAAGCACGTCAATTATGTTTTGTTATTTCGCAGAAAATCGTGTGTTGTAATTTAAAAGAAATGTTTAGAAATGCATTCACAGCCTCTGTTTGGGTCCTTTTTATTAGGTACGTCACGCCGATTGATGTTTAAAAGTATTTAAGCCCGGGAGCGTCAGCCAACGCCCATTGTACCATGATAGTAGGCGTGGAACACTCTTTTGCGGCCAATTGGTGTCACGTAGTGCGTAAAAACTCGCCCTCAAGTTTATACCTTGTTATTTCATGCATAGCGAGGGCCTCGATCTGACAGGTGACGAATTCAGGTAGCACTCAAGTGATCTGGCTGCCAAACAGTTATAAAATCACGCGCTACGTGACGCCAAGTCGCAGAATAACACAGTTCCACACTCTACGTCATAGGTGCTAGTGGCGCAGACTGACGTTATCTTGTTTAAATGCACCTACTTATCCCATTAGGTATATGAAGAGATGACCTTCGCACTAGCTCACTGAGTAGAGCATTGGATGCGTTATTCGAAGGCAGCAGGCTTGGTACCTGTCAGCAGCCAGTAGACTTCTTCACATTCACGATTAAAGTAGTACAAATAGTAGAACGGCTAATGGGCTTGGTAGAATGAATTGATGTTTTGAATGTATAAGGCGTGCACAGAGAGAGGAACACTAGAGAGAAAAAAGCGCATCTGCGTTGTTTCCGCTTTTTTATTTCCAGTGTCCGCGTCTCTGGGTCTGCCTTATCCCGTCAATACATAAACCCCCTAGATTTCCCGGTATCATTATTAGTTGTCTCTATTATTCT
Organism: Rhipicephalus annulatus; assembly: GCA_013436015.1. NCBI lineage: Eukaryota > Metazoa > Arthropoda > Arachnida > Ixodida > Ixodidae > Rhipicephalus > Rhipicephalus annulatus. Next base: position 154,776 of record WOVY01011863.1, on the reverse strand, counting down.
GTATAACAAACAACGTGGCCTTAAACTTTTACTTCTTTACTTATTAACAGTAACACTGCTGTGATAAATGACATCAAGCAGCGCAGACTGAGGCGATGCTTTTTCTTGTGTCCAAGACAAAGCACCAGTAATCGTTGCATTATTTCGTCTCAACTTCTCCACTGACTGGATAGTCGAGTAAAGAGAAAACCACTGCCAGAGTAACGCGAGTGTGGATGCCACTGGTTTTCAGGCCTGAGTACACAAACAAGGCGAAAGCGACACATCAGAAAAGTTAACTGCGTCCTGCTCAAACTTCTGAAAGTAAACACCTCGGGGACATTTTTTCCTTCCAGCTCTGCACTCTGCCTGAGTTAAAGCGTGGCGTCGTTTCCTGCAAGTTGATCACAAGAAGAACAAGAAGGACGTAAGAGCAGATCCGCTTGCCGCGACGCGCTCATAACCTTGTTTCTAAGATACGCGGCAGCTTCTGTTTCATTACACACGCACTCGTGTGTGGTGTGTGCTGGTATGTATTTTATTTCCAATCTCATCTGGTGGTAACGTTCAAGTTGAGTACCGGCCACGGTGGTCGTCTTCTTTTCGAAGACACCACCAGACTTTCCTGAAGTGTGCCTCTAGGGCAGAGAGAGAGATAGGAAGGTGGGCAGAGGGACAAATCGGAGGAGTTGTTAGAGTACGCTGGTATGAGCGTGCTTTCTTGTTTTTTAATTCTACTTAAGCTCTTTGTAGTTTATTTGTAAGAGGAAATGACTAAGCTTGCTTTGCGTGTTCCTCGAAGGAACCCCAAAACTAGAATCTAATGCACCAAAAGCGTTCTTTGAGAAATGCTGAGACAAAAATATACATACAACTTCATTATTTGCGCCTACAGACTATTTCACCTATGATGTAATGAGTGAAATTAACTTGGTATATTCCTACTATTATTAATAGCTGTATATTGATTGGTTTGGTCTGGTCTACTTGGTTTCTTTCAAGAAAACGTGTTAGCAGTTGCCTTAGAGGACAGAAATAAAGGCTAAATAATCACTTGACTACCTCGTGCCACCCTGGCAGCAAAGCAGTGAAACACACCAGCTAGGATCCTTAGCACAGAATGCGATGATACGTATGACTTTCAAGATCGGACAGAATTATCAGTAAAGAGCTCCAAAATATTCACTCAGCTGTCATAGTGTTGTCGCAGTACAGAGAACACGGGCTCATAATCAATTAAGGGCAGAACACTAATATAGCTAATAAAAAAGCTTCTGCACTCTACTGTGATTGAACTCGCAAAAATGTAAACACTACATGTATAATGGTGGTGGCAATACTAGCATTGAGTGATCACAAAATGATCTAATGGAAAAAATAAACGACCCTACTAGGGCACGTTTATGTCCTACCGCTGAAAACATTAAAATTTAATTAAACCAAATTTTAAAATAAATATGTATTAACAACTGACTCTTATATATAATAAGCAGTATAGCAATAAAAAACAATGCATTGGTGAACAAGGTGGGAAAAACGCAAGACGTTTACTATTACAAAATTTTCAAGATGAAAACGTCATGGCATTCTTCAAATAGGAGCTTTCTTGTTACTTTTTAAAATGAACTAGATGATGTTTCTGCAATTAATAAAGTATGGTTGAGTGTTGTTAGAATAAAATTATTCGCCGGTTAGCATAAATTCTGCGTAATTTTGCCGAGTAGTTGGTACAGTGGTTGTTTCACATTACATGTATATATAGAACAGTGGAAATGCATTATGTCTTAACAGATGTACCTTTACACAGAGCATCAATGAACAATAAATGCTCTTGAAAAAGAAATCAAGAGAAAAAGAATTACTTCAAAATTTTAGTTCGACTCTCATGAGGGTTCTCAACGTGTTGAAGGAAGGTAATGGAAAAAATCTGCGGGCTACCCGCGCTCATAGTGAATCAAAAATACCGGAGGCTGTAATATCTCATGGAATGTAGTATTTTGATGACGTGCCTAATCTTCTACGGTTATTACGACACAGCTGTTATGGTGATGAAGAAATTATGATGGTGATGATGGCGCTACAGGGCTCCCCCCCCTAGCGTTTGCGCGATTTGAAGGCATGTGAAAAAGAAAGAGAGCGACAAATGCTATAGACATGAACGGCAATCCATAAAGTGTTCATTAGGTCAGTCCAGGTTGTAAACGTTTATGGGCCATCAGTAGGCAGTGTGTCTCCGCAGGGCGACTCTGGGAGAAGCGCAAGGGACGAAGAAGGAAATGCCGGATCGCTGTGGTAGCCGACAAGCGGGTCTTACGGTGACCTGGCCGGACAGGCCGAGAGTGGACCGTGTGTCGCGAGGTCATGCAGCCAACGTCGGCAGAGGGCCGGCAGTGCGGGCCCTGACGTTGGGGTCGACGCAACACAGACCTCAAAGTCGAGCGGCGTCTGACGTGCCGGCTAGACAGACGTGCCGACGCCCGCAGGAACGTGTCCCAACAATACCACCAAGTGCGCGGTGGGCAGTCGGGCACACGACCAGTGGTGGGACACCGCGTCGGACAGGCCGAGTAGGCGCCTGCGCCGTCTTCAGGGCCGTGACCGCAACCCGTGGCCGCGCAGCAGGGCGGCCCAAAAGTTGCCGCAATGTGTGACGCCAAGCACGCCGTCGTCGCCGACGTAGGGCGACGGGTGGCAGACACGCATGAGGCATGAGCGCCGTCGCGGTTGTGACACACGAGCTGGCATTGTGGACACACGTCTGGCCGTTGCCGTCCGGAGGCAAAGGCTCCGGGGAATGGCGGTGGTGGAACCCAGCCAGCGTGGGCTCGCCCGGAGTACTGGACGGGACACCTGCGCTCGTGCAATGACCTCCGGCAGTCCGCGCACGAGGGCTGGCGTGCAGGTCTGCACAATTGATGGCCGTCTACAGCCAACACCCCCCAGACTGCCCCACCGCAGGCGCTGCATGCCCGGTGAGCCCCGTCCGAAGCGGACCGGGCACGTCGTCCTCAAGCGCGTCAGTCACAGTCGCAGCGTCTTGGAAGCCTTGCCGTGGTTGATGGCTGGCGGCCTCAACCTCAGCTGCGGGAAACTGCGAGGACGATGGTGGTCGTTGCCGGCAGGACGTGCACAACACTGAGGCTGGTCGGCAGTCGCCTTCGGACATCGGGGAGGGTGAAGGCTCCGCAACCGGGAGGTGAATAGCGGGCGTGACAATGCCCATCGTCGTGGTAGCCACCAGGGCGTTCGGCGAAGTTGCCGTCGTAGAACCTGACGTGTCAGCCGTGCCGTGAGCCATGGAGGTCGGCCGAGACGAGCCGGTGGTAAGCATGCCTGCAGCGTCGTCAGCCGAGGACGATGAAAACACAAACCCCGTGGCTGACTGGCCGCGTGCAGCACGAATGTTCTGAACCTCGTCGGATGGGCATTCGTACGCGGGACTCACGTTGAAAGTGGTCGGACGAGATGTTGTAGGAGACGTAGTCGGGGAAGTTAGGTCCCGATCAGTGAAGACTTTCGGGCCGGAGGGTACCGCACGCTGCGACGCAGACGAAACCTGTAAGTCGCGGGTGAACGGCAGCGGGTGGTAGGTGAGGCCATATCTGGCAAGCACCGCCGAGCAGAGGTCATCCGAAGGCTGCTGGCTGGAGGTTGAAGTGCCAGAGAGATGACGCAACTCTGCCGGAAGGGCGTCTTGAAGAATGGCGTGCATCAGCGGCTGGTCCGTAACGCCATTCAACGCCAGAACGACATCGAGCTGCATGAACCATACCTTGGGGTAGGTCGATACGAACGGCGGCACAGGCGGGCCTTCTACCTCGCGGTTGTGATCCGGTGCAAGAGTGGATGTTTTTGCGACCGGATCAGGTGTAGAAGTAGTCGAAGCCGGGGTACCGAAGTAGCGGTCAATGGAGGGTTGCGGACCGGTTCGTACCTTGCTCTGCGACGCCTGGGAAACCTGCCTGGTGCGGGCAAACGGAAGCGGACGGTATGTGTTGCCGTTGCGGGCGAGCACCGAAGTGCAGAGGGTATCGTAAGGCTGCGGGCTGCTGCTTGAAGTGGCAGCGAGATGGCGCAACTCAACCGGAAGAGCGTCGAGAAGAATGGCGTGCCTCAGCAGCTGGTCCGTGATGCCATTCACCGCAAGAACGGCATCGAGCTGCATAAACCATACCGTGGGGTAAGTCGATTGGAACGGTGCCGATGGGACCGTGCCGATCTCGCCACTTTATTGCAGGCCTGAAGCGGAGCCATGTCGGCTACCAGCGTCCGCCACGCCAGGCGTGTCAGCTCGTTCTCATTCTCGTGCAGCTCGAGCTAGCATCAATTGCGCGAGAGGCGCGGCGCGGTGATGAAGAAATGATGATGGTGATGATGGCGCTAAAATTTAATGGCGTGGATAGCGACACTAGAGGCGATGTTTTGATCGATACACCCCCCCTCCCCCTGGTATCTTGGCGAATATAATGTATGATAGCAACCCTCGAGGACACAGTTTCAATTTAAACCAACCGCCGGGGCACCTCGAAGGCGACCAAATGAGAAAACAGCCACGTATTTCGATTCCGGCACAAGAGAAAAAATCGAGGTGGTCAAAATATTCCGGACATAACCACTATCACTTGTTGCTTTTGCGTAAGAACCCGGAAATTGTTTTCTAATCCAAGTAAGCAGAGGCGTAGGATTACATTTAATCCAGCTGAGGTGAAGTTCCGTTGATTGCGGGATGCTCCATGAGTGAGCAAAATCTTGCTGACAAGGGTCAAAGCGGCAACTCTTTTCGTTATATGCCTTTGCATGCTTTAGCTTTCAGAAAAAGAAAGGTGCAGTAACTACAAAGACGAACGTGGTATCCAAGCTGAGGAATTCCCGCGGTAAAACCATCAAGCAAATTTTGCCGGTTTCTTGACATATCTAATACGAGCATTTCTTCATTAGTCTTTAGTCCACCCATTCAAACATGCATTTGGCCAGAGCAGAAAACTTGTGGGCACTTCGGAAAGTTGGTTCACAAACACAATGGTGCGACACCTTACGTGAAATTTCCCTTTTTTTGGGGCCATGCGTGATGTTTCTTAGTTTTACATTCAGAATAATTGCTTATTTATTATGTTCTGACAAAGAAAGAACCAGATAGGTATTGAATGGTAAGATTAAATAGGGATTCTGTTCACAAGTGTACTGTTAAAAGTAGAGCAATCATGGGCCACTTTACTTTTTCTCAACATTATCATCATGATCATTGGTGAATTTGCATTCTGCTAATTTTTTTCGCCATATAGTCTTCTGGTGATATGATGTCTTAGAACGAATCTTGTATATTGTAAATTAATTTGATGGAATATAAAATGTTCTATCTGGTTAAATGCCACCATGATGTACACGGCATACGTGATCCTGCATAAGCTGTTGTAGGAATCGGAAGCAGCTTTATCCCATTCAGTCATGAATTATGGTGTGCTCTCAGAAACACGTCCGATTTGCGTGGCATAATGCCAAAGCACACAGTTTTACATTCCAAGTAAGCAAATGAAGGAAAGGTTGTTTTCTATGAATTAATTTATTATTAAATTTTTATATTATTATATTATTTTTACATTAGCCCCTAACTAATTAGAAATTAAAGCTTGTTTAACCTCCCTGCATTTTCTCTTTATTTCTCTCTCTCCCTCTTTCTCTCTTTGTTGTCAGCTTCAGCACTTGCATAAAGAGAATCCACTAATACGTTCGAAACGTATGCACAGTTTCTTTTTGGTTGTACTTCTTCCGAAGAAAAAAAAGTAGTTTTCTCGTTGGTCCTGAAAGGCGTAACGTTGAACAATCATCGAACATAGTAGCGTATCCAGCAAAGTGATTCCGCGTAGCAATATGCAGCACACTGGAGTTAAATGATCGCTAATTGTTCACTCTGAAAGCCTGTGTCAGTGTGGACACTAAGTTAAAGCACGTGGTGCGTGCTTTAACTGCGCCCCTTTGGAGTTGGCGTGTACATTTTTACTCACCGTGACTGAAAGGGTTATGTACGAATTCCGAAGCAGAGTCCACATTATCACTGCGAGCTTTTTTTTATGCGACCACGAACAATAAAAACGCATGTTGCGCGTTGGGAGCAAAACACACAAGTGTTGAAATTTTGCTGAAGGGTAAACCTATATGCTTTGCATGACAGTCCTCCAGCCATGACACAGTGCGCAACGATGGCATGATTGACAATAGCCATAGTCGCAATTAGGCTCTTGGCCCACGCTGAACATTCCCGCACAAACCACTGTCTGGCGACCTTCTGTCTTGTGTCTCCACTGTACTCTTCTTTTTCAAACTCGTTGCCAGGCTGCCCCCTAAACCGTCCGCGCCTCTCCGCTTTATGGGCTAACGTTCCCGCGCTGCAGAGCATTTCATCATCATTTGCGTCAGCTTCAGAGAGTTACGAACGCTCTATAACTGCAAATAGGCTCTGTACTATGTTCGCTGCAATTAACGTTAGCAAAAAAAAACACCCATGGAAACGATAGGTGGACAAAGCAGCGTGTATGCAGAAAGAAGACGAAAGCCAGTAGGAACTGCCCCTTCATGCTTATACAACCAGGACCAACAGGAGGGGGGAGGGGGTGTTGCTGTCATAAGAGCTCGCTCTTGTGAGAGCTTCATTAAGGATTAAACCAGCCAGTGCCAAAACAATTACTCGATTAGGACTTCTGGATGGTCACAGAACACGCTATATTGCGTTATGCCAAATTGAACAACATTAGGCTATTAACACTGTGAGTTATGTGAGTTATGCTGATTATTAATAGTGAATGATATTACACAAAAACTATTCCACCATTGTCGTATCTTTAAAAGCAAATGGCGCTTTTTGCGAAGCCCGGCTGCACTTTTTTCCCGGGAATAGAGTTACTAAAACACAGTCGTAAAAAATCGCAGCATAAATACGGAATGAATGATTATGACTGGGGCGAAGCGTCTGCCAATCCGTCCATGCTTCCGTCCGTCCGTCCTGTCCATCTAGTGAACACTTCGAAGTACCGCCATCTCGCATCTTTTTATCATATATATTTGTCATATACAATTACCGCCACCATGTGGACAATCCAAGGACTAAGCGAGAGTATATGCCACATTTATGCTGTCAGTGCTTTAACACCAAGATCATGATAATGACGCCGTGCTACGTTTTTCGTAACATGTAGACATGCGGATATGTGCCAGAGGGCGGGTGTGGGCCAATGGTATGCGAGTATGTGCCATAGATTGATTGATTGATTTGTGGGGTTTAACGTCCCAAAACCACTATTTGATTATGAGAGACGCCGTAGTGGAGGGCTCCGGAAATTTTGACCACCTGGGGTTCTTTAACGTGCACCCAAATCTGAGTACACGGGCCTACAACATTTCCGCCTCCATCGAAAACGCAGCCGCCACAGCCGGGATTCGATCCCGCAACCTGCGGGTCAGCAGCCGAGTACCTTAGCCACTAGACCACTGTGGCGGGGCAGTATGTGCCTTAGGTTACACACAACGACAACGGGGGATGCACATGCCACGCCATAAGGAGCTTCGCCCCTAAAAGAAACCTTTTACCACACCAATTGACCGCTCGTATAGGTGTGTTCAGGCATAAAAAAATTACATGAGTGTGTCCTTCATTCGAATAGAGACATAAAATACGACAGAAAATACAGCCTAGTCGTACAACCCTGCATTACAACGTGTAAGTTAGTAGCTCCAAAATATTACGGAGAAATCCAAGGGTTTAAATAATATTGATAACTACAAACATCGGAAGTATCGGACGTGTTATTAAAATTATTTGTTGCGCACGTGTGAAGACAAAAAAGAGCATGAAAGTGCACCTTCCTTGCCGTTGCTAGGGGCCAAGCATGCGACCCTCGAATAATGCCTCCGAAGCCCTACCAGCTGAGCTACCACAGCGCCTATCTCCCCGTCTACATTACGTTGTATATATGTGCATTGAAATGTGGGAGCGCCACTCAGCCGCGTCAGTGGTCCATGACGGCGAGTGGGAATAGTAGTTTTTTGTTTGTATCGGCACGTAGCATGTGATCGTATTACGAGCTGTTACCTGTTTTTTTTTATTTAAAGCTTCTTGTTTTCCTTCCATTCTCTAGGCACACTTTTTCATAGCAATAAAGTACCATTATTTTTTTTGTATGTGTGTATATGTACTGGGAAAGCGTGGTCGTATTACTGAACTTTTGCAAGGTAGTTTATAAAAGCTCATCAGACAAAACAGAAGGCAGAAGCAAAACCAGGTGAGAGCTTTTGTCTGTTGATGACATAGCTCTTTTTCGTACAAAAGAAAATATAAAATACATTGGCAAATAGTTAAATCACAGGTTTGTGCAGTGTGTAAAGAAACACCGTCGTCCTAGAGAAGCAATTGATTGAACGTTCAACCGTACGGTTTTGCAGCTCGAAGGATGCTTGAGAGCCCAGCAACACAATGGCGAGTGAACGCAGTCACGTGGTCTTCATGTTTCGCGGGCATTCTTTGAACGTCAGAAATAGACTGCGCAGCATTTAGGTTGCGAGAAAAATAAATCGATCGGTCATCCTTTAATGCCCTCCACAGCGCCACAAACCACAGCTGTCCCTATACTGAATAGTAAAAGTAGTTAAAAAATGATTCTAGTCGAGTAGCTAACTAAGCACCATTAACAAAAAAATGTTCAAACGTGGCCCGGAAGACAGCGATTCCCATTTCGTTGATTTTGTATAGCTGCGGTTACACCTCCTAAAAAAATTTACTTGCAACACCCCGCAGTTTCTCCGTCTGAGAATATTTACAAGTAATATCATGCAACTTGAGACAGTAAGACTTCAAAGAATAAATGCGCATCTAAATGATATTGAGCGCGAAGCATATATTATTTGCATGAGCCTACAGATACTCGGGCTACTTTTCTATTTTCTATAGCTAAATACATAATTTTCGCTAACAAAGAGTTATATCAGGCCAGTTAGTATGGATCACTTCCTATGCTAAGCGCTTGTGGCTTCTGTCGTGTTCTCTTGTGAAAGTTGAGTGATTCCTACCAAAATGGATGAGTTATCTTATTGAAAACAAAAAATAAATGTAGGCCCGTGTGCTCAGATTTCGGTGCACGCAATAACCAAGGTGGTCTAAATTTCCAGAACCCTCCACTACGGCGTGTATGATAGTCGTATAGTGTTTTTTTTTCGACTTAAAACCCCGCATAATAATCAATCCACTTTTCTCATTGACAAGAATTTGAAATATAGTGTCTGAAGAGCGAGATACAGTACTAAGATTATGAAAGTTCCTTCAGAAACGCCACGTTGAATTGTTCGGTGTACGAGACATTTCAGACACTGATATATACTGAGTTGCCGAGAAATCCAGTGATATACATAACAATAAATACAAAGCAAAAGGAGTATCCTATCGGAAGAACTACCATGATGTATACTGGAAACCATGGTGGGCATAGTGGAAATAATAGTGGGTATAGTGGAAATATTGGCAGATATGGCGGGACATGCTACCGGGAAATGGTCTACAGAAGATGAGTAAAGTGAAAACGAAGGAGGCAAGTAGCAGCTAGATAGTGGAAAATCATGGGAGGCTCTGCCCACCATTGCGATAATGCTGGAAAGGACTAAGCAGATGATGGGTGGTGCTTTTTATGGTGGGCCACATGGCGTACCAAGCTGAGAAGCTTCGCCCATCGTTGTGATAATGCTGGTAGGCACTAAGCAGATGATGGGTGGGCTTTTAATGGCGGGCAATATATATATAGTATACGAAGCTGGGATCTGTACCCCACATGTTCTATCACCATGATTTCCACCAAAGGTTAGGTCTACCGACCGAGCGCGTACAATTGTGTTATCCGCGCTTCTGGGTTTGAGAATACATAATTTCGATGAGTAAGAATGACAATTACACCGCACGGCCGCCGCATGAATTAACCTAAATGAAGCATTTTTTATTGTGTACGGTGTCCGCGCAAGAAGCGACAAACATCGATGCTATGCAATTCCAGCACTTCTAAAGAACTTACGTCTCCCCTCACCAACAGCCACCGGTCACACTCGTGACTCACCGGCACTTATCTGGCTCTTATGCGAGAACTAGACTTGGCGATTCGTATGCTTGCTGAACCTATATGATAGCATAATGTTTCCGGCGCACTGTATTCGTTTTGGTCAAGCCGTTTTGTAGTTAATGCTAACGATAGAGCTACAGCAGTGTGCTGATATGACTGCACTCTACGTTGTGCGAAAAAAAATATCTCATTACTTAATAAATTACGTGGGTGTATCTTTCGAATGAGCCTACAGGCGTTATCAAGCCTAAGCAGATGTCGGCCTTCAGTACGAACGAGAAACGTATATTAAACTTGACAGTATAGCCACTGGTAAACTGTACATGCTCCCCGGTCCTTTCGGTTGTTTTCTTGCGGTTTTGAATTGAAACAAAAACGTAGCGCTGGTGGCATTATCGCAGTGGCAATTGTTGCAGGCACTAGTTGCTTGTATTTAATAAATGTCCAAATTTTTGTAGCAGGCACAGATCACGTCTGTGGCGACTACGCGGCAAACAAAACTAAAGGTGAACGGCCAGTTCGTATGTTTACTAGCTGTTTGACAAAAATGTTACGTCGTGTTGGCATGGCGCAGTGGTTAGTATCGTTGATTGAAAATCTGCAGGTTGCACGTTCGGATCCACAAGATAACCTGTTTTCTTTCTTTCTTTCTACAAGTGCTTTTTACATCTTTTTTTATACGATAATTTTTTATGGCAGTTCGTCACGGTGATTCTGATGCCATTTCGAGCTCAAGTGTTGCTGGCAATGCAGCATTCACCATATCCCACTATACACCATGGTGGACGTTTTTCCAGCATTCGCTCAAAATATTAATCCACTCTAATGGTGGGTTGTGGTTTACACCATGCCCACCATTTGTATTTGTTTTTTAGTAGGGTATGTGGAACCCGAGCAAGTAAGTGCGTGCCACGGTCACACAGAGACTGTCGTTCGCACAGTTCTCACTGCACCGTTCACCTCACCAAACATGGCGTTTATGTTCGAGGTAAGCATCTAGGGTTTCCCCGCCAGAAGTCGAATCTCGTTAGCGAGATTAGCAAATTCGGAGTGGGACGTGTGAGATATGCGGACTACTTTATGATGTGCTTTATTGACCAGCTGCTTGTTATGGCAGTGGAGGCTTCATGTTGTCTGGAATGAGTTGTGACAGGTTGTTTTACCCCTGAGACGTAGCGACCAAGCCCTGGTGAAGTTCACTTGGAAAGAGCAATCGCACGCTCTGCGACATGGTGGCGCCCATCTTTTATGCACAACGGGAGTCAGGCGCATGTTTCTCAAGCACTTTTAATATTTTTTCGTTAGTTAACGAAATTACTACCTCGTTATCTTTCTTAAGTTACAATATTTTACACCTTGTTGGTTCATTTACTCAGTTTTGCGCTTTGCTAGACTCGTTATCACCTGCATTGAGCGCTTTACTTACAGCTTGATTACACCACATCAGATCTATGAGCGAAAAGTCGGTGCCATAAAGGCCTTCGCAATTTTAAAAAAGGGAGAACGCCTGATGGAGCGCATACTCATAGTCGTCATGCTGTTCTCAATTGTCCAACCGGTGAACAAGTATATTTGATCCCTTAGCGAGTATTTCTCTCAGTCCGGCGCTAAGAGTGAGCGCTCAGAGGCTTAGATGCTGGCCACTATCAAAAAACTGTACGCTTCGCCTTGACTCGCAATGCGCGACCTCGCATACCGAATGCACGCTTGTGGGCATCGTAGCACTCCGTAACTATTTTGCCTTGTCACGCTTTTCGTATCTCACGTCCGACGCGGTGAAAAGGAGTAGACTAAGCGTATCATGCAGAAATAGTTTTCTGGGTGGTTTCTGAAGACTCTCTACAATTGTGCTTTTTTTTTCATCTGCTGTCAGTAATAAAAAAAATGACTTACTGAAGGTAACATTGAATTTGGAATAGAACGAAAATAGAATAAACAATATAGACTAGTTAAAATATGTGTTCCATTTACCTCGATTGTGACATAATTTCTAGTTAACGCATCATAGCGCAACTGTGTAACACAACGGACTTATATGCAAAAAGAAACGACACGAAATGATTTTGAAATGCCTAATATGTGCATTTTCGCTAAATGCAAAAGGAACTGTGCAGGTTTTATTCTTCTCTACTACCTTTAGAGCAAGCATAACCCTATTAAATATATCTTGAAACAACTTTGATATTCGTGATAGGCTTTTTTACTCATGACTACTCCGTAACTTTATTTCATATTCCCACTCTCTACAACGCTCTCACTCTTTCACCCCTTATGAGCAAACGCTTGGGTTTCGAATTCAAATTAAATCGGGGCTATGGTTGCCCAACAGAAATTCGGAAATAGGTTTTAACCCACAGATCATTGTTTGACCGCAGCTTGCTTTCCGGATCGGCCATCACTTTAACCAGTGCTTTCTTTTGGCAGTAGCTAACAAGGCTTATAATTGCCTGTTAGGCGAGCATCTATTATATTTGATATGATGTTGGAGTAGCTCAAGTTGTTTAGGTTGATGAAGTCGTTAAACAGACGTGTTCATAATTTATTGCGCTTGAGTGTTATTTCGAAAGGAATTCAATGTATTTATTACCCTGCATTGGTAACGTACAGCAGGACCTATTCAAATAGTAAAATAGACGCAAACGACTAAGATTGTGTTTTTCTAGTGCATAATTAGTCCTATTCGCGTATTACCTACACCGCGATGATCAAAATGCCGGAAAGCATTAAGGTTCATAAAGACTCTGAATAAATAGCATGTATTTTTTGAATACCGTTCAGATGATGCGTTCAGCCACAAGGTATACGCCGAACAAGACTTGCCTGGCCACTTGACAACGTTCAGCTTTTCGATACCCAGCTTGACCGCCAGTTTCGGAATGACAGAAGCACAGTAAAAAGCTCGTTTAAAAGTACATCTGGTCTAGACGGTTGAAGCTGAAGTACAAAACAGCCCCGCCCCCCCCCCCCTTTTTTTTGCTTTTGCATCCGTAAAAGCCTTGCCATTAGGCATTTGATAATACGTCGTTTGTTTCTCTTTTGTTTAAAGACAGATTGTTAAATTTTACAAAAAAAGACAGCGAGAATGTGTGCGCACACGAGAACACGTGAATTATCAGTAGAAAAAATTTTAGAAGCAATGTTTCTGGTTACGGGTTTGCAGTAGCACCATCTGGATACATTGAGAGTCCTTGAAATCGAACATTGAGCCCTGTTATCCTAAGGTACGTACTTTGCTCTCAGGTGCTGGTCCTTTCATGCCTTCTTGAATGGCATGTGTAGGGTGCACGTTAAAGAACCGCAGGTGGCCGAACCATGGCGTCTCTCATAAGCATAGGGTGGTTTTGGGACGTAACACCCCACGTATCAACTTTTTATCAATCGCACATGCATTTTTTCCTCATTTATTTTGCCTCTCTCAATGTCTATTATCTTTTCCACTTCGATTTGCCCATCACTGTACAGGGTAGCAAAGAATTTCTTCTAGGTTAAACTCCCTCTCATCCTTTTATTTATCTCTCTCTCTCTCTCTTGGATGAACGCTCCTTACGTCGAGTTTATGCCCTTATTGTGTCTGTGCGATTGCCGAATGATAAACCTAAAAAAAGTATTAAGCATAAAGCAAGTCATTCGCGTTCACAGCCTCTGATGCAACATCGTATCGATTTCGCGTTATCGAAGTGTACTGGGCAGCTTTGGTAGCCACGCGCTTTTCGTATGTAGCAGGATATAGGCTACCACCATAGCCGCCATGCCACTGTGGCGGATTGCTGAAGCGCCCTGCGCTGTGACGATTAGGGCCTGCGATATCCGGCAAAGCACCTTTCTGACGGAGTCAGATATAGTGTTTTTTGTTTGTTTCCTGCTTTTCCTTTTTACTCATCCCCATCGACATCCTCCGCTTCGGTTCGCCAATAAACGTGGTAATGATGGCGTAGGGAGATGTGGTTACAACAGACACGGGGACGCCGACAGAACCGGAAGAAGTTGACTAATATGAAATAAAAGAAAACTCAACTGAATATCGTAATAAAGAGGAAAGGAACTGCTGAAGCCGGTCCGCGAAATAGCAGGTCTCTCTCGGGTGCCTTGAGCTCTAGCAGAGAAGATATATATATGTGACGCTACGATGAATGGGCGACGTGGCCTGGCTCATACTCCATGTTTATTCTGTTCTGCACTTCTTCCTTCTCGACCTCTACTAACCATCACTTGATACGTCACACGATTCACCCTCCCCCCGAAAGAAGTTGCGTCAGACTAACAGAAATTATAAACTGAACATGCAGGACTAAAAAGTGAACACAGTCAAAAAAGGGAAGATCGTTCCATGTCCCATGAAGTTTCCGTAAACACACTAGCTTCACGGGAAAGTGCAGCAGTCCGGTTAGTCCTGGAGTTCTGGTGGGCCAGGCTGACTGTTGCGTACGATAGAACACAAGTACACCTTTAACGTGGAAACTGCAGATGATGAAACTGTTTGTACTCTGGCAAGGAATGAACGTAGTGTGAAGGCTTTGGAGCACCAGCAGCTTGATTTGCGTAGGCGTCGTGCTCTTTGCCTTGATTGGTACACATGCAGCGCCACCCGTCTGCATGTTTGTTGACCAAGGTTGTTCCGGTGATTTTCGCGTCCTTCCGGACTACAGGGTGTTGATTTGCGCCTTTTCTGTCGTCGTATGTCATGTTGCCTTAGTATTGATCTCAGCTTGAGAAAACTTACTCGACGTCCCTTGCGAAAACGTCTGGGATTCGATGCTTTCTTTGCCTCGAGTGAGGCATCTTGAATATGTTGTCGTTTCGGTTGAGTCGTTTGTAAACGTTTTTCTTGACACCATGTGTGTTCTTCCGACGTCTCAAGTTGTCCGTGTCGAATAACAAGACGCTTAATCTGGGCGTTCGTGAGTTTGAAGACTGCTTGTGAAATTGACAACCGAGTGCGATTGCCTGTGGATGGTTGGTTAGAAGCGAGTCTTCGTCATAGTCGTCATTGTATTCTTGAAATCGGATGGTCATTTCTTCTTAAATCTTTTTCCATGACTCGTCATTTTAAAATATGTGAGTGAGGTAGAATTTGAAAGCCTCACCGGAGATGTAGTCGGTAAAGTTGATGATCATCTCCCGTTCCGACCATGATGCAGCGGTAGCATGGAGCTGGTACAGGTAGAACCAGTCCTGCACGGGTCCATCGTCCGCTGCTCCGGTGTACTTGGGGATGTCAAGGTCGGCCGATGAATCTGTCATGGTGCTGGTCGTTGTGTCCTCGTTGAAGATGAATCGGTAGATGATTTATGGTCAGGGTGTCTTGTGGGGAACTGCGTTCATGATGAGCGACTGATGAAGGGGCATGCAGGTCTCCATCCTGTCGACTTGTGTGACGCTACGATGAATGGGCGACGTGGCCTGGCTCATACTCCATGTTTATTCTGTTCTGCACTTCTTCCTTCTCGACCTCTACTAACCATCACTTGATACGTCACATATATATATATATATATATATATATATATATATATATATATATATATATATATATATATATATATATATATATATATATATATATACGCATGCCTTGGAAGAAAAAGAAGATGGGTGAACATGCTGACTGCCCCAAGAGCTGGAGGAAGAAAGAAGACGACGAGATGCGATCATCAGCCTGTTGGCCGCTCCGGCGCTTCTCTTCGCGACCAAAATAAACGGCCCCCTTCAGCCGTATACGTCCTGGTCCTCCTTGTGCGTAACAGATTGGTGGAAGCGTGCTGGGTAAGACAAGCCCAACGACGGGAGCTTCACTACCTGGACTACGCCGCAGCCGCCGCCTTGCCGGACTCCCGCCTGCACCGATCGTAATGGCCCAAGATCACCCATCTAACGCTTCAAGGCCAACTCCAATGGGTTCCGTGCCCTACTACCGAGTCCCGCCAACCTTTGGAGGAAAATCGGGAGAGGATGTCGACGCGTGGCTCGTCCAGTACAAGCGAGTCAGCAAGTCCAACGGCTGGGATGCCGCCGCTCAGCTAAGCAATGCGGTCTTCTGCCTTACAGATACTGCGCTCGTGTGGTACGAAAACCACGAGGACACACTGACGACGTGGGACGTTTTTGTTGCAGAGCTGAAAGCGTGTTTCGGCGACTCGAGCGTCAAAAGGAAGCGGGCAGAGCAGACATTGTCTCAACGCGCGCAGCTTCCAGGTGAGACATGTACCACGTATATAGAGGATGTGCTGAAGCTCTGCAAAGGTGGTCAATGATCAGATGTCAGAAGACGACAAAGTAGGGCATTTGCTGAAAGGCATAGCCGAAGATGTATATAATTTTCTAATCGGAAAAGAGCACCTGAGCTCGGTGTCCGACGTGATTCGGCATTGCCGAACTTTCGAACAGCTGAAAATGCGCAGGATTGCTCCAAAGTTCGGCCTGCTCACAAATGTTACAACGGTTGCCAGCATCGACACGACCACCTGCCCAGACCTGTCCTTGACGATTCGAGAGATTGTTCGCGAAGAACTTTTTCGCTATAGAGAACAGACGCATTCAGCAGTTGATCACCATTCTGTAAACGACCAACATTCGGTATATGTGCCACGTGAGGCTGTGACTGCGCCGCCGCCTTCTACGACCCCTTGGCAATCGATGGTTAGTGCAGCAGCTGTTGAGTACAGCGCACCCCCACAGCCAAGGAGAGCACCACGGTTGCCAGCTCCTCGCTATGACCGACGCCCCCAGCGTCCGCCTTCTTCACGACGCCCAGTCTATCCCTATGATATACGGAACGAACCGACCCACTCCGCCAGAGAAGACGATGTTCGATTCATCGACGAACAAAGAGAGTTTCGGCCTCTCCCAGTTTGCTACTCCTGTGGTGTACCAGGACATATTTCGCGATTTTTCAACCGTCGACGTGTAGCCCCACGGTATGGCTACCCACCAAACTTTGCACGGCCTTCCGAACGACTTCGCGATGACCCGCGAGCAACGTGCTATGGCCCACCACAACACTTCACACGATCGTCTGATCGACCGTACGATGACCCTAATGCAACACACCTGCTGCCTCGTGACGACTACTGGACACGCAGCTTCCGGAACCACTCCCCTACATCTGACAGGAGCTTGACGCCTCCACCGCCTCGTGTTCCCCGTTCTCCTTCACCACGGCGCCGCAACACGTCTCCTCTGCCACAGGAAAACTAGCAAGCGCGGCCGATGGAGGTGAGGTCGCCGGAGACGTGCTAACATCAGAAATACCTCCTGTGTTGATGCTCAAGAACAAAGTACGTGTTTTTGTTGACGGTGTGCCTGTGATGGCTTTGGTGGATACGGGGGCAACCATTTCGGTCATGAGTGCGTGTTTTAAAGATACCTTGGGGCGGAAGGTATTATTTAGGTGGAATCAAGCTGCGAAGTTTTGCGGAGTGAGTGGGGAGGCACTGCATCCTGTTGGTGTGTGTCAAGCTAACGTATTTCTCGGAGGCCGTGTTATCCCAACGGAGTTCGTGATTATTCCGCAGGCGACACATGATGTTATTTTGGGTATGGACTTTTTGAGGGAGTGTGGAGCGACTGTCGACTGCCGCACAGGGACAATAGTCTTGAGAGATCACGTTCCGCCAGCACTCTTGGAAAACCCTGTGGATGGTGAGACGGCATTGTGTGTCTGTGGCGACACTATCATACCACCGTTATCAACCGTTCGTGTACCTGTTGGTTGCAGCGACAGCTATTCCGCCAGCTTTGATGCCAACGTAGAACCAGTGTACATCAACTGCATGAAAAAGAATGTGTTGATCCCACATTGTGTGGTGTCGATCAGACGTGGACGCGCTGGTTTATGGACTGTCAATTGCTCTACAGAACCCGTGATGTTACCAGATGGTCTAAAGTTAGCCGTCGTGAGTGGACAACACGAGGCCTTGCTGGTGACCGAGCTTAGAGATGCACCGGAAGAGCATCGTAGTCACAGTTTCGAAACGGCTCTTCTGCCAATGGTGAATAAGTCGCTGAGCACAAGTGAACGCCGAACATTGGTCAATGTACTTTCGAAGCACGTCTCTGCATTCGACTTTGCGCAGAAAGACAAAGCGCCCCTAATCCCTGCTTCTCGAACATGTCACACTATCAACACGGGTTTGGCCAATCCGATTAGACAAAAGCCATACCGTGTTTCGCCATCCGAGCGGCGGATTATTAATGAGCAGGTGAACGAAATGATTGAAAACGGTATCATTCAAGAGTCAGTAAGTCCATGGGCAGCTCCAGTAATTCTCGTTAAAAAGAAAGACGGATCCTGGAGATTTTGCGTCGATTATCGCCGATTGAATGCAGTAACAAAAAAAGACGTGTACCCACTTCCACGTATTGATGATGCCATAGACTGTCTGCATTCGGCCTCTTACTTTTCCTCTGTAGACCTAAGATCGGGCTACTGGCAAATTCCCATGCATCCTGAAGAGAAAGAAAAGACAGCCTTTGTAACACCTGACGACCTTTTTGAATTCAACGTGATGCCATTTGGACTGTGCAACGCGCCGGCGACGTTCGAGCGATTTATGGACACTGTTCTTCGTGGCTTGAAGTGGAGCATTTGCATGTGCTATCTCGACGACGTCGTCATCTTTGGCAGCACCTTCAGCGAACACAATTCACGTCTTGATACTGTACTGACTTGCATGAGAAACGCTTGCCTTGTTCTTAACTCAAAGAAATGCCACTTCAGAGACCGACAAACCCTTGTTCTCGGGCACCTAGTCGATCAGGAGGGCATCCGTCCAGATCCCCAAAAGACAGCAGCCGTTGAAGCATTCAATGTGCCGCGCTCTGTGAAGGAGCTCCGCAGTTTTTTGGGGCTTTGCTCCTATTTTCGCCGCTTTATACCCAAATTTGCCGATGTCGCGTATCCGCTGACATGTTTGCTACGGAAGAATACTCCCTTCGAGTGGACTCCGGAGTGCGACTCCTCTTTTCGTCAACTGAAGTTCCTCCTGACGTCGCGGCCTGTTCTTCAACACTTCAACCCATCAGCTCCAACCGAACTGCACACAGATGCCAGCGGCATAGGAATTGGTGCCGTCCTAGTTCAACGCTATGGTAACCGCGAGCACGTGATTGCATACGCAAGTCGCTCCTTGAGTAGGCCCGAACAGAATTACACTGTCACAGAACAAGAATGCCTCGCGGTAGTATTTGCGATTCAGCGGTTTCGGTCTTACTTATACGGACGCCCTTTTACAGTCGTCACCGACCACCACTCATTGTGTTGGCTCGTCAACCTTCGGGATCCTTGCGGCCGTCTAGCGCGCTGGGCACTTCGGCTCCAAGAGTATAACTTCATAGTCTCGTACAAAAGTGGTCGACGACACGCCGACGCAGATTGCCTTTCGCGCATGCCACTGAGCACTACAGAGTGTGACGCCGATGACCTCGATCACCTCGTAGCTTCTGTGTCACCGAAGTTTCCCGACCTCAGTACTTTCAAAGATGAACAGCGAAAGGACACCAGGCTATCATCGCTTTGCACAGCTCCTACGGCATGCCATTTCTGTGTACGCAACGGACTCCTATATAAGAAGAACTTTTCCAGCACTGGTGCACGTTTCCTCCTGGTAGTGCCAGAAACCCTTCGGACAGCGATTTTAGGTGTGATGCACGATAATCCTACGTCCGGACATTTAGGTTCTGCGCGGACGCTTTACCGTGCTAAGGAACGCTTTTATTGGCCAGGAATGCGACAGTCAGTCGAGGCGTATGTGGCCAGCTGCACACAGTGTCAACGCCACAAACACCCATCTACTGCTCCGGCTGGTTTTCTACAGCCCTTGCCACCTCCAAGCACACCTTTCCAACAGGTGGGCATTGACCTCATGGGCCCTTTTCCAAAGTCGGCTAAGGGCAATCGCTGGATAATTGTATGTGTCGATTACCTCACGCGCTACTGCGAGACGGCGGCCATACCAACCGCAACTGCCAGCGACGTCTCTGTGTTCCTGCTGCAGCACGTTATCCTCCGACATGGCCCACCTCAGGTGATCATCAGTGATCGTGGGCGACAATTTACGGCAGACATAGTAGAAGAGCTGCTTCGATTGAGTGAGTCCCACCTTCGTCACTCGTCGCCATACCATCCGCAAACAAATGGGCTCACGGAGCGTACCAACCGAACAATTGTAAACATGCTCTCTATGTATGTGGCATCCGACCACAAGAACTGGGATGACGTGTTACCATTTATAACGTACGCGTTCAATACCGCTAAGCACGAGACAACAGGCTATAGCCCCTTTTTTTGATGTACGCACGACCGCCACGGTACACACTCGACACAGTTTTGCCATTCTCGGCGCACGAGAACCTCTCAGTCACCGAAATTCTCTGCCTTGCCGAAGAAGCGCGTCGTATTGCTCGTCTACGCACTTTGGCATCACAGGAAAAATCGAAGGTACGCTATGACGTCCGCCACCAGCCTGTAACTTACCACCCAGGCGACTTAGTGTGGCTGTGGACTCCGGTACGAAGACGCGGGTTATGCCAAAAGTTCTTGGCCACATACGACGGACCGTTTGTCGTTCTCGACAAAATCACGGAAGTCACATACACAATAGCTCGCCTCACGAGAAGTGGTAGAAGAGCCGCTAAAACCCAAGTAGTCCATGTCGCTCGACTAAAGTTGTACACACCAAGGTGAATCGGTTACCTCGCCCGGCGGGCTTCGTCTGCGAGGGGAGGAATGTTACGCATGCCTTGGAAGAAAAAGAAGATGGGTGAACATGCTGACTGCCCCAAGAGCTGGAGGAAGAAAGAAGACGACGAGACTGCGATCATCAGCCTGTTGGCCGCTCCGG
Source organism: Rhipicephalus annulatus (assembly GCA_013436015.1). Classification (NCBI taxonomy): domain Eukaryota; kingdom Metazoa; phylum Arthropoda; class Arachnida; order Ixodida; family Ixodidae; genus Rhipicephalus; species Rhipicephalus annulatus. The sequence continues at coordinate 133,868 of WOVY01011863.1, read as the reverse complement.
CGCTTCTCTTCGCGACCAAAATAAACGGCCCCCTTCAGCCGTATACGTCCTGGTCCTCCTTGTGCGTAACAATATATATATATACATGAAACAGAGTAATGACGCTCCTGGTGGATGAAGAGAAAGGTGCTCGCTGTAACTAATACCTGGTCCGTTTTGCCGTATAAGATCTTTTGAAAATGCCATTTCCTGCGGCGGAAAACGAGAAAAATCGGTAGATCTCACGTAGCTTGAATATATATATATATATATATATATATATATATATATATATATATATATATATATATATATATATATATATATATATATATATACGCAGGCCACACTCTAGGCCGAAACGTCGAAATAAACCACGTTGTGACCGCTCACGGAGGGTCTACTGTACTATATGCAACGCTACGGCCACTCAACCACCATGCCTGCCTATATATATATATATATATATATATATATATATATATATATATATATATATATATATATATATATATATATAAGTTGGGAAGAGAGTAATGACACTCCTGGTGGATGAAGAGAAAAGTGCTCGGTGTAACTATTACCTGGTCCTTTTTGCCGTAAGATCTTTTGAAAATGCCATTTCCTGCGGCGGAAAACGAGAAAATTCGGTAGATCTCACGTAGCTTGAAAATCTATGGCAGGCGACGCATGCGGTGCAAGGTGAATATGTTTCAATTTTTTCATTAAGCGAAACGTTCTGAAGTGATGCTCACACGTACGAATACACGCTAACACACATACGGTCTACAGCCGCGTATGTTCTAGATTAGCTGTTATTTGCAGTTGCGAAACAATGCCAACAACAAGTTGGATATTGGCAACCCCAGAAGCGGTAAGCTGATATGATGCGCTGGTGTTTGCATTAGGACTCATGAGGAGATGGCCCTCAACACTGCTACACAGATCAACCTAAGCAGATGGCGCATAGCTAAAATTGACTTTGACCTGACACATCGTGACCTTACATGACGGCTGTATCATAGGAGTGCAAATGTAATGTTTCTATATTTTGACAGCCAATGTTGCAACCAGAATTCAAGTTTCACGAACCTTATTGTCTATTTGCATTTCCGAGACCAAGCGTCGCTTTTTGGTAGAATAGTTCATTGTCACGCAGAATGGCAGGATTGCATTCCTGCTGGGAAACTGACATTTGTTCCTTGTATTCGTCTGGTCAACGCTGGCGAAGTGTGCATTTCCTTAACGCTGAAGCACTAAAACTATAAACTATACCCAAGCGTGTTCTCGCTGTTCCTGGGTAGATATAAATGCCTATCACTTGTGTCAAATACCTGCATACCAGTGGCACATAACTGTCACCGGTTATGTGCCACTGTTTTTGGGAAAGTGGTTCATGATGTACGCGACGAGATTGGTACATTATTCATGTCTTAGCCAGCGCGTCGTATTCGTCAGACCGTCTTACTTTGCCGTACAAACTTTTGTTTACCGCAAGTTAAGGGCGTGATCATGAATGCTCCTACATATATATATGAAATAGTTAACTAGGGATGTCTGATAAACAACTGTGTAGGAGCCAACATACCAGTGAAGAAATTCTTCGCAAAGCCCTGGTGCTTGAACTGGGGTCCCCAGTAAAACCTTATCCAGGATTAAGCGCATCGTTTGCTATCACAGCGACGTTTTTTCTCCTTTTGGGTGCTACCGTGTTTTTGCGAGCCAATTCACGGCAGCGTGTGACTCGGGCTGCCAACTTTTCTGGGAGTGAGGTACAGCTCGGAGCAGGTGCAAAGAAGAATGCCGTGTCGAAGACCGAGGAGGCAGATCGGATATACAGGAAACAAAAATGGCTTTAGTCAGTTGATCATTGTATCGCAGTATTGTAGGCGATGGTGACAAACGGTAAAACGTTATTCCAGTTTTTGTGGTCAAGACGTAAGTACATGTATTTCATGTCAGATAATGTTCGGTGGAAGCGCTCTTCAAGGCCATTCGTGGGTGGATGGTATTATGTAGAAGTGGTTTTATGCGTTGTATTACACGCACGCAGGACTTCCTCGAGGACCTCGGAAATTAAGGCTTTGCCATGGTCACTCAAAAGAACGCGAGGGGCTCCATGGCTCAAGACAGTATACAGTGCAAGCAAAATTCACTGATTTCTGTGGCGGTAGCAGAACGAAGAGGTGAAGTCTCGGCGCATCTGGTTAGATGGTCGACTGCAGTGATGATCCAACGGTAACCCGATGACGTCAGCGGCAAAGGACCTTAAAATTTATTTCGACACATTCAAATGGTTTGGTCGGACAGGGAAGCCGCTGAAGAAAACCAGCGCGTGGGGATGTGGATCACTTTTGGTGCTGACACGACGCGCATGAGCCCGCATATTTTTCTGTCGTTGTGGAAAAGCCAGGCCAGAAGCAGTGTGTCTGAATGCGATTGTATGTCTTGTGGAAGCCTAGATGACCGGTAGCAACATCATCGTAGAATGCTTCCCAAACTCGAAGACGAATGAAGCGGGGAAGAACAGGCACACACTTGGTAGCAGTTAGATGGTAAAGGTAGCGCTGAAGCACGGCGTCCTCAAGGCGAAAGCGTCCAAGCTGGCGTCGCAAGCAGCTGTTGGATGGTTTAATGACACCACGAAGGCGATCAGTGAAAGCCGGACAGTAGGAATCTGCCAGCTGAAGTGAACGTAAATTGTAGCTCGAAGATAGGTACAATGGGTCTAGCGAGGCGAGCGATACGTGTTGTGAGGCAAGCTATGGGTGTTCGAGTCATTGTGATGGACGTATTGCCGAAAGAGAGTGAAAGTGGGCACCGGGAGAGAGCATCGGCATCATGAAGATATTTTCCAGACTTGTAGGTGACGGTAAATTCGTACTTTTGTAAGCGCAGTATCCAGTGCACTAGACATCCGGACATATTCTTCATTGATGAGAGCCAACAGAGTGCGTGGTGGTCGGCGATGATGGTAAAGTGCCGACCGTAGAGGTATAGGCGCAATTTCTGTATCAACCAGAAGATATCCAGGCACTCCTGCTCCGTGATGGTGTAATTCCGCTCAGCTGTTCACAGAGTCCTACTAGGGTAGGTCACAACCTGCTCTTCAGAAGTGAAATAACGCTGCAGAAGGACTGCTCAATACCTTCTGCGCTTGCGTCAGTCAGTGTAGTGGGCGCTCTCTCGTCGAAGTGACGCAGCACTGGTCCGGAAGTCAGGCATACTTTCGAAGATTCAAATGCGGTCTCGCAGTTGTTGAACCATGCGAAAGGAGCACCAGTGGACAATAACTCGTTTTGTGGGGCCGCTAGGGTAGCAAAGTTGCGTATCATGCAATGAAAATAGTACGCGAAACCAATAAACCTCTGCAACGTCTTTTGGTTGGATGATCGAGGGAACTGTAGCACAGCTGCGATCTTCTCGGGATCTGGTTGGATTCCGTCTTTGGAAACTATGTTACCGAGAACTTTGATACTTTTGCAAGCAAATGTGGATTTTGTTGTATTTATCTTAAGGCCAGCCTTGGAAAGACGTTGAAGTAACTCGTTGAATTGTTAAGATGTTGGCAAAGGTGGATGAAAAAACAACGATATTATCTAAATAACGGCGGCAGATCTTCCATTTTAGGATACCAAGAACAGTACCAATAATGCGTTTTATTGTGGCTGGAGCATTACACAAGCCAAATGGCATTACATTAAATTTATAAAGGGCTTCCTGCGTAGCATATGCAGTTTGTTAATTTATCAGCCTCGTTCATGGGGATATGTTAGTAGACTCACCGTTATTCAGTGCTCGAAAAATATTTTGTCCCTTGCAGTGTGTCAAAAGCGTCATCAAGCGAGCAGAAGCGTTTATTTCACTATATATATATATATATATATATATATATATATATATATATATATATATATATATATATATATATATATATTTATATATATATTGTCACGATGAGTCACAAGTACTTGGGGATATATTGAACGACCGGGTAGCTAGCCCTAAGACGATGCGTCAGTCGAGGCTGGCTCTCGAGCCGAGAAGAGACACGCAAATCTTCTTTCTTTCCTCCAGATGGTAGAGCCACTCTTGCAGTCGACCCACTACGTGTGGGTGGCATTATCCCCCCTTTCGAAAGAAAAAAAAAGTCCCAAAAAGGGGAAAGAAAAGTACATAGCACCACCACGATGTTACGACATAGGCACGTGGAAAAAAAAGAAATTGAAAATTCGGATAAAGTAAAAATAGAAATGAATGAGCGAGCCAGTATAGGAAAAATCAGTGAACGAAGAAGCAAGTTCACAAAAATAAATAACTAACACAAAGAACGCTGTACGGCAAGAAAAAAGTTATGAACAACGCGCAATAAATGGTTTCATGCGCAACACATGAACGACATCCGACCTCGGTCGTGTCCTACTCCGTGCCTGCGATGTTGAGTCCGGAACCACTTCGTAGTTCACGTCACTGACGCGACGTAACACTTTATAGGGGCCAAAGTACCGGCTCAGTAACTTTTCACTAAGGCCACGGCGGCGGACGGGCGTCCACACCCAAACTTGGTCTCCGGGGTTGTAAAATACTTCGCTGTGGCGGATGTTATAGCGCCGTGCGTCTGCCTGCTGTTGCTGGCCGATGTGTAGTCGCGCGAGCTGCCGGGCTTTCTCAGCACGCTCTGCGAATTCATCGGCGTCAGTTGCCAACTCGTCTTCGTCTTGACACGGTAGCATAGAGTCCAGCATGGTCTGCACTTCGCGGCCGTAGAGAAGCCGAAATGGCGTGAATCGCGTGGTCTCTTGCACGGCGGTATTATACGCGAAGGTCACGTAAGGTAAGATCCGGTCCCATGTTTTGTGCTGTACGTCGATGTACATTGAGATCATGTCTGCGATGGTCTTATTCAGTCGCTCGGTAAGTCCGTTGGTTTGCGGGTGGTACGCAGTTGTCTTTCGGTGTCTGGTGTTGCTCAGTTTGAAAACCTCGTCCATAAGCTGCGCCGTGAACGCCGTCCCTCTGTCCGTTATTACACTGGAAGGAGCACCGTGTCGTAACACGATGTGGCGCATGAAAAATTGTGCTACCTCAGAAGCCGTGGCTCGTGGGATCGCCTGCGTCTCAGCGTAGCGTGTCAAATAGTCGGTCGCGACGATCACCCATTTGTTGCTGTCCGCAGATAGGGGGAATGGCCCGAGAATGTCCATGCCGACTTGGTCGAACGGCGTGCAGGGTGCTTCAATGGGCTGAAGCAAACCAGCTGGCTTAACAGATGGTTGCTTTCGGCGCTGACATTCCCGACAGCTCTTGACGTACTTCTTGACGCTTGCCGAAAGTCCTGGCCAATAGTACCTCTCGCTCACTCTGGCAAGTGTCCGTGAGTAGCCCAGATGACCGGATGTGGGTTCGTCATGGCAAGCAAAGAGGACGTCGTCTCGCATGTCTCGAGGAACCACCAGGAGGTAGGTACGGTTGTTCGAACGAGCGTTCTTCTTGTACAGCACACCCTCTCGAAGGCAGAACGACGGCAACGAGCGGGATAAATGACGTGGTATAATTGTGCCCTGGCCGTCTAAATGATCGATAATCGGACGAATCTCTGCGTCATCCCGCTGCAGTTTACTCAAATCTGATGAGCTAATGGCGCCCAGGAAGCCTTCGTCTTCCTCTGCTTCCTGACTGACGACATGAAGGGGTGCGCGTGACAGTGTGTCAGCGTCTTCATGCTTACGGCCGGACTTATGGACGATGGTGACGTCAAATTCCTGCAGCCGCAAGCTCCACCGTGCTAGCCGTCCTGAAGGGTCGCGCAGGCTTGCCAACCAGCAGAGGGCATGGTGGTCCGTCACTACCTTGAAGGGACGACCATAAAGGTACGGGCGAAACTTGGTGATTGCCCACACGACTGCGAGGCACTCTTTCTCCGTAGTGGAATAATTCGCCTCGGCACGGGATAGAGAGCGGCTGGCGTAGGCTATCACCCTTTCGATGTCGTCTTGACGCTGAACGAGCACTGCACCAAGCCCAACGTTACTAGCGTCAGTATGGACCTCCGTTTCAGCATCATCGTCGAAATGAGCGAGAACGGGTGCTGATTGCATGCGCTGTCGCAGTTCATCAAAAGCAGCTTGTTGCTCGTTTTCCCAGACAAACGGCGTGTCGTCCCTTGTGAGACGAGTCAGAGGTTCTGCTATCTGTGAAAAGCTATGAATGAACCGGCGATAGTAGGCGCACAAACCAAGGAAGCGCTGGACGGCTTTCTTATCGACAGGAGTTGGTAATTCGGCAACAGCGGCAAGCTTGTCTGGATCGGGCCGGACTCCTTCAGCGCTAACTACATGTCTAAGAAATTTCAGTTGTTCATAGCCGAAGTGGCACTTCTGTGGCTTTAGAGTGAGGTCCGCCGATCGGATAGCCTCCAGCACGCTGCGCAGGCGCTGTAGGTGCTGCTCGAACGTGGCAGAGAAGACCACCACATCATCAAGGTAGACAAGACAAGTCTGCCACTTGAGCCCTGTGAGGACAGTGTCCATCATTCGCTGGAAAGTTGCCGGCGCTGAACACAAACCGAAAGGGAGTACTCGAAATTGGTATAGGCCGTCTGGAGTCACGAAGGCGGTCTTTTCGCGGTCTCGCTGATCTACCTCGATTTGCCAGTACCCGCTTTTGAGATCGAGAGAAGTGAAATAATGGGCACGACGAAGTCTATCCAACGAATCGTCGATACGCGGTAGCGGGTACACATCCTTTTTGGTCACGTTGTTAAGCTTTCGGTAATCGACGCAGAAGCGTAGCGATCCGTCCTTCTTTTTGACAAGCACGACTGGAGATGACCACAGGCTGTTGGATGGTTCGATAACGCCATCGTCAAGCATCTCGCGAACTTGCGTACGTATCGCTTCACGTTCTTTAGCCGACACGCGGTAGGGGTGCTGGTGTATTGGGCGTGCGTCCTCGTACGTGATGATCCTGTGCTGAGTGATGGACGTCCGGCGGATCTTTGAGCAACTTGCGAAGCAAGACCTGTACTCGAACAAGAGCGCTCGCAGCGCAGTCCGGTTATCGGTGGACAGATCAGGATTGATGTCAATGTTGCTCATTGATGTGTCTGCGTTATCCACTATTTCTGGCGTGATTCCACTATTTCTGACGTTGGTTACGTTTGCTACTTCGTGGGCAAACGCTATCGAAGTGCCACGGAAAAGGTGTCGATGCTCGTTGCTGAAGTTGGTAACGAGCAATTCAGATCGGCCGTCGCGAACGTGTATTACACTTCTCGCTACACATATGCCTTGCTGCAGGAGGTGTTCTAAATTTGTCTCGGCCACCACATCACCATCGCTCAAACCACAGCATGTTACGTCGACTAGAACACTGGCTCGGGGAGGAAGCGTCACGCTCTGTTCAGAAATACGGAGTACGTCGACTTGCATTCCGTCATCCTGCACGTTGATTGCTCGCTGGGCTGAGAACGTGACGCGGCGCTCTTTCAGATCAATGATAGCTCCATTTTCCTGTAGAAAATCAACTCCCAGAATGACGTCACGGGAGCATTCACGTAGAACAAGGCAGCTTGCTACGAATGTGTGCCCTTGAATCTGTATTCTAGTTGTGCAGGCCCCCAGTGGGGTTACGACATGGCCACCAGCTGTCCGAATCTGCGAGTTATGCCACGGCGTGATTACTTTCTTCAGCTGCGTTGTCAGTTTCCCGCTCAGTATGGAATAGTCTGCGCCGGTGTCCACTAACGCATTAACTACACAACCATCAATTGTTACTGCTATGTCGAGTGAAAGCCGGCTATCCTTTGCAGCAGCAGGTGATGTCGGACCAGTTTCTGTACGGTTCTGCGTCAATAGGAGGTCTTCAGCGCTTCGACGTTCAGCGACCCCGCCCCCAGAAGTCGCTTCGGCTAGTTTTCCCGGCGGGGGCTGGGAGAACGTGCGGTAGAATATCGCTGGGGCATTGATGAAAATCGCCTCGGTGATGGCGAGCGCGACTGGCGCCCGGCAGACGGTGGTTCATGCTGCTGGGAGAGGTAGTTTTGGATGTCGCGTGGTCTCTGACCGTAACGGGGGGGCGGCGAGTACGCAGAGAAGCCGCGAAGCCCAAGACGGCGATAAGGACACTGGCGGTACAAGTGATCAGCTTCTCCGCAGTGAAAGCACAGAGGCCGGTGATCGGGTGTGCGCCAGACATCAGACTTCCGAGGATACGAGTGCCGATCGTCGATGTACTGGACCGGTTGCACCGAACGATGGACAACAGAAGCACCACGGACAAAGGGCAGGGGTGGTGGCGTGTACGTGCCTTCGTAGTATGGTATGTGCTGCGCTGACTCGAGTGAAACTGCAGGGACAGGATGAACGAACAAAGGCGGCGATGCATCAGGGCGTTTCAAGGCTTCCGCGTAGGTTGTCTTACGGTGGTATTCAGCAGGAGCTGACGCAGCTGTATCAGGAGGCAAGGTGTCCCGGAGGGCCTGGTGCAGCTCATCTTTGATGACAGTTGCAATAGAGCTAACCGTAGGATGAGGTGTAACACCAGCCTTTTGCAACTCTTCACGTACGATATTACGTATGAGTTCACGTAAGGAGTCATTGCTGGTCCCAGCGGCGGCGAAAATGTCAGCAGTGGACAAGCCACTGACTTGCCTGTCGTATTGGTTTGATCGCTGCTGTAGCATTTTTTCCATTGTCACGGCTTCAGACAAGAACTCCGCGACCGTCTTCGGAGGGCTTCGCACGAGGCCGGCGAAAAGCTGGTCCTTGACACCACGCATCAAGTGACGCAACTTCTTGTCCTCTGTCATTCTTGAATCTGCCCGTCGGAAGAGACGCGTCATATCTTCGACGTACGCGGTCACAGTTTCGTTTGGCGACTGGACGCGGGCAAGAATAGCTCGTTCAGCTCTTTCTTGGCGGTCAGCGCTGGCATATGTCTGCAGAAGTCTACGAGAGAATTCTGGCCACGTCGTCAGCTGCTCCTCTCGATTTTGATACCACGTGCGAGCCCCGTCTTCGAGATAGAAGTAGACACGACCCAGTTTAGCCGCGTCGTCCCACTGATTCAAGTTGGCTACGCGCTCGAAGTCCGCCAACCAGTCCTCAACGTCTTCGCTCTCCGTACCATGGAACGTCGTCGGTGCCCGTGGGCTTTCCAACGTATATCGGTTCGACGACGTGCTTCCCGTGCCGGTCGGCAAGGTTTGTACCGAAGTGCTGGTCATGTTTGTTGACGTGGTGGGAGCAGTACCGTTGACTTCCGGAGGCAATCCCCTGATTCGGCGGCTCGTCCGATGCACGGGAGTGTTGACTGGCACTGGACTCGTATTACGGCTTCCTGGGGGGGTCTGCAGCATCCGTGAGACTACCCAGCACCTTCCACCAGTTTGTCACGATGAGTCACAAGTACTTGGGGATATATTGAACGACCGGGTAGCTAGCCCTAAGACGATGCGTCAGTCGAGGCTGGCTCTCGAGCCGAGAAGAGACACGCAAATCTTCTTTCTTTCCTCCAGATGGTAGAGCCACTCTTGCAGTCGACCCACTACGTGTGGGTGGCAATATATATATTTAAATATAGGTTCGATTCCTGCTCACGGCTGGTTATTTTTTCATCCACTTTTCTTTTTTCTTATTTACATTCCATTGTTTCTAATAACTTCCCCTGTAGATTCCTTGGCATTACTGTCTGTTAGATCTCAATAATATTATGTCAAAACACGAAAAAACGAGCCTTTAGGTATACAATTCTTTCCCTTATCTCATTTAACGAGGGTCTCGTACTGGCGGATTTGGTTTCATTAGGTTGTATACGAGGGACTATTATTCAGCTGCCCGCACGTAAGAAGTTCACGTGCTACGTGACGCCAAACATGCGCATAAAAGAGTGGTTCACACTCGTCGCTTGACTTATAGATGGCGCTGACTGTCACTCCTACTTCTAAATTCACATATAAACCCAAAAAAGTGGATGGAGGGAAGGCCGCTGTGGTAGCTCAGTGGTTAGAGCATCGAACGCGTTATTCGAATGTCGTAGGTTTGATTCCTGCTCACGGCTGGTTATTTTTTCATCCACTTTCCTTTCTTCTTATTTACATTCCATTGGTTCTAACAACTTCCCCTGTACATTCCTTGGCATTACTGTCTGTTAGATCTCGTTAATATAGTGCCAAAACACGGAAAAACGAACCCTTAGGTATACACATCTTTCCCTTATATATATATATATATATATATATATATATATATATATATATATATATATATATATATATATATATTGCCGCTAGTACAAGTCTTGAAAGTAATATTTCCACAGAAACTGGCCTGCTTGAATGTGCCGCTGTTCAGAAGAGGACAAAGATGCGCGTGCAGGGAAAAACAATAAACAACAGAAAATATGGGCTGCGCAGACACACGATGTTAATGATATATAAAATGTATGTGCTACCAATATTGGAATTTGGGTGTGTATTATTCTCGGTGTCCGCTAGTTATATAATTAAACCGCTAGTAATGTTAGAGCGAGAAGCCGTGCGAATATGCCTGAGACTTCCCAGGTTCGTGACGAATAATGTATTGTATCAAGAAGCGCGATTGCCAACACTCCTCTGTCGATTCCGCATTCTAACGGTTCAAACCTTCTTAAGGTTCTACAGTTTACCGGCGCGAAGATCAGAGTACGCATTTATCAGCGACACTGACTCTTTCTTTCTTGCACATTGGCCTCAATTTCATACCCCTCAGATAATTTTCGTTAAAAAAAACTGGATTGCATAAATATAGACATTAGCACAGTAATTGAAACGTATTCCTCAACCATCAACATTAGAATAGAGTACGATGAAATTTTCCCCCCCACAAGCCAAGTTGCAATCTCTTAGATTTTTGACCACTACATTAAACGACTACTTGGTACATGCAGAAACAAAAAAAACGTAATGGCTATAGATGCTTGTGTCAACAATGAAAAGGCAGGCGCAGGAACTGCGTCTGATTTCCTCGGCTGCTCTTTTTCAGTAAGGCTTCCAGATTTCACTCCTATATTTGAAGCCGAGCTAGTAGCTCTTATTTTAGCTCTTCGTAAAATTCCTACGACCGAGACCAGTGCAATGATCCTAACAGACTCACTTTCGGTGTGTGCAGCTCTGACAACCTCTGAACAATCTCGTGCCCTAGCAGCGTTCCACACATTAGCACCGCCGCATTTAAAGCTCCTCAAACTAGTGTGGGTCCCAGGTCACTGTGGATTACAAATAAACGAATTGGCAGATGCTTTGGCACGAGCATTACTCGATGGACCAGTAATTTCAGTACTTCCCGAGTTAGAATACTTATCAGGGGTTAGATATAGGAAATTCGCTATTTTTTACAGATAGTTTAGAAAATATCACACAATGGACAGATTATGAGCACCTCAAATTTCCATAGAAATCCCAGTGGAGTCCGTCAAAAAAACTTGAAATTACATTCTCCAGATTCCGGTGCCGTGTCCCCCCATTAAATTTTTATTTAGACAGAGCTGGTCTGACACTCCCCCCCCCCCCCTGTCCGTTCTGCGAAAATCAGAAACTATTGAACATTATTTTGGCTCATGTCGTAACTATGCATTAATTAGGAAACTACTTTTAGATATTCCATTTGCGAAGCTAGGTTTAAATTTACCCACAGAAAATGTTCTAAGTTTCGGTGCCTCTGTTTTGGGAAATTGCCACAGAGATGCATTCGATGCGGTGTGTAATTTTATTCAAGACTCTAAACGTCTTTCAACATAAAGCCCACGTTAACTGATACTCAAAAAACGGGTCGAAAAGTAATTTTCAATTCTGGATAAATCCGTGATGCATACCAAATTACTCGGGTTTGGCAAAACCAGCTGTCTGGTCGGCTCCCAAAATCAAGTTGTAGCTATCAGTGTCTACTTTTTTCTTGATTCTTTTTTCTCACGATCTAAATCTTTGGTTTCTTTCTTTTTTTTAACATACTGTCTTCACTATACCACTCTCCACCCTTTTTTTTTCGTTGTAAGCAATAATGCAGTTATCGTCCGTATAAGACTTTATGTTCTCTTGGCCAATCCCCCATAGTGGGTACGAGCCATGGATTAGAGGATACAAACAAACAAACAAACAAACAAGAGTCATACTGCCGTTGTTCAAATCAGTTTGACGTCCTCGTGTGCCATTATCTGCAGGTTAGAGTTACGTTGTAACGTGTCACGGGGGTGTGATGGTGTCGTAGACAATGCGAAGCGCAGTCTTCTGCGGATTGGTATCTCTAGGCTTTGGGCCATAGTCGTCAGCAAACGTTACGGGGCAGTCTCGAAGATTTATAACAACGCCGTGCTCACGAAGGAAATCCATGCCAAGGATAACTTTCCGGAAGCATTCGGGAAGCACAACGAAAGAAGCAATGAACGTCGACTCACAGATTTGCAGCCTTGCGGTGCATCTCCCGATTGGTGTCAAGAGATGACCACCGGCTGTCCGAAGGTTTGGTCCATGCCCCCAAGGAGTCGTGACTTTCCTGAGTTCAGCCACAAGTTCAGCGCTGATAACTGAGTAGTCAGCGCCAGTGTCGACCAGAGCAGTCACTGGACGGTTGTCGACACGAATGGCAATGTCAGCAGAAACGGGTTCGTCAGCGATGTGAGGTGTCGGCTGAAAGGAATTGTCGAACGTCGGTAGATGGGTTGCAGGAGGCTCTTTTGACGATAGCTTAACAGCGGTCCTACCCCCGGAGGCCGCTGATTCTAGTTTCCCCGGCGTGGATTTGGGGACCTAGCGGATCGTCCCGCAACAACATCGGCGAAAGTGGAGTATTGATTCGTGGACGTAGAGCGTCGAGGAGACGGAGAGCGTGATTGGCGTCGCTGAAGATTCGCAGACGGTAGACTTGCCAAGTATTCTGCGATGGTGCGGGGTCGTCCGCCGTCCCTGGACCGACGAACGTCTGGCCGAAATCCAAGTAGGCCCATCTGCCTTTCCCGAGCTCCTCTTAAGACAGCGTCAGGTGATCACGATCTCGACGGCCGTTTTCTCTGCGCCGTTAGTGTATCCTACTTGGCTGAACAGCAGAAGAACGATTTCGAGCTTCGCCAATTCATCGAATATCTCGAAGGCCGTACGCCACATCCACCACCAGCATTCACCCGCTCGTCATCATCGTTCTACGTCTGCAGAAATATCCTCTATAAAAGAAACTTCGACCCTTACGCGACTGAGTACCTGCTCGTTGTCCCGCCAGCGTTACGAGCCGATGTCTTGTCCGCCTGTCACGATGAGCCTACCTCAGGCTACTTGGGATTCACACGTACCTTGGCCTGGATTCGCCAACACTACTACTGGCCTAAGCTCAGTCAAGACGTGAAGCATTACGTGAAGACCTGTAACGAGTGCCGGCGCCGTAAAGCACCACATCAGCGCCCAGCCGGCTTTTTGAAGCCCGTCGCTCCTCCGACACAACTGTTCCAACAGATTTGCATGGATCTACTCGGACCTTTTCCCAAGTCTCGTCACGGCAACCGCTAGATTGTAGTCGCTACTGATTACATGACACGCTACTGCGAAACGAACGCATTACAACACGGCACCATCATTGAGACTGCCCACTTTTTTTGAAAAACATCGTCCTCCGACATGGAGCACCAGCAGTTGTCATAACTGATCGTGGCACAGCTTTTACCGCCCGGATGATACAAGATGGCATGCAGCTTAGCGGCACAGTACATCGAAAAACTACTGCATGCCACCCACAAAGCAACGGCCTTACAGAGCAACTAAACAAGACGATCGCCGACATGCTATCCATGTACGTTGACCAAGACCACAAAAACTGGGATGACATCCTCCCTTACGTCACGTTCGCTTACAACACCGCTGGGCAAGAAACAACTGGATTCACACCATTCCGGTTGCTTCACGGCAGGGAGGTCACTACAATGCTGTATGCCATGCTTATACCAGACAGACACCAGATTAGTGTCAAGATGAACGAATTTATCAGACTGGCAGACGCGGTTCGTAAGCTTGTAGTCGAACGAATCCATAAGCAACAATGCATCGACTCGCTGCGGTACAACGCTCGTCGTCGCGATCTTTCTTACCAACCCGGAGAAAGAGTATGGTTTTGGACTCCCATTCGACAACGGGGCCGGTAGGAAAAGTTGTTACGCCGCTATTTTGGTCCCTATAAGTTCTCCGTCATCTCAGCGTAGTGAACTACGAGGTTCTTGACGAGGATATGGCTCGTCAATCCCGCCGTTCACAACAGCCACACGTTGTCCATGTTTCGAGGATGAAACCATTTTACCAACGCTGAATATTCGTCACACTCCCTTGAGTAGACTTACAGTGATTGTGAACACCCCCTTGTGTACTGCTTATCGTACGTGTTTTCTTTTCATATGGCATATGTTATGACATCGGGACGATGTCTTTTGTGAAGGGGGGGTAATGCCACTAGTACAAATCTTGAAAGTATTATTTCCACAGAGGCTGGCTTGCTTGTATGTTCCGCTGTTCAGAAGAGGACAAAGATGCGCGTGCAGAGAAAAACATGGTTGATATGTGGTGTTTAACGTCCCAAAACCACTATATGAATATGAGAGACGCCGTAGTGGAGGGCTCCGGAAATTTAGACCACCTGGGGTTCTTTAACGTGCACCCAAATCGGAGCACACGGGCCTACAACATTTCCGCCTCCATCGGAAATGCAGCCGCTACAGCCGGGATTCGAACCCGCGCCCTGCGGGTCAGCAGCCGAGTACCTTAGCCACAAGACCACCGCGGTGGGGCGTGCAGAGAAAAACAATAGTCATACGGCCGTTGTTCAAATCAGTTTGACGTCCTTGTGTGCCATTATCTGCAGATTACAGTTACGTTGTAACGTGACAATATATATATATATATATATATATATATATATATATATATATATATATATATATATATATATATATATATAGATCTTTCTATCTATGCACGTAATGATTGATCGATATGCGGAGTTCAATGTCCCAAAACAACCATATCATTATGAGAAACGCCGTAGTGGAGGGCTACGACAATTTCTACTACCTAGGGTTCTTTAACGTGCACCCAAATCTGAGCACACGGGCCTACAACTTTTTCGCCTTTATCGGAAATGCAGCCGCAATTATCTATGCACGTGTGCAGGATAGATTTATACATACGGACATACGTGCACAAATACACACACACATATATGAGTTTATATTGAGGGCATTTATTTGTTTCCCTGGACTCATGGCTCACACCTACTCAAGATGATTGGCCAAGTATACGTAGTGTATTTTTTTCTGTGACGATTATAACTATGTATAATGAATTTGTAATATAGTATGACTAGAGTAAGAAAAAACACGTATAAAGAGAGCAAACGGGAAAAAAAGAAAAAAATCAAGTTGAGAAGTTTTGAGATTACAGGTGTTGTCATTACCACTCAGCTGCGTTTAATGCACATTTAGTATACCAAACCTCTTCATCTGTTCATTATGATTATGTGTTGCTCATGCATCCTCATCGTTGTCGCGTAGGATCATCGTCTTGGTTCGTTCATCGTAGCTGTCGGCTGCTGGTTCCTCAGGCCTAATAAAGGCCTCCCGAACTAAGACTTCATACGTGGTGGAGGGTGCTGTTTGATCCCTTGTCGTCATTTAGACCGTTCTACCGCCTGCAGCTACATTCAAGTCGCTGCTTAGAGACCAAAACCCCCGTTGTGTCCACGTCTACGGCGGTCCTCTCTCTCGCACCTGTCGGCCAGCTGCCTTCGGATGACCACCACGATTTTCCTTCTCGACAGCTGACTGAGCCATACTGACGGCGTATTTTAGGCTACCTCACTGGCAGTTCCCGTCCACCTAGTGCGAGGCTCTGTTGCCAGCTCTTGAAATTTAAGCTGGACAACTCGGTGCCGTACCGTCAAATTTACCATCCTGACGATCAGCGCTGGCTTCCAGTTTTACCCCGATCGCTTTGGTTAGAAGTTCTCAGAGCACTTCATGACGATCTGACTGTTGGTCACCTTGGTTAGCATAAAACCTTTGATCGCTTTCGAAGTTGGTTTTATTGGCCAGGCATTACCACAAGCATAGCCCGCTACTTCGGGTCCTGCACTACCTGTCAATGTAGTAAAGTACCAACATCTGCTCCCGCCGGTATACTACAGCCTCTTCCGTGCCTAGCCCCACAATTTGAAGTTGTAGGCGTCGATCTTCATGGCGTTCTTCCCGTCACTGCTGCTGGAAAGCGGTGGATAGTAAGAGCCGTTGACTAACTGACGTGCTATGCCGAGACGGCATACGTCACTACTGGGTTAGCTTCTGAAATCGCCGATTTCATTTTCTTAGCCATTTGCTACGCCATGGTGCTGTACGTGTATTGCTCAGTGACCACGGGAGGGCCTTCATTTCACAACTAGTGAACGAACTTCTTCACGCCTCCGGCAAAACTCACAAGACTGCCTCTAGTTATCATCGCCAGACTAACGGCACCACTGAGCGATTCCACCGCACACTTGCTGGCATGATTGCCACCTATATTCAACCAGACCGCAAGAACTGGGACATAGTTCTACTATTCGTCACTAATGCCTAAATTACGGACATTCAGCGGACAACCGGCTACTCACATTTCTCTAGTTTATGGAAGCTCCCCTTTTTTCTCCTGGACGTCTCTTTCTTCACCTGCCACGCGAATTCATCTCCATCCGCTTCCGAGGAATGCGTTTTATGACTCGCCCAGCGTCACCAACGTGCTCGTATAAACACTGAAGCCCGACAGCAAGAGATAAAGTTAGATTACGATGAATTGCATCGTGCTGTATCCTTTCAACCCGAAGACGAAGTGCTCCTCTCGACGCCTAGTCGCACACCTGGTTTGTGCGACAAATGCCAGCCACGGTTTATGGGCCGTACACAGTTCTTGAAGAGACTTCACCACGTGACGCCACTTGTAGCCCCAGCAGATCACCGTTATCGAACTACTGAGATCGTCCATGTCTCCCATATGAAGCCCTTCATGCGACATTGTTTGTCCCCTTGACTTGCCGTGACCAGCCTGACCCTTTTAACAGGTGGGGGGGGAGTGGGGGTGGAAGTAATTAGTGTTGGCATTTAGTATTCCCATCCGCTTCATCTGTACAGTATCACCATGATTATGTGTTGCTCATGCATCCTGATCGTTGTCACGTAGGATCATCATCTTGGTTTGGTCTGCGTAGCTGTCTGCTGCCGGTTCCTCGGGCCTAATAAAAGTCTTCTTAACCAAGACTTCATAATACATACATACATACATACATACATACATACATACATACATAGATACATACATATATAGATAGATAGTCACCAAAACTACTTGCAGTATGCAAAGAATTGCTTCGGATTTAAAAAGGAGGGATCACATATGCGCGTACGTAACCTACGCCGTGGAGAATACATGATGTGAGCAGATTGATAAGGCGCGGGTAACTCTTGTTGGTTAGCATAGCAACACTTCATTTTTTGTGGGGTGGTAAAACAATTATACACCTTTTCACAACATTCATGCTAATTTACATGCAATCAATCTTTATCTAGGGCATGTACAATATAAGCGCTATTTCAACACGGAAGCGCTTTACTCCGCTGTTCACCGAGACCTAACTGACGTATTTATATCACGAATATGCCGTTGTTAAACAGTAGAAGAACACAAAACAAAGAAAGGAAAACAAGAAAAAGTAGGTGAATTTGGGAAACATGGGAGTCAAACCCACGAACTCTCTTTCCACGGCTATATAAAGCCGCTTAGTAACTGAATGAGCCACAGGCGCATTAGCACAGGATCCCTCAAACACATCATATATTTATCGCAATTCTTCGTCTGCTGCAGCGCTTTTTGTTTGTTGTGGTGGGGCTACCGCCTAAGAGCGGAGGAGGAAAGTACGGTGCATTTGCACTGAATCCTTCAGACGGGTCCTATAGATATCCCACTCCTTCACTCAGTAGCTTCGTTTTATCTTTGTCGAGGTGGTGTCGCCACCTGACAACGGAGAATAGAACTACTGCACAATTACCGGAACTACATAACACTGATTAGAGAACGCTATGGTATGGTCTCAACAATACGGTGCCTCGATGTCAGCATTCCGACGGACGTTGGCTTCAAAGCTCATGCCACCACCGCCCAAGTGACGTTGACCCTAGTTGAATCAAAGTTTACCGTGTTCTCCG
Organism: Rhipicephalus annulatus; assembly: GCA_013436015.1. NCBI lineage: Eukaryota > Metazoa > Arthropoda > Arachnida > Ixodida > Ixodidae > Rhipicephalus > Rhipicephalus annulatus. The sequence goes on along the minus strand of WOVY01011863.1, from coordinate 115,652 downwards.
CAATCGCCTCCGACACAGTTTCTGTAGCTAATTTCGGAGGCCACAGACGCTGGATGTCATTTTGACGAGCTCTACGTGCTGATTTGAGTAGGTGACGATGCATTTAGATGCCTTGTCTAGCGCATTGTATTGCTGTGAGTTAAGTGCTTCGTCATTTGCGCTGAGCTAGCGTGTGCAGCATAGTGCAGCCTCCATATGCATCAACGGTGCATACCAGCTGCTACTGCTACAATCGCGATGGCACTGATTACGAGAACAGCTGTAATAAGCGCCGAAAGAAAACTGCGTCAACAGACGATTGTCATGCAAGTGAGTTTGGTGCAGTGATGGACATGCCCGGGGGAAGCGAGAGGCAATTGTAGATTCACGGCTCGAGCCAAAGCTCTGTCGTCACAGAATATTTTACAGTGCAACGGGTTAGATACGGACAGAGAAGGGACACAGTGCGTCCGTATCTAACCCGTTGAGCCGTCACATATATGATGAACAACCACCAACTTGCCCAACTCACGATTCTGCAAAAACTTTGTCTCTCGCGCTTGTGAAGTGAATCGCGATCCAACTGGCTCTCATAACGACACTGGTGCCGGAGCAAAAGGATCGTATCCGCCCAGAAGGGATTGACCAGCAGGAGATGCTCACCAACACGATGCCGTATGCCAAGTACATTGACAGGATAGTCGCCCCAGGTTCCAGCCTCACTGTGGCATTAGTGCTAGTTTTTTTTAATGCGAAGCATTTCTTAGCGAACTTCGATGACTTTGAGCGTATCTATCTATCTATCTATCTATCTATCTAGCCACTAACGTTTGGGTGTTCTCGCGGTCACACCCCTTAACTTGGTGTGAACCAAAATTAGCATCGGAAGGTAAAATGGCTTGACGAGTATGGCACACTGGTCAAAACACGAATAATGTCCCGAGATTATCGCGTACGTCGTCAAACACTTCTCGCCAAACGGTGGCAGATACCCACGGGCAGTTATGCGCCGCTGGTATACGGGTATATGTGCCACAGGTGACTGACACTTAGTTTTAGACCCAGGAACGACGAGAACAGACATGGGCAATTTTAGCGCCTGAGTGCTAAGAATTACCCGACATTGGTAGCGTCAACCCGACAAATGCAAAGAATGAATGCCGGGGTCGCAACTGGAATCGAACCCAAGCATTCAGCGTGGCAATGCAGCATTTTACCGCAGAGCTACGCCAAGTCTCGAAGTACTCTTTAAATAGACGCTAATCTTCGTGAAACGTCAATACTGGTTGCAGGGCTGTCTACCCAATTTTATAAACATGGCATATGTAGTACTCCTTTGATACTGCCGTGACGTCGGGTTACCATCAATCGTGGTTAGTTGCCATGCGCTGAAGTTGATTTATGTATTGTCCAGGGCTAGCATCCTCGCGAGTATAAGCGCGTCATATCAGTTTATGGTGTTTCAAAAACGAATCTTCCCGTTGGCATCGTTGCGCAAGTGCAAACAACTTGTTATAAAAACATCTGCAACTCTTCAACAACTGTCTGTGCGTGCATTATTTGTACATATAAATAACGTCATTCCGTGACATGTCACTCAATAGAAAATTAAAACACGGTCCCCTTTTCTCCGCATGCTTTGCATAACGTCGATTGCCAAGTACGTGGAATCTGCCGAATTTTTTTTTCTCATTTCGCACGATGTAGTAACGGTCGCCGGGGGCGGCCGCGGTAGAGAACTGTGCGTGACCCGAGTTGTGGTCTCTCAACTGTTCTCGCTGTAAAACCATTGAGCGGAAACCTTTCACTTTCGCTTTGACGGTTTGCGAACGCATGTGGTTCAAGTGTCATTTGCGCAATACTGCGTGCAATGCAGTGTCTCCGTAAAGTGTATTTTGGTTGCAAGTCCTTGGTTATCGGGGGGGGGGGAGATGTGCCACCAGATGTAGGCATGGTGCTGTAGCCAAAAACACCAATTGACATTATACTGTTACGAGGCAGTGATGATGAGCCGCCCCTTGCAATCGAATCAACGAAGAAGATGACTTGCCGCGAGAGTTGTTTGTTATTTGATATTTCATATTGTTTGTCCTACAACACCATCATGCAGTCAAAATAGAGTATATATAAGCTATAATAAATTTAAACAAGATTTAAGATCTGCCTTGACCATTCATTCTGAAGAGACAGAAGATGCAAAAGCTAAGAGACTAAGTGCGTAGCTGAAAAGAACTTATAAAAACGCTAAATTTGTAGTTAAGTCTGCAAACAGCACAAATAACAGACCATGGTGGAATCCTAAGTGGGCATGGGATTACCGACGACGTCAGGCCGCGTGGAAAAAACTTTGGTATAATGAGGGCGCACGTAATTGGTCCGATTACAAGTTTTATGCTGCAAATTTCAAGCGCACAGTTTCCTTAGCTAAAGACGATTATGATAGAAAACATTATGACTATCTTTTTAACCTTAAGAACAAAAGATCCTGTTTAGGTTTTTTTAGATCACATAAAAGTCTGCCATCACCAACCAATGTAGACTGTGAAATCATGTCACCCGATGAGATGAAAAAAAAAATCTTTGGAAATCATAGCAGAAGGCCTAGAGTGTCGATTCACATCAAGCTAGTTGTATGAACCAAGATCTCCTTTGGAAATAACGAATTTTACTAGAGTTACATTGGAAGAATCAGCTCAGGTTGTTCGAAATTCACCCTCATCCGCTCCCGGTCCAGACGGAACTATAGCTGCCATGATAAAACTATTAATTAAACTATCGCCAGGTGACCTCCTGAACACTCTAAACTATTCGTTAAATCACGTCTGGATTCCGTACGATTGGAAATCAGAAAAAATAATACCAATACAGAAAAAACAAGGTTTAGACGTAGAAAACATACGACCAATTTTCATTACTACTAAAGTGGTAAAGCTTTTTGAGAGGGCACTTCGTAAGAGAATGAACCCTAGCATATTGGCTTCAGAGAACATTGTTCGATATGGTGCGTTCACGCTCATTTAGAAAGCCACATCAATGTTGCTCGCAAAAGAAGGCAACATGCTGTTCTAGTGACTTTTGACTTAGCCAAAGCATATGACAGTGTGGAATTTTCAGTGAAATTGGAGATACTTCTAAGCCAGAATTTTCCAAAGTACATGATTGCGTGGCTTGGAGAATTTCGAGCAAAAGACAATTTTATTGCTTTATTAATGGCTGCCCTCCCTTCACCAAAATTTAAACAAACTCGCGGAGTTCCCCAAGTGGCTGTCTTGTATCCAATATTATTCAACATCTTAATAAGTTCAATCCCTCACAGCAAGGATGTGCATGTATACGTGCATGCTGATGACGTAGCCTTCTTTGCAGCAGACATTGATATTGGTTCCTTATATCAAAACCTGCATAGCTATATAAATTTGCTAGAGTGGTGGCTAGAGACAATTGTCATGTCACTAAATGTAAACAAAAGTGCACTGTTGATATTTCCGTTAACAAATCCTACCTCAATTAATATTTGTTTTAAAAAAGAGCCTATTCCGCACGTTGAGTCGTTTAAATATTTAAGAATGATTTTTAATAATAAATTAAACTAGACTCCTCACTTAGAGAGCATGGCATGTAAGGAACAACGTGCCTGAGGCATGATTCGCACATTGACCAGCAGACGCAATGGTTAAGGCAGGGCACTCTGGTTATGATTAAAAAAATTATAAGCGTCCCATACTAGAATTTGGATGTCTGTTATTCTCGGTGGGCCTGCTTAAAAACTATGGCCTTTGATTGTTGTGATGCGTAAGGTCCAGCGACTATGCCTAGGGCTTCCTAAGTTTGTTGCGAACAATGTTTTGAATCTGGAGGCGTGCTTACTAACTTTGCCTTGTCGATTCCATAACCTGACGGTTCAGGCTTATCTAAAATTTTATAGCTATTCGTTAAGAAGACCAGAATATGTATTCATGAACGACCCAGACTTTTTTTTGTTTATTGGCCACGTTTTCATACACCTCAAATTAATTTTGTTCATAAGCAAATAGGCAAAATAAACGTGAAAATTAGACATATACCAGCCGCAAACGTGCCAAATTCAAATGTTATCATAGAATATGATGAGATTTTTTCTTATAAGCTGAAATTTCAATCACACAGTGTCAAAAATAGCCGCGTGCAAGGTTACTTTGCACACGCGAAAATAACTATTGTAATAGCCGCTATTCTTCAGTAATAGACGAATAGCCAGGAGTAGGCATTCACTCTCCTTCACTTGAGTGGTCGTTTTCAGTAAGACTACAAGACTTCAAACCTATTTTTGAAGCTGAACTTTTGGCAATTGTTCTGGCACTACGAAAACTAACTTTCAAGACCCACATTTTTAATAATTACAGACTTCCTGTCCGTTGTACGTCACTGACAGCTTCATCTAAACCAGATGCCTTAAGGACATTTCTTACGCTGATCCCTTCACAGCTGAAGCTCTTAAAATTAATTAAGGGTACCTGGATATTGCGGGCTGGAATTAAATAAAATGGCGGACTCGTTAGTTTTAATGGCATTAAATGGACCAATACTTCCTGCCCTCCGGTGCTGGCCAGTATAACGGCCATAAGATATCAAAAATTTTCACTCAGGGTTGATGCCAAAGAATCAGTAACACCATGCACTGAATTTAGACATTTGAAATACCGATGGAAAACTAACTGGTGTCGTACTAGACAACTGGAAGTCGTGTTAACAAGATTACGATGTCGTGTGTCCTCTCTAAATCTATATTCACAAAGGGCTGGTCTGGAAATATCTCCCCTATGCAGCTTTTGTAAAGATCAGGAATCAATAGAGCATGCTTTTTATCATGTCGCCGTTACAGACTTTTAGTAAAACGTCTCCTTGCCATCCCAAATGCTAACCTTGGGTTGCCCTTCACCATTGAGAATATACTCTCTTTTGGTGATTCGGTTCTGGGCTACAACGCTTTTTATGCCATTTGCAGTTATGTTGAAGAAACAAAACGAATGCGCCTCTAAATTTCTATGTGTATATTAGTTATTACAGTAATACTAAGCAAATACGAAACATCAATTTTAAACGGGTTCCAAATTACTGCGATTTCCATTCAATTTTTTTATTTATTTATTGATACTGCGATCTTTTACAAGATCATAGCAGGGGTGGTACAAAACATAAACATAAACATCAGTGGAAACAGGCAAACAAACAATCAAAAACAAATGTAATACAAACTTATGTAACTGATAGCTGCAGTGATTCTTCTAGACAAGAGAATCAACAAAAAGCAAGGTACAAACATAGATAACAATCATTTCTGCAGTGACTCTTCAAATGCAGACAATGTATTTAGGGTAACAACATCGTTATGTAGACTGGTCCAATCCACGATAGTCTTCGGAAAAAAAGAATATTTGAAACAATTTGTTCGTTGCATCAATGGAGAGATAGTAAGATTGTGTCTCTGTCTTGTTCCGTAACCCGATGAAAAGTGAACGATATGTGATGTGTCAACTGCATAGTGACCTTTTATTAACTGGAAAAGAAATTTTAAGCGCAATATTCGATTTTGGTCCGGAATGTTTGGAAATTTGCTTTCCAAGAGAAGTTTTGTAATTGAAGTGGGACCGTACGAGTTATAAATGAACCTAACAACCTTTTTTTGCACCCTTTCAAGTTTTTGGATATCAGTCTGAGTGAACGGGTCCCATATGACCACAGCATACTCCAGTATAGGACGGATAATGGCATTGTAAGCGAGGAGACGAATACTTGGTGTGGTTGATCTTAAAGAACGCCTTAGGAAAAAAAGTTTACGGAGAGATTTAGCTACTACAAAATCTATGTGCTTTGATCAGGATAAATTTTTTGTAATCCAGAGACCAAGGTACTTGTATTGAGTTACTTCTGACAGAATTGCATTGACAGAATTGCATTCAAGATATATATTAGTCTCTCTGGATGGCAAAAAGGGAGTATTGCACTCTTTTTGTATTTATGTATTACGTATCATTTGAAAGGCCTCAAGTTTTATATCCTCCATTCTTCGCCAATCCCCCTGAAAGGAAAAGAGCCTTCGTGGAGGCATAATCATCATCATCATAATCATCATCATCATCATCACCGAGAGATGTTGGCAGCTTTTGGGTGACACAGCTACCTCTAAATATTACAAATATACTCGCTCTGTCTCCCGTGTGTGCGCGCTCCCCGTGACAATATATCAATGTACAATAGGCATTGGAATTCTGTGGAGAACAGGCACGTAGCCAAAGAGAGACACCGAGAGACCCAACACTCCCTCCCCTCCTTCCCCTTCTGAAAATCAGACGGTGTCATTCAACTTATCGAGTGCTCTTGATATTGCGCGGTGTTGTAGCCCGACAGCGTGTTCTGCGGAATAGCTTAGAGGCCTGCTTTTGACGCCTTTTGAGAGTTGTGTTGTTGTTTTGTTGTTTCTTTTTCGAAGCTCGTGCTCTGTCACACGCGAACCATCACGCGTTGGCGCCTGGTTATTGTGCTGTCGTTAGAAATTGTGGACGTGCGCTTAGTTACACTCTAGTTAGTTGAAAACGCCGCGCATAATTACACTTTCGTAGAGCCCCGCATCTTTTCTGCCCTTGCCAGCGCAGAATTGTCTAGCACCCGAACGAAGGGAAAACCAATAACGGCTGCGGCTGTCCTGAACGGTGAGGCCCTTAACGTTCGGAGCTGCGTCAGGCCAAGCAAGTGTCGAGGGTTGCTCTGTGACAACAGCACGCAGCCACAAACGCAAGGTGTTTCTGCGCTACACGGATGATTGCTGCTGTGTGGCAAAGTCTGGCGAGGTCTACCACTTGCTCACATGCAGGAACTCTGCTGAGTCTGACATACAATTCACAACAGAAAGAGAGAAACATTCGGCTCTCCTCTTCCTTGATTTACGAGTGAGAAGGCAACATTATAACCTGTGCTTTTCGGTGTGCAGGAAACCCACCCACGCAGGACGCTACCTTCGTTTCAGCTTTCTGTGGTGCGAAGCCTTTTTCGGAGGGCCGAATGAATTTGCTCGTCACCGCAGCAGTGGAAGGAGAAAAGGAATGGAATCATCAGTGACCTCGGCGCCAACGGCTACACAACAGCGTTTGTTCGCCAACCCTCCGCAAGTGTAAAAAAAAAAATTGGCAATATCGATGGAGTGAATTGTGGAGAGTGGGGCGAAGCATTCGTCCGTCCATTCGTTCTTGCTTCCGTCCGTTCATGCGTCTGTCTGTGTGACCGTCCATGCTTCCATCCACCCGTCCGTGCGTGCGTTTGTTCGTGCGTCCGTCCCTGCGTTCGCCCGTGCATCTGTCCCTGCGTTCGTTCATGCGCCCACCCATGCATCTGTCTGTGTGTCCGTTCGTCCATCTATTCAACACTCCAAATACCACCATCTCGCCTCTTTTCATCATATCTTCCCCATATAGAAGCACCGCCATCTAGCGGACATTCAAAGGACTAAACGGGAGGTGGCACACGCACACTGTCTTACGGCTAGCGCTTCGTATCTACTGCCCACCTTTAACCACCTCGAGTTCGTTCATAGTATATACTAGTTCATTGTATTCATGGATCTGCGGCTCAACGCTTGCTAAACCTTTCTAAAACTAGGGAGGTTACACCCAGCGAGTATAGCGTAGCAACTCTTTCTTGTCAGATAGGGCTCAATGCACATGCCAATGGCTGCCAATGAGGATCGCAGCGTGCGCGTTATCTAAAAGCCGAATGCTCCTGTCTCTCATTCCCCATTAGCAGCCATTGGCATGTACATGGAGCACTATTTTTTATTGTTCAACAACGCACAGAAGAAATCTCTCACCGGCCCCACCTTGAAGGTCAAAATGTTACACTCGTTACATACTACAACAGCTGCGAGGCACAAACAGGTGTCGCTATAAAAAGCTTCGGCCCTAAAATGCGGTACCTGCGTCGCCGCTATGACAACGCGTGTTAAAGCGAGGGGGCCGGTCACCGTAGTGAAATCGTAACAGTGACGGGGCCTGTCATAATTGCGATGCCGCTTATAGAGACGGCCCCGTCATCGTAAAGCAATGACTACTGTGAGGAGGCTCGTCACCGTAGTGTAATTGAAAAATTGAGGGGGCCCGTTGCCGTAATTTTGTAGTCCTTTTAGACGCCACCGTCTAGCTCCTTTTGTGCCCGCTTGACGCAGTTGGGGAAGCGCTCGTGACGCAGGTCGTCAGTTAGAATTTCTGTTGCCGAATGTTTTACTATTGTTTTCTCTTTTTTTCAAAGTAATACTGCAAGTAAGTCATGTTGCCGTCCACGGTGATTGTTAGACAGCCCTACCATGTGTAATTCGTGGCGCCGTGTCACTGATGTCCGACTTTGGTTCAAATCGCGGTCTTTATTATTTTCTGCTCAGTATTTTAGATGCGGAGCATCCTATACTCGCGCCTTGTAGTGCGCCGTCCGCGTCGTCCGCGCCGTCCACACCGCTTCTCGAACATTCGACAGCTGACGCGCGCGCATGCGCCGTCGCGCCGTCGCCCACTCTTCCACCATCTGTGCATCCCTTCCTCTTCTACACACCGCGCGCGCTTCACTCCTCCACCATCTGTGCACCCTTCCTCCTCTACACACCGCGTTCGACATCTACAATTCTCCTGATTCTCCAGTGGACGCGCATGTGGCGTCGCGCTTCGAGAACATTCAACAGCTGACAGTGCATGCGCCATCGTGCTGTATATATACTCAAGGTCGGCGCTCGCTCGCTCAGTTGCCGCTCGTCGGTTGGTTTGTACGGCGCGTCGACGTCCAAGGTCGCGGTGAAATGAATTCCAACGAATCCACAAACACAATGATCGACGTCCCTTCGACCAACGCCGCCCTTTCGCATACGTGTGTACGTGTTCACTCATTTAACACCCCCTCCTACAACCACGTTAACCAATTTAGCCATCGACCCAAGCAAGTCGCAATTTAACACCCCATTTCACAACCACGTTAACCAATTTAGCCATCGACCCAAGTAAGTCGCACTTTAACACCCCGTTAACCAATTATATGGTCCGCATCCTCCTCAGTGTTCCCCCGAGGGAAGCTGCGGGCAATTTTTTTAAGTATTGCTACTTGTATTTTAGTGATGGATGGATGAAAACTTTAATTGGGGTACTGAAGGATCCCCCCCCCCCAGTTTTATAAGGGTAAGATCGAGGGCCGCTCCCACGTAGGGACGCGGTGACAAAGTAAAAAAAAAAATGTGTTCATTTGTCAGGGATATAACTATCAGCTCTGTTTTACGTCCAACATGAAATGCAGACCATTCCTGGTGATTTAGGATTGATACCACGCTGTGTGTGCAGATTCCGGTCTATGTGTGCGAAATAACTTGATTGTCGCGTCGAACAACCACCCTCTGTAGGCTTTCTTTTCTTTTTCATTAGTACCGTAGATCCATATAGTAATTTGTAACACAATATGTGATGCTACCAAATCAATTCGTTCCACGTATTTTTCTTGTCGCTCTATAAAGGTGACATATGGGCTGGTACCCAACGTTGTACATGTCAACTTAGATTGCATTGCAACTCTGCGGGCTGTGTAGTTGGACAGTATGTTTCAGTAAGTCCCAAAACCACGACTATAATGCGTGTAGCTCCGACTTCAGGCATATTTCGCCTGTAATCACACAAACAGGCTTATTCATGTTATTGAAACGGCTCCTCCAAACAAAGGGAAATGCATGTCGTTTTTCAAATTACGTATGTGTGCTCTTGCTAAGCAAACGCAAATAGACATTCTAGCTCTCTACGGTGATGTGAATACTCGCACGGTGGTGTTCTCTGTAGCGGTTTTTAGATCCTGAGACGGCGCTTCTCCGGTGGGAGCGAAACATGTTTCATATCGTTCAGGGCGATTGAAATGAGAGCGCGCCGAAGTTGTGGGCGTGACCGGTCGCTTCAACGCTTTATTTGCACGTGCTGGCTCATGTGGCTGCGGGCTTGGGTGAAGCACAAGGTGTGACCGAGTCGATGAAACGAATACACGAGAATAAACCTGCATCACACTGTCTCAAAGCATCCTACTATGATGGAAGTGAGCAGTTGGGAACTTGAATGCAGTCACCTCGTGCCGCGGTAAAAAAAAATCAGAGCATATACATGGCGTGAATGATGTTGAGTGGGGCGAAGCGCTTGAGGGTTTCATCGCTGAACCGTGAAGCATCCTCGAATAGCGCCCACTACATCATTAAAGGCGTGACAAACACTGTATTTATTTACACAAGTAATTTCAGTATTTGTAAGTGGTAGCTATATAGGTCGCTTCCGTTCCCCCTTCATTATAACTGCTTTATAGTCAGTGAATTGGTGAATCGGTGACAGGGCGTAGTGGGATGTTTGTAAGGGTGAAGTAGTCGGCAGTTTGCAAAGGTGGAACTATAGGCGGTTACGTACAAACAAGTTATGGACACAGTGGGACCAGTCTATGGATGGTTGTTTGACATGCACCCGGATACAAGCTCACGACCATCTTGAATTTCATATTGGCTACTTCTCAACAGTATATTCTTCAAGATCGGAAGAGTGGTGGATTGGTTGTGGGGCGTAGTGGCATGTTCACAAGCAAGATGTTGTGGGCAGTTTGCAAAAGTGGGACTATACGTGGTCAAATACACACATACAAGGGATGGAGAGACCCGCGCCTTTAGGAGCTTCGCCCCTAAAAACAAATAAAAACTTCTCTAATCACTTCATTTAAAGCACAAGCAGCAGCACTATGGCGAGGCCCTTAACTATAGGCAGCGTTGTCAAAACGGGCCACCTCATATTTACATCGATTTGGCGCTGCAGTAATTGCCTCGATGTGGTACTTACTCGCGCTTTTAATGGTGGCGGTGAAAACTCGCTACACCTGCAGTACTGCACTGAATTTCGCGGTGCACGGAGCTCAGACCAGGGCTCTGCGGCAGCTGCCACTACCAGCGACCCGGGTTCATTGGCGACAACCTCGACTCAGCTGATCGTCCATCCTCTTGCTGGCCAGTGGCTCTTCCCATAAATCTACTGTAGGATGCTGCCTTTATAAGGCGCCATATTACTCGAAACACTATTGAAAGTAGAAAAAAAGGAAAAGTTCAGTTGGTTAGCGTGACTCAAACTGAAGTCGCACACCAACAACGCAACACGTTGCACACCAACCACGTACCCACACCCCGCCGCGGTGGTCTAGTGGCTAAGGTACTCGGCTGCTGACCCACAGGTCGCGGGATCAAATCCCGGCCGCAGTGGCAGCATTACCGATAGAGGCGGAAATGTTGTAGGCCCGTGTGCTCAGATTTGAGTGCACGTTAAAGAACCCTAGGTGGTCGAAACTTCTGGAGCCCTCCACTGCGGCGTCTCTCATAATCATATGGTGGTTTTGGGATGTTAAAGCCCGCATATCAATCAATCAATCAACGACATATCCGCTGCGCCTCGGCAAATCAACGTGGTAGGGCTAACAAATGACACAAACAGTGATGTGACTTCTTGCAAAAAAAAGCAAAACTACGACTCCTTGAAGTCAGTAACGTCAATACTGACGCATTACTAGAAAAATTAAAAAATCACAAAGCGGGAATCTGACTGACGACATGCAGCACCACCGCATCTCTAACAGTGCGTTAAAGCGCTACGCCACCAGAACAGCTATAGGTGGAGGTGTTTAAAACGGTTACAAATTCACGGCAACACCCCCCCCCCTCATTTTTACCGTTAGAGTACGGTGACAGGCCCTCTCACCGTAGTAATTGCCTTACGGTGACGGGGTCGTCGCTATAGTTGCATCGCTATTATGATGGGCCCCGTCAATGTTACGATATCACTACCGTGACGCGCACCTTCACTGTAATCACGATTACACTTTGCTGACGAGCCCCCTTGCTTTAACGATAGTACTGCGCTGACGGGCCCGCTTACTCTAACAATATGACTGCGTTAACGCGCCCCGTCACCATAGTTACTGCCTTACGGAAATACGACACGGTTTCTTTTCGTATGCGCTTAAAATGCTGGCGCATGCGCACTCGTCAGCCGTTTCCGTATTGCAGCGTTTCCGTAACGTGTTCCCGTAGCTAGCTGAAAACCTCTAATATCATACGTTGCCGGCACCAGCGAAAGAATAGCCCACATACTGAAAATGATAGAGGCCTAAGTCACACGCAAGTCATCCTCCTCTATCGGCAGCTTCATCCCTCGCCCCAAAGATAACGAACCTGCGGAGATATCTCAAAGCATCGTGTACCAGACCTAGTGCGCCGACTGCCCTGCTTCCTTTATTGGGAAACAAAGAACTTCGTTGAAAGGATGCGGCAGCACAAAAATGACATCTGTCAACTAAACAGGAAACGGAGCGCATTAGCAGAACACTGCAAGCGGTTTTGACCACCACATACACGCGGACAACACTGTGATTCTTGAAAAAGGAACACACGCCAGTTACTCCTCCTCGAATCCTGGCACATTCAACAGACCGTGGGGAACACCAACTGATCCACTGGGACATTGCCCTCCCTTTGCTACCAGGGTTTGCGACGGGTCGGGGTGAACCTGACACGCAAGGTGAGCATACGTATATAAGTGCCGCACATCTGTGGCCTTCTCACCCCCGAGGAACAAGCCGGTCTGGCTTCGAATCGTCGGGTTTTCTGAATAAAATTTTGGTTGGAGTTTTCTAATTGTCTCGTCTGAGCCATTGTTGTGATCGGTCTCCGTGTATTTGTGCCGCTTGGACCCATGCATGGGATGTTTTCAGCTAAACTACCCTGATTTGTTACGGCTTAGCAACGTTCCCAGAGGTGTCCAGAAGCATCGACAACATGACAGTCGTATTCAGAATTTTTCGGGCCTTGTGGCTTCCTTCGTGAAAGCCTCTTTGGACATGCCCGACTGAATGATGGCCTTGGAAGGGCTATTTGCAGTCAGAGCTGCTTAGAAGGGGTGCTCACTATGCGCTACTTTGTTCATCAAGGTGCACCGTACAATTAACCGAGAGCCTGGGACGTGTCTGCGGGGATGTTTCCCATGTTCCGTGGCGTCTTTATGTCTTCAATTACTGCACACCAAAGCCTGCTGGGCACCATAGCCACATCGATCAGCCTGCACTCGACCTGGTACACTACGACTTTCAGTGTGCTGTGTCGTGTCCTATAGTCACTTTGTGCCTGGTGTTGCGCTTTTCCCTCGCCACGGGATGAACTAGGCGCTCCTCTTCCTTTTTTTTTGAGGGGGGGGTTGTAAAGAAGGAGGTGTTCAACCTTCCCACTTGTGCATGGATATGAAGACAACAGTTTTTCATTCGGTTGCCTTGGACTCTTGTTTTCCCCTGTAGGGAATCATAGAAACACCCTGGCTTTGAAATACGAGCGCCGAGATTCTGAAATGTTGCTTCAATCATACCTGTACCACCTCATCACGCTACCTTCAACGCGTAAAATACGATGAATAAAAGTTATTGATATCGGCTTCGACTCTTCTACTCGTCGACGCCGCCTGACTTGAATGGCTTTGGTCTAGACAAATTTATCTAATTGCAACATAATGGAGAAAAATATAGCCAGCCAATTTTCAACTTCAACAGCCAGGAAGCGACCAGGGTAAACGATGAAACTGAAAAGCTTTACCACTAAAGTTCCAAAGGTGAGTCTCGTGCTTCTTATTGTCTTTTCTTGTTACGTCTGCTTTGAAGAGGGCACCTTATAAATTCCCGATTGTTAGATTTGACCAATAGTACGAGATTGTTTGGGCCATAAATTTCTTTTTCTGAGATGACTGTTCAAACACTATAAATATGGTTCTATGTAGTCATGCAGGAAAGCTTATGCACTTTCTATTCATATTGTCTCTCTAGGAAGGAAGCTTTGTATTAACAAAAGTTGGCTCCAGCTCCCGAATCATCAAATTAGCTGCAGACTTGAATGCCGAAAGAACACATGTAATTGCAGACAATTTGGAAACTGTTAGCCTTCTCTGTCATAATGATATCGGAGGATTTGTCAATAACGGTGATATAGGCGATGACATCAAGGAACGGGCATACTCTAGCGCATGGATGCCGCCACCGGGCTACAAGTTTGAAGTCTTGGTAGCCAAGAACGGTAAAATGCGCACATTTTACACTGGCTGTAGCAATATGAGTGGCTTGCATTTGCCCACGTGCGAAAGAAGCTTTTTTTTGGGGAAATCTGCATACTGACTGTGCTGCCGTAAAAGCGCAGCCGGTAGAGCCTCTCACTATGGTCCTGTAGGAACGTCGTAAAAGCTTCGTTTGCGAAATGGAAGCATGTCATTGAGACATTCAATAATCATGCACGAACGGATTACCACAAGACAGCAACGGTTGACGCGGAATTTTGCTTAGTATTGTCAGGGGGAAATCAAGCAGTGTCCACGTACATCTTGATATGATAGCGAAGGACGAGCTCCAAGACAACAAAGCAAAGTTGCGCGTTTTTCTAGACAGGTACACTGCGTAGCCATCAAGATCTGACACTGAGAGGTAAGATGAATGCCGGGTGTCTTTCTTTCGAAAAATCGTTATTGAACAGCGGCAACTTCAGAGCGCTCTTACGTTATAGATAGAATGAAAGAATCCAGAGCAACTTTCTTCAAATTTTCTTGTAAACTCTTTCGAACAATTAGGCGTCTTCCCCCCCACCAAAAAATATCCTGGCTACATGCGTGTTGGAAACACGTTTAACTTTCATATGTTCCACTATTTTCAATATCAGAGGAATAAACCGCCTTTTTTGCCATGGCAGATCATGGGCCCAGTATCGCCCTGGATATTGTTGGGACGCTGGAGCGACATGTTACTGTAAGGTGCCGGGTACACAGCACAAGAAGGCTTCATAGTACTAAAATGGGAGTGCCTATTCTTTTCTTTTTTATTATTTGCAGGTGGAACTTAACATACGGGATGACGAGGTAAATATAATACAACTAATACAGCACAACGAACATGACAGAGCAGCTACTCTTGCCGTCAAGCACTGCTAAAGCAGATCACATCCTCGTAATCCTTCGTAGTAATCAGGGCTTCTAACCTTTATAATCATGAAGGAACATGTTCACTTGTTCTCTACTACTTCGAGAATGTGACATAAATAAATTTATTAATTTCAGAAGTGATATTGTGCGCATTCACGCCTTAAAAACAACTTAAAAAGAAAACATCTGCCATCGGATTTGAACTCACCACCTTTTAACTACCAACCAAGTACCTCACCCACCACAACATGTCAGAACTTGTTTAGGTGCTTCTAAAGTGACCATTTGTCCTACGAACACGACGTTCAGCTTTCTACCAGTCGCACAGTCAAAATAGGCGCAATATACGTTTCGAAATAACAATCGCGTCTCTATTCGACAATAACGAACGGCTGCCGAGCACCAAATGAGATGTGGATATTGACACTAGAGCAAAGTATTTCGGGGAATTAACATCTTGACTCCTAAAAGTATCGAATGAACGATACGAGCAGCCACTGATGGCCGACTGTTATTGTCAATTACATTTTCTTTGATTGTTAGTTTTTCACTCCTGCTTTTGGTCAACATGTAGGAAAGCTTTATGACGACTTGTTCGATACTTATGTGCTTACACGATGGGATATTCAAGAGTGTTCTGACGCCAGTGACAATATGGCAGTATTAAGTGGGCATGGGAGTTTGCAGATTTGCAGTTATATCGATACCTACTACTAAAAATCAGTTAAAAAATGTACTAATAAGATCCAGTGAAATTGTATGCCAGTGTGTTAGTTCACTAAGGCGTAATAAATTACCTACTGTAAATTGAGTGTTCTTATACATAAGAGGCTGAGAAGTGCCGGATAGTGCGGCCGGCAGCTTTCCGAGGTGGCCTGCGTGGCTGAAAGCGCGTAGCGTCGATGATCATCGCTCCTTGTGCGGGCGCTGCCCACAAGAAAAAATGGTTGATTCAGGTTATCGGAAGTCTAAACTATGCTTTGCAGTTAGTGTTACACTTTAGAATGTGTATTTAAATCAAGCAGTGCCGACAACGTGTACACCGACGCGGCCGGCACAATAGACCTAATGCTCGCTGGGACGCGGGCCGCTTTCCATGCAGCTTAGTTGCGATGCTTGAAGTTTCTGCATTTGATCTTCGGGAGATTCGGGATCTTCAGGCAGTAGCTGGACTTCGTTGCGTCATTGACCACAGCATCCGAAGGAAAGACGGTGAGGCTGTTTTTTTCCCTCACTTTATCACAACAGCACACGAACATAAAGCACACCACCCACTACCGTTAATAAAACAATTCACAGCCTCTGTAAAGACTCCTAAGTAGTCCAACAAGTCTTGTCCCACCGTAAACTAAACAGTCCCACAGGGAAGTAATACCAGTGAAGCGTCGGGGATGCCTACAGAGAGCAGATACGCCTACGATGAGGACATCGTCGGATGGCTCCAGCAAAGAGCAAGGCAACACTCATATGTGGGCACGACGGGGTAGTTATGTGCTGAAGACAAGGTTGGCGGAGTCAAGCAATCTTCTCCTCGGACGCACGGACCCGGGGCCACAGCCAAGCACTCTTGTTAACGCCAGATAGCGGACTTGGTGGTAGCGGTAGCATCCCGCTGGCTCCGAGGAACATCTAAGCTTGAGGTCAAGCTAAGCAGGTCGCTCCGACTCTTAACCTCTGTTAGGCACTCGGGGCATAGCACGGCTGTGACGCTAGTGAACTGCCTCCACCCTGCTTATTCCTGAACGAACACCACCTTCCTAACCGCGTGGCACTCTTCGGGTAGGCCCCACTACACGCGTCCTACTCTCTCTCCTGCCTTTGTGTCCGCACGTGGCTCTTCTTTCTCTTTTACATCTCCCAAGATGACCACAGTGGCGCATTCTTGTACATGCACCAGTGTCCTCATCATTCTCGTTCGCCACTGCACACACAGGACGCCTGCAGATCTTTTGCGGGCATAACACATCACATACATTTACAGTTACATTTATCCAATCAGAGGCATGTGCCATCAGTCGTCATGCACACTGGCAATAGTTCTGGCAACCACCACAACCAGTTTTTAGGCGTTGGAGGACCCTTTTAAAGCGTACTGTGCTTTCCGTACCCTCCCTTATTCTCCAGGGCTATATTCGTTCCTAGCTGACATAACTTTCTAATATTGCCGAACGATGAATCTCCACAGACTTTAAAACATTTACCTCCATTCATCTGAGACTGTTTAAATGAAGTCTGCTTACTTCATTTATCTCTGATATAAGTTTAGAAAAGAGGACTTCGCTTGGTTAAGGAGGAGGTTGTTTTAAGGTTGCTTTTAGGCAAATTCAATTATTCAACAATTCAGGTGATGCAAGGTTGTTTGTACGTTCATTTTCTTTACGAAGAGGTTCAGGCGAAATCACAAACACTCACAGACATGGCACGGATGTTGAAGGTAGAGATAGAGAAACAACCTTTCAAAGAAACCGTACGCAGCTATCATTAATTTACGGACACGCCGCCATTCCCTATGTCCATTCCCTGGTATTTTCTCGTTGTACGCACTTGGTGTCTTCGACTGAGCACCGTCGTTTCAAAGCCATATATGACAGGCGAATTATTGCCCACTTCATCTTATGGGACCATTGGAGAACAGTTTAATTTACCAAATATGTTTCCTTCTTTGTCTCCCAAAATAAGTCCGTGAATCATAGCCGTTTCTGATGACGGTAGTTTTCTGATAGGCCACACAAATTTGTTTGACGCATACCAATTTGATGGGGTAACTATTAATTTATTCCTTTTTTGTGTACCAGTGTTGTGTAGTAGGACTTACCCAATATCGGTGGTGCACACACCTTATTGATGATGATAGTTTTTTTCGAATAATGGGGAACAAAGAATGATTTGATAACCAAATTCACTGATAACAAACGTTTCATGGTGGAAACAAGAGAAAAACAGCCCAAAAGTGAGGGCCACCTACACTTGCATCTATTGGTTGTGCACATGACGGCACACCTGATTCGTACAAACCGATGTCCCACGCTATGCTGCGCGACCACCACAGCCTTGCCACGCAGCGGTGGGCTAAAGGGTTGGGCCATGCACACAGCCAATGCACACCTCATGCATAGCTAGGCAAAACTTTTAGAGCTCGCTCAGATTCACTCATAAAATATATTTTGAGCTTTAGACTCACTCGGACTCCGACTCTGGGAAACTTTCCTATGCTTTACTATCTCGGACTCACACTCACGAAAATGTTTTTCAGCTTGACTCACTCGAACTCAAACTCACCAAAACAGGTTCACGTGGACTCACTCCGACTCAGATTTACGACTTGATATGAAGCTGAGTTTGTCCGAGGGAGTCGACTTATGAAATCATCAGCCTATAATCAGCTTCTTTTACCGTGGCTTCATTGCTTTTTATCTTCAATATTCCCCATAATCGGTGCTTTTTGTGGTGGCGTTTGAAATTTCATCTTCAAAAACAAGTTCTCAGTGCTTTTGAACCACTGAGGTCAGTTTTCTCAAAACAAAAACAAGACAGCATAACACATATTCAAGAAATTTCCTTGAAAAGTTGATGAATGAAAATAAAGGCGCTCTCTTACCTTATTCACGCCTCTAATTAGTAAATATTGAAACGGAATATGAGCAGCACTGCTTCAAATACCTGTGAGCAGACGCGAGTATAAACGGGAATCTAAGTAAGGCTGATAGTAATGCTGTAGATGACTAGACAGACAGGTACCTGGGTCTTAAAAAGAAAGTAGACCTCACGAAGACTTACTGAAGAAATATATTTTGCGCTTTTGACTCACTCGTACTCTGACTCACTAAAGTTTTCCTGAACCGAACACACTCGGACTCGCACTCACGAAACTTTTCTTCAACCGCACTCACTCAGGCTCAGACTCACCACAACTTAACTCACCCGCACTCACTCAGACTCACGCACACGGCTCCATCTGAGCCTCACTGAGTCCGAGTGAGTCGACTCATCAGTGAATTCACCGACCTATGAACTGTTTTCATGTACCAACAATACCGACCGGGTGACGGGCGCAGAGCCCCCCCAAAGAGATGCGTTCTTGTTTCGTCACCAGCCCATGATGCCTCAAAAGTATAGATATACCAAAAATGGGTCATGTGGCGATCAACTAAAAAACAAGTTCTCAAAATTCACGATGAATACAAGCGTGGACATTTTAGCCTGAAAACGCCACCGCGACACCTACGTTGTCTCAACAAATTTTTGAATTTTTTTAGGTGCCACAGCTTTTCTGCCGGTTAGACTGTCGAGCCACTGTCGCGAGCACAGTAAAATGAATTCGACTGTCACAAGTTTTTTTAAATACGAAATAAAGCCGAATTTCACAAATCCGGGGCCTAGAAAATAGCAAAAGCAGCGTCGAACACTGAAAAACGTAGAGAGTGATTCCAACGATTGCTTGTGTCATTTTACCCGCACTCTATCAACCCGAGTTCCATCGATCCTTTTTCAGTCCACCGATTCTGGCACCCTACAATCATCTGATTTCTTTCTACTGCTCTTGCTCAGCATTCCCGTGTGGGTGTCTAATTCCTCATTTTTTTTCATGGTGAAACATGTGTGCCACTTTGCGCGCTCTGCAGTCACACGGTCCTAAAGAGTGGTTCGATCAAGTTGCTTAGCAGCGTACATGCATGTGCCAGCAAGGACAATAGAGTAGCAGGTCAGGCAGGCTCTGGCCGTTCTCAGAAAGGCTCTAAGCATCAACGGCACCACTAAATTATGAAAAAAACGAGGTGTGGGCGAATCCTTACTGCTTGGCAAATGAGTGAACGAGCGTATACGTGTGTCACGTTTAGGAATTATTTGTATTTGATTAAGTATGCATATTGCACCATTGATATATAACACAGACAAGTGCACCAGCGAAGGAAGGGAAGGAAGAGTATTGTTGCTGCTCTCGTTCGCTCTGCTTGACAGGTGGTAGGTTTTACCTCAGTGTTCTCTTCAATAAACGTGTCTTTGGCTCACCGCTAAAGGCTCCCTAACAATATGCAATTTTATTCGCGCAAACCAAAAATAAGCCCGTGATGGTCAATCTCGTATATATATATATATATATATATATATATATATATATATATATATATATATATATATATATATATATATATATATATACGAGTAAGGAGGCGCTAGTCTTCTCTCTCTAGAGAGCAAACATTGCCTTTCCGGACGGGGTCATCTGCGCACGCGGTTATCTCGTGAGCGAACAAGGAGCTCCCCCCCCCCCCCACACACAAACACAGGCGGTAGTTTCTGCGTGCTGCTCTCTCAACACGAAAAAAAATGGTGCCAAACGTGTACCGGGAGTGGCCGTGTTCTCTTAAGACACGTCTACACTAGGAAGACTCGACACCAATATTGGTCGGCCGACTGTACTTGGGAGTGTCATTTGCCTTATCGTTGTCATATTTACACTACAGTGACACATACAGTCCCCCGATGGTCTCTGCAAGACTTCGGCCGTGGCTTGTCGTGCTCACAGCCTTCAGTTGGCCAATTTTGTAGTCACACTAGAGGGACACGCAGCGACACCGACTTAACTCGCGCACATAAAACTGTACCCTGAAATTGTGCAATTATTTACCCCTCACTATCAAAACTTCATCACGTTTTCGTCGATTCAGAGATGCCACTAAGCGTTTTTATTTGCGAATGTAAATTTATGTATTTGAGTAAATCGCTACTTGTACAGGTCGTTCTTTCTCATCATCACAAAACATCACTTGTGTAACGATTAGTTTTGTTTTTCTTCTTAGTTATTCCACTTTGCAACAGCGTTGAATCGATGTATTTAGCTTTGTATATTACTTGTTCTCTGATAACTTTTTCTGTGGCTGTTCACCTGCTGACAGTTCTATCCCTTTTTATACTTATTGTTATCTATTAGTAACCCAGGGTCCCACTGTTGTCTTCGAATATGGGACCTTCGTCTGTATATTTTTCTGTACAACGTTTGATTGCGTATCAATAATAGACGGCTTTAATTTTGACTTTGACAACCGCACCTCGTTTTCAGCCATGCTCCCCGCTCTACCATTGTCCCTCTCCGGAGCCCCCGGCATCATACGCGGCATCGAAGGACGTGGGTGGGGATACAGAAAAGGGAAGGGAAGATAAGACATCTCTGGGGTGTTCAAGATGCCTACTCAAACGCCTTGAAGCTTCGGAAGGGGCATTGTTAGCTCCCCTAAATTCTCCCTTCGTGGAAATTTGAAGCAAAACAAGGGCAAACTTTCGCTCAGCCGCAGATCTGCAGACAAAAGGCCTGCCGATGCGTTTCCGTCTGTCATCATGTCACACTACGGCGACATGCTGTCTTTTGAAGCAGCGTCGTTGTCGTAGGCCTAGTGTGAACATGGGGTCTGGCGACTTCATCGGCGGGTGACTCATCGGCCGGTGATCTGCGTCTGCCTCGTGTCCTCGTCGGGGTCGTGTCGGTGTCGTGTTGGTCTTATGTAAACGCGCCTTTACGCCAGCTTTTTGTAGAGTTACGTGGCATCGTATGCCAGCCTTGCTTCGTAAAACATTGGCATATATTTGGCTATCACATTCATTGCTTCGCCCTCTTGGTGAAATTTTGACTTTTTGTAATGCTCTGCTTTTTATTTCATCCGTCTCTTTGGGCCTTTTTTTACGTCTTTCTATTCTAATGTGCCTTTATTTCCATTTGTTTCTGTCTTTAACTTTTTAGGTTGCTTTCTCGCTCTTTTTTTTCGCGGGCTTACCGCGTTTATCCGAAGAGAGCACTCGCTGTGCTCGGTAGAGGGGCTTGTCCAATCGCAACGGTGCATAACCTGGCGAAACATATAGTGCGAGAACAGAACGGTGACGCAGAGACAGGGAGGATACGAATGACCTTCTTGTCTCGGCGTTGTCATTCCGTTTTCGCGCTTTAACTATCATCATGTCATTCCAACTAGCCCAAGCTGCCACACTTCTAAGGTGCATAACCGCCGAGTAAGTTTTCTGCTGACAACGAGTCTTTAACAGCCAGTTGAACTGATTCGGGGTTAAAAGTTTGCACCAGTCTCGCAGTTGCATCGCAAATCACCGAAAAAAGTTTTCTGGCTATCTCTTTATTGATATCAATGTGCGGTGGGAATGACCTGGCTATATAATAATTAAAGCGCATTGGAAAGTCATCTATCGGAATGCTGGTATCAGCAAGTTATCCGTACTCATTAACAGAAAAGGGTTTGAATTCTTCTACACAGCTTGATTATGACGCACATTCACCCTCACACATGTAGCAGCTATCGTGAAAGGATACTCATGATGCCCTCGTTGTGAACCACGCTCGTCGATATATGCCACGATCCCTCAAGTGTACATTCCTTGCGGAAAGTTAGTGGTAAGCGTGCGTTCGTTTCGTGTTCTTTCGCATCCTGTGCCAGGTTTGCTGCACTCTTATACTAGAAAAGATTACGTACACAATAGACAGAAAAAGTTAAAATAGAAATTTTCATATCGACTGCCACTGTTACTGAACATTTGCAGATGAAAATGAACAGCTGCTGGTGATACTGGGCATTGGGTGACTTAAGTGTAAACTCTCCTAAAATAAATTTTATTCACGACCTTCACCACGGATACAAACGTATAGTCTTGAGTCAACAAGAGCAAAAAAATAGGTTACAAAAATTGCTCTCATATTTTTCATCACGCAGCTAGCCTAAAGCCTCAATGTTAGTTTACTCATCTGACTGTATTTGAAACTTACAGAAATGTCAATAACAGGCAACGAATGATTGCCCTGGTGAAACTTCTGGCACAGTTCAAACAACTTTGGTTTTCAGCGCAACATGTGGGGCGTGAAAAACCGACAGTTTCACGGTAAACGTTTGAATGTCAAACTCGTCCTAGCGTTTGTTTAAAACAAAGTGCAGTTTCATTCACCACCAGCAAATCTTACTCCTCTGTCTGAGAGCGTTATCTGAGAGCGCTGTTGCACAGCCAACGAATGAGATACGTACTGTCTCGTCCTAAATTACTATTTTTCCGATTTCGCATGGCTATGCTGCAATATTTATCTTTCATTTTGCTTTACAAACTGGGATCCGAAGCCGGGCCCCCGTTTGCGGGAATTTCCCCCCCGGAAACGATGAGCAATATTCTCCAGAGAAATGTGCGCTTCTGATCAAGGGGAACAAAGAACGATCTGCAAAGGCAGATGGGTTATTTATTTTTGTGAGGCACGTTTTCTTTTCAGATTATTTTTTATTTTTTTTTGGTAAGTTAGACAAAAAGTTTATTTTCGAATGAGCTACCTTTTCATCTCAGCTCCCGGAGGACAGCACGTTTCCTGGACGTCTAGTGGTGTATGGCAATTCGATAAACAGCGCCTCGAGGGAGCTGCAGCACGTTCCTCGCTCCTCTCATGGACCAAGTTCCGAAGAAAAGTAAAAACGACACATTTGGTGCTCCATGTTCATGCACTCGTTTTCATATACTTTGCAGCTTGTGTTTTGCCTATTGCACTCGTTTACACTTCGTTGGCGAAAAACTAAGGAGCCTGCCGTAATTTTGGTGCATGGAAAGTGCCCAGTGGCTCAACTGCAAAGATATTGGCTCCCAAAAATCATCAGAGAAAAATTTTTAGCGTAATCGGCAATGCAGATGCCTCCCTATTATTGTACTTTGTCGTCCTCACTAAATCGAAAACCGCGAGATGTTAAATGGGGCGAAGAGACAATACAAGTAATCACGCTAAGGATACAAGAAAAGTAGACAGTTTTTTGCTGAAATTGACGCGCAGTGATTCTGTGCGGATTCTTGGGAGCCATACGAAGCTGCCCTTCATGCATAGATTGATTTGATTTGTGGGAATTAACGTCCCAAAATCACCATATGATTATGAGAGATGCCATATTGGAGGGCTCCGGAAATTTGGACCCCTGGGGTTCTTTAACGTGCACTCAATTCTGAGCACATGCACCTACAACATTTCCACCTCCATCAAAAATGCAGCCGCCACAGCCGGGATTTGATCCCACGACCTGCGGGTCAGCAGCCGAGTACCTTAGCCACTAGACCACCGCGGCGGGGCGCCTTGCATGCATAGGTCGTTCTTTATTCTGGCGTTTCGGTCGGGCTAGCAATGGAGCTCATTTCACTTGTTTTTAATAATTACGTTGAGCATGCACGTAATTGGGGTGCATAAGTGTGATAACACCGCATTAGGCTATTTATTTTAACAATACAGGCAAAAAACCTTCGGAATAGCCTAACTAGTACCTTATGCAGATCACAAACTGCCTAGGTAATACTTCAATCAAGTGTTTTCTGACTCTAATAAATGTCGTTATTAAAAAAAAGGCAGATGTCGTACATTGGAAATCGAGGTTATGCGAAGCGTTGGGAGAGAAGGTGGCAGTGGTGTAATAGGTGACCGGTAATATGGGCAATCGCAGGGAACTATGGGATACGACGGCTTCCGGTTCGACGAACCACGCTGGTTAGCAGCGTCAAGCGCGTTTTGGTACCCCTCCGTTGAAAAAAAAACACCTCTCCGTGCAATGTCAGTGTTTTAGAAGTTGCTTTTCTTTTTTGCTAACCATAATTGTGACAATGACAAGCTAAAAGAGCCATGAATGGTAGGGAAACTTTTTTATCGCACTAAGATAATCTGCAACGCATTTATGCTGCTCGGGGGTACTGTCAGTTTGGCTAGCAGATCAATCAATACAGAAAACAGTTTTCATTGTACGATACGTTACTGCAGATAAAAAAATCACTATTTTAAAGATCTCAGGGAATGGGGATGACTGTAGAAGTGTGCTAAATGTTCATTACGGGATCGCTACTTCGGCCGACATCGTCGGTCAAACGGCATGAAGCGCAGCACCTATTGAGCAAATTAAGATATTTTTTTTTCTCACCGTCTGCGCGCTATAAGATGCATTTCTTAGTCGAAGCCAGATGCTTATATAAACGCTGATCTTGATTAAGCTGCGTGGCACGGCGGCACATAAACAATACAATCAGACATATACGGCGCCGAATAATCTAAACCCTGCGCTTGTTTAACGCACTTCTTTCTTTGATTGCCTTTGCCCCGCCGCGGTGGTCTAGTGGCTAAGGTACTCGGCTGCTGACCCGCAGGTCGCGGGTTCAAATCCCGGCTGCGGCGGCTGCATTTCCGATGGAGGCGGAAATGTTGTATGCCCGTGTGCTCAGATTTGGGCGCACGTTAAAGAACCCCAGGTGGTCTAAATTTCCGGAGCCCTCCACTACGGCGTCTCTCATAATCATATGGTGGTTTTGGGACGTTAAACCTAACAAATCAATCAATCTTTGATTGCCTTTCTTGCGCACAGTTTGACCAAATAAACGCAAATGCACTCGTCCAGCGCTTCATGTAAACTTACTCTTGGGTAAAGCTTCTGCCTTTTTTGTCGTGTATATGGGTGCAAAAGTTGGCGCTCATCACGTATGGCAGGTAGATTTCCCCCGCGCATTCCTATAATATCTTTGCTAGGCGTGCCTGCGCACCAGCTTATTTCTCAATATAATATTCACAGCAAATTCATACGTAAGCTTTTTTTAGTGTGGATGACACATGTATCTGTGATAAAATCCTTTTCACAAACTCTGTATTTACCGTTCCGTGTATACTCAAAGGCTATTTGTCACCGTGGCTCTTTTCACAGCTGTGGCCCACCTCATTTTTTTGTGTACGTTTTCTGGCAATCGATTCATGTGTTTGCCTTTCACACTTGAGTTGGAGCAGCCAACGGCTCAACAACCAAATATGGTTTATCAGGACGAAGATAAACAGGCAACTGCACGCACGAATCTTGAATAGTATGAGGCTTGCGCGAAGCGGTTCACTGTCGTCTACTCTTCTCGAGCCGAAGCCGGCAGCAGACGGTGCATCCCACAACCCTTCGCTCTTTTACTGGTCACCTATTTTTTATGGAGTGACACATTATGCAATGACACTAAATATATGTACCAGTATTGTATGCACATACATATGTTGAACAGCCACTTATGTTAACCACTTGCCTCCAGTCGCATAACGATGCCACCAGCAACTTTAAAATTTCCAGCATCAAAAGTTGTGAGCTGATTAGGGGCACTTGTGCTCGCGAGGATAATATAGCCCAAAATCCTGCATAAATAAATCAGCTTCGGTAGATAGCGCATAACTACAACTGCCGTTAAGCCCAAGTGACGGCTGCATGATAGTATAAGTGTTGTGTTTATAAAATTGGATACCCTGCACTGGGACCACAATTAACGCTGCACAAATATTGGGGTCTATTCGCAAAGCCTCCCCGAGACTAAGCGTGACTCTGCGGGAGAATACTTGATTGCCACGCAGATTTTTCGGGTTAGATTCCTGCTGGTCAATACATATATTCTCTGCGTCAGTCTGGTGCATGCTGCCCATGACAGCTTTTGTTAAAGTTCACGCGTTAAATGCTCAATATCTGTTTTCGTCACTACTGTGTAGATATAAAGTGCCAAACACATGTGGCTTATACTCACATCATTGTGACACATACCAACCAGTAGTTATGTGCTACATCTCTGGCTGGAAGGGTTTGACGACATATACGATGAAGAGTTTACATTATTCATGTCGTGACTAGTGGGTCATATTCCCAAATCAACTTACGCTCTCACGCTAATTTTCGTTTACGCCAAGAGGGATTGACCACGAGAGCACCTACAAGTAAATAAATAAATAGATAGATAGATAGATGAATGAATAGATAGATAGATAGATAGATAGATAGATAGATAGATAGATCGATAGATAGATAGATAGCGCTTGAAGTGCCTGCAGTAGTAAAAAAATTGTTTAATGAAACAATATTCACGGTAAAGTAGAGAGGTGGGTGAGTTAAAATTGACGCATTATTGATGACGTTTTCGCGCGAACGAGACTGAGCCCAAAAATACGACACAAACAACCATTTCATAACAACTGAATTTTATTGAAGTAAATTTCAATCACATTGAAAACCAACCACGCAAGCGCAGAAATTGCCTGTAATCAAAGAACTTATACTTCATACGTTGTTCACAATCTGAAAGGTTAACAGACGGCCCAGATATGAAATCTTCTCCCGCATCTTGAATAATGTGCGTTTCCGCAAGTTCTCATGCTCTTCTATCTCTATGTGCAAGATGACAGTGCCGCCAAAGAACCACCTACTTCCACACGCCCCACAATCTGTCGCGAGGTTTGACGTTAGCGTTCTTGTTAGGGTACCATTGTGCTGTCGGCCCGACTGGTCTATATGCACTCTGCCGCAGGAGAGGGTTTTTTTATAGACCACAACAACATAACGGAAACGAGGGGGGGGGGAGAGGACTTTCAATGCGTAACCGTGCAACCCACACGTTAAGTTCTGCACCAGGCTGTCTCATAGATTTAAGGAGATAGCGAGAATCTTGACGTCGATGTTTTCTTAAAAGCGGAAGGTTGGGAAAGCTTGTGCTGCGTTTGAAAACACGGCTGGAGGAGGAATTTAAGGTCTGGTTTGCATGGTTATCGAAAGACCCCCCCCCCCGTTTCCTGCTCTGTTGGTGCATCATCACTGTGTGTCTGAGGGCTACGGGGTACAATAGCTGGTAATCTGTCCGGGAGTGTAATAGGCATAACGAATAGGGCGATTATTGGGCGTCCGCAGAGAAGGGTGGACTGGTGGAGCGGCCCAAGATGCTGCAGTATGAACGGGTGATTGCACAGTCTATGAGCGTTTAGTGAATGTAGGCTGTGGAAGCCTAAGCACGGCCTGCGCATACGTGAGTAGCATGGCCACAGACTACACGGGTGGCGAACAGGTGACCGGAGCGGATACAAGCTGTAAGGCACGTGCACAGTTGACAGGTGTGACTGCAGGCGGCTCTTGGTGCGCAAGGGGAACAGTGTGGGCGACCTTCTCAAGAATGGCAGTGTGGAACGTGGCGGGCCGAGCGGAGGTGGGCTCGTGAGTGTAGGGCCATAAAGAAATTTGGCGGGCAAGTTTCTCATGGACAAACTCTCAGATCTGCTGAAGCAGAGTGTAACAGTTATGCAGATTGTGAAGACTGAACATCGACTCGCCACCCCGATGAGGCTGCCGTGTTAGGGTGTGTTGCTTCTACAGCTAGTCGTAGGTCTGACAAAAACTGACGACTTCTGAAATGGAGGTCGGATTTCTAGCCAAGAGCGTTTGGAATGCACCGTCGTCTCTGCCCTTGAGCATCTGCTTGGTCTTGTCAACTTCGGACATGGTGCCGTTGGCACGTCTGCAAACGTCGACGACATCCTCAATGTAGCTTATGAAGTTTTTTTCCCGACTACTGTGAGCAGATGCGCAAGCGCTTTTTGACGAACTGCTTGTGTACAGCCAGCCGATCGAACACTTCTGAGAAAGACGTCTTCAAAACACTCCTTGTGTGGTTGTTATACCACAATTCGGTGATGCCCATGAGATAGAATATGGCATAACCCAGGTTTTTGGGGTCATCCCTTACCAGTTCGTAGTGGGCAAGCCAGTCTTCGACGTTGGTCTCATATCTGTATGGCTGAAGACCTTCGGGTCCCCCCGCTGAGAATGCCCGGGGCAGGTGGCAAACTAGGGCGAAGGCACGGGTGGGTTGCTGTTGTCACTCATGATGGCGGAAAGCGTGCGGCTTCGCAGCTCCAGGGTATAGCGATGAGGATGAACAGCACCATCCACCAAATGTGACGTTAACAGTCAAGTAATATAGTGATATAGTTAGGAGTCAGCGGGAAGAGCCACCCAGAATCACAGCAACGATCATGAGCTCGAGCGCAGTGAGCCAAGCGTAGCGTAAAGTAGAGTAGAGCCTAGGACAGTGACACACACCTACACCGGAGGATCGGCAAAGAAGGAGGTAGTTTTCAAATAAAGTTTTAATTATTATTTTAAAGATCGTCTAGCTTCTTTAAATATTAGTTTCTTAGAAACAATTACAAAATTGTCCAAGGACACACGGCTAAAGTTAAACATTGCTTGACTGGGCCGTGACACCTATGCAGTGGCAGCAACAGGAAAAGGCATGTACAAATGTAAAAGCGTACATGAAAATCAAATAGTACACTTCAGATCAGTGTTAAACAATCATAAAGCTCTAAAACGAACGTAATAACAATTTTAACAAACAATATTCACGAACAACTCTCGAGCAGAAAGAAATTGCAATATACTAATCCACAAAAGTAAAAAACACAACAAGCTAAGAACAACTTGTAGGGCTCACTAGCGACATGTGAGAAAAGAGAAATAAAGAAAAACAGAACAATACGTAATATTTGATGAAAACCGTGTCATTTTTTGTTTGCTTTATTCCTCTAAAATATTAATTCTTTTATTGTTTTTGAGTACGCTTGCTTCCTAATTTCGAATATGAGATGTATATGGTAAAGGTATAGCCATTGAGTTGGTCAGAAGTCGAAACAGCAAGCCTTTGTGCCCCGTAATTTGTTCTAGTATATGAAATAGAGACAAAACTATTTCTACAATTATAGACTGTCGTTTTCACACTGTACTTATTCTGGCAAAAATTGTTTGTGAGATTTAAACTGCCGCCTAGTTTCCAGAAATAGTTTCTAGGTACGGAGTTTTGGGCAGCTTTCATATTTTTTTAATAATATGTTTGAATGCTTATCATACGTCCTAAGTTTTCTATTGCACGTAGCGCCCGGTTCTGAATCATTTCAAGTTAAAAGAGAAAGAAGTAATGAAGTATCAAACTGGCTAATATTTTCAATAGTTGAGTAAAATATAGTAACTCTGAACTGAGCAATTTTCGAAACGCAGTTAAAAAAATTGGAGTAACAGTTGGCTCTACGATCCACATCTCTTTGATATTTAAAGAACTCCTCCAAGGCATCGGCAACATTTCCATCCCTGAGGCCAAGGAATGAAACTCGGAATGAAAACACATTTGGTACATGTATACTATAGACCTAGTCAAAGGAGTCGGCAAACGGCACCTAAAGTATTTTTTCGCAACGTAGAGTATCTGTTGCGGGAAATGAGATAATGTTCTGTTGTCTCATGCATACACTGCGCAAAAAAAGAACAGTTAGGAGTAATTGCCAGACCAGCTCTGTGTAGATTAAAATTTAGACATGAAGTGTGCCAACGTTGTCTAGTGTTCGCAGCTTCAAGTTCTCTTGTTTGACATATTTTACTGCTCCAACGCTGTCTGGGGCTGAAATTGTAATGTAGCCGTTCATAATAAAGCAAACATTCCTCTAACATCCCTCTTCTTCCTATTCTAAGGCCAATGGTGAATTTGAATGCCAACACTACCTCTGTAACCGGGCCATTCAAAGATGTCGTTGCTAGTGCATCCAGGATTTGAATCAGTAATCGGCCCTATATAGCCTGGAAGCCAACTATTCTAATCAAATTTATAAGAGGTAAAGTTAAGCATTTGAGGGCACTCGGAACATGTGAGCCTTCATTTTCCCGAGAGATAAAAACACACTGATAAAGAATCTTTCAAAATATATTTGATTGATATGTGGGGTTTAACGTTCCAAAACCACCATATGATTATGAGAGACGCTGCAGTAGAGGGCTCCGGAAATTTCGACCACCTGGGCCTATTTAACGTGCACCCAAATCTGAGCCCACGGGCCTACAACTTTTCCGCCTCCATCGAAAATGCAGCCGCCGCAGCTGGAATCACTGTTCGCCGTGCTGCTTGGTGGAAGCACACCTTCTTCATCAGAGTACATATATACCCCATAAAGTGGACGGGGGATAGCCGCCGTGATAGCTCTGTTAGTAGCGTTATCGTTATCGAAGATCACAAGTTTGAACTCTGCCGGTGGCAAGTCATCTTTACGTCCACATTTTGTCCTTATTACACTACAATTAGCTCTGAGGTCGCCTATACTTTCCTTTGCATGATTGTTTGTTATCTCTCAACAATATTGTGCCTAAGAAAAAACTAACCCCTAGTGTACACTTATAGAGCGAGATAAGGCTTTAATGGACGACTGTCACCTCGTAAATAAATCAAGCATTAAGTGACGCCAAACGGAGAAAAAATAGTGTTCCACTCTCATCGTAATGGCTATAGGTGGCGCTAGAACCAGTTCAAAACGTCTTGTGACTGGGGCGCGACAGCAAACGGTGTGCAAACTCGGAGTATTGCTTTGAGCACTGTCTTCAAACAAAATGTCGCAATTTAAGTGAGCGCGGCCATCAGAGTGGGCGTTGACTGAGATGTGCCATCGATAGTTATGGTTACAGCGGATGCCAAAACAATTCAATATGACGGGAGATGTGCAACTCTTCTTGATAGAGCTGCGCAAAGTACAAAAATAAGCGCATGTCTGCTAGCAATATCACCTGAACTCTTTCATTGGGGTCTCATTTGTCCTACTGAGAAATACTCTTTCATGTGCAGTATTCCTTTCACAAGGGGAAAGCAATACTTCATCCAAACAGGTCGTTGCCTGAATGTCCGCGTCGCGTACATCAGTTAGCTGAAAGGGACCCTGTACTCGCACTTGGCGATGCACTGCAAGGTCTGCTCTAGAGCTGTGTACCGCTGCGCCACCCGTTTTGGCTCACGCCATTTGTGCCACCGTCGAAGTTCCGAGAGAAAGCAGGCAACAGCTGCCACTGCGCAATAATTGCGGCGCACCACCGTTTGTCTTAATTCACGCAGAGTGTGAAATCGGGGCCTAAAATACATCACTGCACCGTCTTTTTTGCAACTTCAAGATTTTTTCGTGCGGCGTTTACGGTGCCTTGGCTGCTTTCTTCTGCCCGTGCTTGCATGCCATGTCTAGAAAATGTGCTCTAAAACACCTTCTGAAGATTCACAATCAAGCGTGCAATTCTTTCTTGGCTATTTTTTTGTTCTTTTCGGCTCCTCGTGACGCGAGAACGACGATTCACGCGACTTGATTACGGCACATACTGTCGAATAGCACATACGAAAAATATGAATTGCTACTTGTTTTCTACCCTGCTTCGGCATGCATTCACCCACTCCCCCTTTTTTTGTTCTTCCTCACCTCTCGCATGATTATCACGACCGTGAAGCTTGTGATATTGCTGCATTTTGCGAGCCTCCGAGTGCGAAAGTGCAAATAATCATGACAAGCACAAGGCTTAGCGCTCACATATTGCACATGTGCTTTATGAAGACAGAAATGTCGAAGAGGTACAGCCTGTAAGAATTCTAATGAAAGGATTGTAGTCGAGGACAAAACCTGAAGAAGGAAACCTGGATTATTTCATTCTCCCAATGCACGAATTCGAGCGAAGACGACGACGCTCTCCGTAAATACGGCCAACCCACTTCTGTGGTTTTTGCATATACTTTTTTATTGTGAAAGAATTGTATGGACACTCTCTGCTAGCTTTCAGTGTCGCTGCCACGTACAGTCTAAAGTACAAAGCATCAACTCTTTTACGCATACTATATGCTGTTCCCGTGGATAAAATCTCGCAAGCGCTAGGGAGGAACACTGCTGAAGCGTATATATATGAAACAAGCTTCGCATCACCATGACACGGAGGGCGCATGTGATAAAATGTGTCCGTTTGAGATACCTGCCATTAATTTCTCCTCAACCAAAAGGAAGCCCTGTCAGTCTTTTGCTGGACGAAGCAGTACAAGAGATACTCAGGTGGGAGACTGCATTGCTCGACCCGTAACTGCGCACTAAGGCTACAAGAGCGTGGTCGCGAGCGCTATTGCGCATGCATTAGCAAACGGCTCGTGTGCCCTGCTATGCACTATGATATGATTGCACAAACACTGCTTTCTTCCGGGAGCGGTCGCATTCACCACAACAGCATTTGGCAATTTCAGACGAGCAGATGAGAAGTAGTTAGCTGCAGCCTAAGTTTGTTTCAGTGCAGTGTCTTCCTATCGCACGGTGCAAGATGTTAAGTCATCGAAGTTCTTTCTGGCCATAAAACTGTTCATGTCGGTTCAAACTTAGCGTGCGTTCCTCAAACACCTGATATGAATACTGCTTATAACTTTCTTGAAGTTGATGACACTTCCGTGCTAGACACATTAGCCTCATTTTTCGAGTACCCTGAATGTTGTAGCGAATTTTACAATGAATATACACTTCTTCTTAGGTTTTGTGATATCTTGCGTGAATGTCTCATATATAGGGCCTCAAAATAAAATAAACATAAATCTCCCGTTATACAATAAATATAATATTGAACACGCCACCCAAAGCGCTTACGAAAAATCATCAATTAAAGCGTAATGGCAATACTTCTTCCTTTTTTGAACTGAAAAGTTAACTAGAAGCCAAAATGAAAGAGACTAGGAACCACTATCTTAGCATTGGTTTTGATACATTTATGAAAAATTCCACCCGGGCTCCAGAGGTCGATAAGCCCTGCATCGTCTCTGCCCTCAACGCTTATTCCTGCTGGCTAATCCTCCTCAAATCCCGAAGCTGTATCAAATGCCATTTAAAATACCTTAAAAGTATTTCTTCGACCAATAACGACATAACTCCTTCAATTTCTGTGTTCAGCTAACTCCATTGCCCTTCTTACATAGAATAAAGCTTCTCTGGAATACAAATACATAACCTTATATTATATCTCAAGGATTCCCAACAATCTAGTCCAGGTGGTATTACAAATACGTTTCTAAAGTGGCATTCAAAATGGTGTGTTCATTGTATTATTGTATTTTTTTTATTTAGTCATCTGGGCAGCAGTCCCCTGTTGGGAAAATTGGCAAACTTCATGCCCGTACTGTCCGAAAACAAGCAATTAATACGTAATTATATGTCGTCATTTCTTGCTTTTGAGCAGCTGTAAACTATCGTAGCATATCAATAACTACATTGTTCAAAATATAAATGCACGAAATATACTTTCGTGATCACAACACGGCTTTCATGTTGGCTATTCTACTGTGGCACAGTTGCCTCAATTTACGCATGGCATTTATTCTGCCCTTAGCGACCGAAAATGGGTTAATGTCATATTTTATGACAGTTCAAATGTCTTTAACATAACTTACCGTCGTAAACTTTTAGCTTTTTCACAAATATTTTGGCGACAACAAGCTGAATAATTGAATAGCATATTTTTATTTATTTATACTGTAAACCCTCACTTGAGGGTCATTACAGGGAGGGAAGCATAGGATATGGAAAGTAAATACAGACATTGATATTTTCAGCATTTTTGAACAATAACACAATAGCATATTCATTGCTCGGCAAAGTGAACATCAAGAGCACATTCAAATTTTTTAACGTCAGAATTTTCAACAACATGTCGCGGCAATTTGTTCCACGGTTCTATAACATCAGGGAAAAAAGATTTGCGAAAGACGTCCGTGCGAGCACCGAAGGGGCGAACTGCCGCGTCATAATTGATCCGGCTGCTGAGCTTATGCGGGGGGTGCACGTAAATTGTTCTATCTATTTTATTTGACCATGCAGTATCTGAAAACATACATTTAGGCGCTGCTTTTGTCGTCTAATTTCTAGAGATTCTAAACCACTTAGTTTTAACATCTCGGTAACCGAATCAGTCCTTTTATACTTCGAACAAATAAATCGCGCAGAAAGTCTCTGAATTCGTTCCAGTTTATCTATTAAATCCTTTTGGTGGGGGCTCCAGGCTTATTAGTTAGTGTCACACTAAAAATTGGTCAAGTTCAAGCACTTGAAATCATCTGACGTACATATCACATCCGAAAAGAGCCACTGGGCTCGGTGATTGGTCCACTTTTGTTCGTTATTTCTGTAAATGACAGACAGAAAACGATCGATGATACTGAAATGAAATCAGACGACTACTTTATAACCAAAGGTAATACTCTCTTTAAGGGTACTCGGAATATAGTTTTTTCAACGCTCATTCAACGTAAATACCCACTCTGAGAACAGTCGATGACGCCATAAAATGCGCCGACAAAGCAAACCGGGTTGACCTGCTCAACGCCGACCCCAAACCTTAAAGTACATTTCAGGTTAATCTAGTGCTCACCCATTCAACGTCAGCACCAAACGTCACCGCCATTTCGAAGCGACATGACAACATATTACCTCACTGTGAACGCCCTAGAAATGTATTTCCAGAACCACCCAGGGTCGTCAACCGACGCGCACGAATCTCCGCGACGTTCTGTAATCCTCCAAGCTCGCTGCCCGTGAGCGAAATGGCTGCGTTCCTTGGGAAGCCGCGGTGCAAGGTACGTGCGCATAAGGTAACTACACAAACTGTCACCAGTTCATCCACTGGCTTTCAGTTACGATCAGAGGCAATCTATATTGTGGCAGTTCCAACGTGATATACATGCTTGAATGTGATATTTGTAATCTACAATATATTGGTCATACGGAAACACCGTTTAGAATGCGATTTAATAATCATGAGTTCCATGTCAAAACCCTTCCATGTCCGCCTCTATCAAAACATTTAGCAATACCTGGTCATTCTTTCGACAATAATAAAGCAATGGTATTGGAATCGGCTTTCCGCTCACATCATGAGCGGGACATCGGCGAATAACTTATTATCTAGAAGTTCGGCGTCGTAAACTCTGAAATAAATGAGCACGCAGGCGCACTCACTATAGTCTAACTTCCACCACTTTAGGTGTTTCATGCCCTTCCGAGATTTTTATTTCATTTTTTGTTATTTTACTTACATTTTTTGTTTCTGTGGCACAACCATCCTTGTTCCCTACGTCAAAAACTCAGTTGACCTGGTCATCTCTAGTATGTATTGTTTGTACATGTGCTTTAATCGGCACACACTGTTGTCACAATGCTTTTATACACCATGCGCCATTTATATTTAATTAAAATCTTTTCCCCTAATACTGGTGCCACCGTAATGATAAGAGGTGGATGCTGTGCCCGTGTTACTTTACGCATTACATTTTCACACTGAATGTATTTAGCCTTTTTGTATAATCATGTCACATCACTACCGATTGCAATGGCGCATGTCCCAAAACATTTTAGAAATGCATATAATGGCTACGAAAGCTGCTCTACATGTCACATTGATGAAGGCTGGCCCACCAGCCGAAATTTATGTCAATATTAAAAGGGTTTCAACGTACGTCCTGCGTTCTCGCTTCCGCTTTTACTGCGGAGCCAGTGCGCTTCTTCCCCCGCTACGTCTATTCAAACCCCAAAGGCCCCAGCTGGAGTAATACAAGAACGAATGAATGAATGAATGAATGAACTTTATTTATAGTCTAGCAGTTTAACCGGGTAAGGTGGGAAAAGAGGGGATTAAGCCCTGTTCTTTCCCACTGTCCACTTTACACGCCTCCGTCGGGTATAAGGGAAACCCACGCTGAGGGAGGTGCTGCAGAGCCTGGCGCTGTCAGCCAATGCAGGGAGAAAACCGGTTTCTTGAATGTTGACCCTTCCGCTGTCCCCTTCAACCTGCCTAGAAAACGCGTTGCTTTGCTCGCACGCTGCACGCGTTTTGCACGTGTTTTTGAGAGTTTTGCGTAGCGCGTGGTTATGATGTATACGCTTCTATCCGCGTTTAATGGGATCGCCGCAATTGAGAATTTTTTCGTGGCAGCAATTTGGTAAAAAAGCAGCGTCTGCTCAGCCATGTAGCCGATGCGAAGCAAGTTGCAGCAGACGACGCCGCGCTTGTCAGAGCGACGTGCATTTAGCAAGTGAAAGACGACCCTGTTTACGACGTGAAGTTAGAGGTGAATGCAACTTTCTGTACGTTCATAATTATATACCTGTTTTATTTGGTTTGCTGTGTGTACTATTCACTATGTTTGTTACTGGATGCATGGGTCAGGCCACTTTTCGTGCTTCAGGTTAAGCGGTTCCTGCGCTGTGACTGCTATTAGTTGGGATACATTAATTTACTAGCACCCACCCGAGTTATCGTGGGGTATATACACAGCACTTCAAAAATATATCGTCTCTTTGGAGCTTCTTTCTGACCCACAACGAAAATTTACATCTATCTCGCGTGTCCTTCCTTGCATTATCACCGTTCTCATAGCGGGTACTTTGAGTTCACGAACAGCGTGCGTACCATCATGATGAGCGCCCAGCTTTCAGAGAAACTTTTTTGTGCGTGTCTAATCTGCAGGAGAAGCGCACATTGGTATAAAGGTATTTTATCTTGGTCACTAAATGCACCGTGTTGTGCCCCTGCACACTCAGTAACTACTAGTTCACTGTGTCTGCCAATTTACGTGCAATAACGGCTAATGCATTTTTTTCGTAGTTGTCGTGGTCGTGTCCACTCAAACGGGAGCTTCGCATCTCCAGTGGCAAAGGTAATTGTATCGCTGGCACCTCTAGCAATTCTAAATCACTTGAAAGTGTGTCATAGACATCGAGGAAAACAGATTTCTCTTCATTTTGCATTGCTGGGTCGTCTTGAGCAATACCTTGCGGCACAGCCTGCTCCACGGAATTCTGTGCTGATCTGGCTGCTCTCACAGAATGACGCTTCCACCTAAGCAAAATAAAGTTGTGGCAGGGATAAGATCGTGCCCTTCCCAACAACGTTCATACGTTGGAGTTTTTTTTATTCAGATATTTTACGGTGATCAACATTGAGCATATATATCTGTAGTGCGCCAGATAATAATTTTTTTATCATTTCCAAGCATAAAATGTACAAGAAGTCTGACAATGAGTATACGTTTATGGGTTTTCCGTGATTCTCTTAGTAACGCCCTACATTCACAAAATAAAACAAATACTGCATATGAAATAAAATTCTGTGAAAACATATACGATGACAAAATGTCCCATTAAAAAAAAACTAGCACTTGTGTCCATCTGTGTGCACAGAAACATTTTATACGAGAACTTCACGGAGATAGCTACGTATGAACAATTATTGATTAAACATTTTGCGTTGTCTGTTGCTTGAATCATTTTTACTTTGTATGAAAACTATCAAAAAAGCAATGTACTTGTTACTACCCGCGTTCCAATCTTATCCCTTAACTTTGGTGTTGTGAAAGTGTCATGTTTGTTCAAACCCCTTCTATTTTAGCTTTACTTGATAATTACGCATACGCGGAACGAATTCTCGCTGAGTTTGAAATCAGAAATCAAAAGCCTTCAGAAAATGCTTTAAAATGCATAGATAGCCATGAGGTTCACTGCCTATCATACCTCTCCGCCGTTTCTGGGTGAGGTGCCCGTTTATTGTAAGCCACTGGAAACACTGTTGGCACATAAGACGGGTGCAGACTTGAGTCATTTTTGCAGTTTCCCACAAAAAGTCTGCTACAAATCGTTCTTCAAGCTTTTGGCAACCACACACTTCTGTCGGCGCTGCGTAGATATAAAAATATATAACCACACATCACCAATGTATACCACATGTGTACACAGCTTCAACTACTACGTCCCCTATGATATCCCTATGAGTAGCAGCATAAACATATTTTTTCGCAATTCTTTATAATTGCTTTGAAGACGGAAGTTAGTAGTATTAAGGTAATTTATACATTTACGATGGGGATGCGCATCTCGCAGTAACTCGATAGATAAGAGGTACGGTGACGCAGGAATTAACACCCGTTATGATGAATGCATTGTGAGCACGCTAATTTTAATTAAAAAATTGTTTTCTTACTTTTTTGATGCACTGTATTAATCCATTCCTGTCGTCTGCTTGTTTCGTACCATCGGTTTGGGAGGCGGTAAAATTTCACTGGTGGAGTCGACCCCTTCGTGTTTGCATGGTTGTTGAGACAGTTGACGTCGCAGAAATAGTTCTTTCATTTCTGTTGAGGTGACATCGCGGAACGAGAGACGTTTCACGTGCAGCGCGCGCTTCGCGAATGCGTGGAAGCCAAAGGGAGCGGAAGGGTCGCTACACGCTACTATTGCGCGTTTTTTTTTTGGCAGGGGAAAGGCAAGCGCTGGCATCGCCGGGCAAACTTGAGCGGGCCTCCCCTATAGATAACGATAACACAGGCGTAGGATCACAGGGCTGGGGTACATACTTGTCAGTAACCTCAGAGTTATGGCCTGTATTTTGTCCAATGTTTTGTGTGGTGATGAATATTTGCGCCTGTTTAGTTTGTAATGTTGTGTAATGTTGTTGAATTTGGTCAGGCGATCATCCCACGACCACTCCAGTTGTTGTTGTTGTGTGGACAGTGCCATCACCCCACTCTCGAAGGTGAAGGCGGCCACCGAATCGGCCACTGCTCGGTGAGTGAAATCTCGAGCCGCAGTGTGGGCCGCCTGGTTACCTGCGAGTAGGACGCTGGTGTGAGCCGGGGTCCACAGAAAGAAGACATTCGCATTTTAAGTTTTGAGATACGAGGACGACGACGCCGAGGTCATCGCTCCTCGAAGCTCACCGCCGTCCTTGTTGTCATTACTTGATTGTAGTATCCGGGTGGCCAGACACGAGATGCGACCGCGCGCGAAGCCACGGACGGCAGGTTGCGAGTCGCTGATCACGACCGCAGCCTCTGGTGCTGCGACCAGTGCAAGAGCGATCGCCGGCTCTTCGGCAACCTCTGTGTGTTCCGTATGCACAGAGGCACTCGCGAGGCATTTGCCTGTGCGACTAACTACGGCGATAACGTGAGCACGCGTTCCCTCTGGTTATCGCGTGGCGTCCACGTACATCGCTTTGTTGCCATAGATTCTTTGGAGGTCGCTCGCTCTTCTGTTTTGGCGCCCGACGTGGTGTGTCGGGCGCATGTTGCTGAGGAGCGATGGGACGATGGGACGATGAGACGGTCGTGGACCGCGATAGAAACCATCGTATTGTGCAATGTTGTGAGCGTCGATCAGTTAGTCCAGTGTGTTATGCAGGCCCAGCTCGAAGAACATGTCGATGCTCGTGTTGACAGGTATGCCAACCGCCCTCTTGAAGGCCTTATGAGTCATGCAATCAACCTTGTTCCGTTCGGATGCCAGCCATTTTAGATAAGGGGCGACGAACGTTATGCGACTTATCGCGTACACCTGTACGAGGTGGATCGCACAGCTTTCCCGCATACCGTTGTGTCTGTTCGTTAAGCGGCGTGAGTCGAATCGTGTCGTCTACCGAACGTTTAAGTCTTCGAACTGTCTCACCGTTGTGACCGTTGGCCTGCAGATGTAGTCCCAATAACCTTATGTTCTCTACGCTCGGTTTGTGAACGCCGTCCCACCGTTAATACTCTGATTTATGATCTCCCTCCACCGGGAAGGACGGTTTTGTGGCCCCTTCTGG
The DNA here is from genome assembly GCA_013436015.1 of Rhipicephalus annulatus. Classification (NCBI taxonomy): domain Eukaryota; kingdom Metazoa; phylum Arthropoda; class Arachnida; order Ixodida; family Ixodidae; genus Rhipicephalus; species Rhipicephalus annulatus. The sequence goes on along the minus strand of WOVY01011863.1, from coordinate 75,439 downwards.
TGGGTCTGTATATCGATAGCTCGGACGTAGCCGCCGAACATTCGAGGCCCGTATCTCTCAAGAATAACTGCACCGCGTCCACGCCCATCTGCAGCATTCGCTTCACGTGGTCATAACATCCTCCTCCGGGGACCCAGATTGTGACATCCTCCGCGTAAAGGCTATCGAACTGTACACGACGCAGTCGTCTGCAAAGAGGCAAGTGCTAGAAAAGATGTTTGATGGATGGTCATTGATATAAATGAGAAAAATAGTGGTCTGACCACTTTACATTGTGGCACACCAGAGATTACAGAGGAACGGCTAGATCAGACAAAGTTAGCATGTACAAACTGTTCAAGATTACTAAGAATGCTTTGAATCTAATTTAAAAATTTGTATTATTGTTATCGTTTTAGCAGTAGTCGGTTATGTGGAACCTTATCGAAGGCTTCTGCAAAGGCTAAGAAGAGGGCGTCAGCAAGTGTACGTTTAAGTCAAGGTTGGAACTTATGTCGTACTAAAATAGAGCTAGTTGTGTGTCACATGTAGTTATTCAGCGAAAGCCAAGCTGACTGGATTGAAAGCAGTCATTGCTGGCTAAGAACATGACAATGTTAAAATAGATCACATGCTCCATTTTATTGGAGAAAACACTAGTAAAGGAAAAGGAACGACAGCTGCTTAAAAACACGGACATTCTTTTGGGGACTCGAACAATTTTACCAAATCTCCAGTCTTCCGGCACCCATCCCGATGATAGTGAGTGCTGAAAAATATGGCAAAATAGTGTACTAACAATTTTTAAGCATTTTTTCGCTGATACCATTGATGCCGCATGAAGATCAGATTTTAATGAGTCTATTAGTTTAGCACTGTTGTTTGGGCGCTAAGTGATGTCAGGAATCACACTGTGGTTGAAATTAAAGAATGAAGGCAAGTTGTCGACAGGTTCGACGGTAAACACAGAAGAGAAAAATCTGTTGAATTGTTGAACGGCCTCATGATCAGGAATTACATGCTTCCAATTGTGGTACAGTGCTAAACATTGGGAGTTGCTGGTGTTAATTGTGTTCCAGAATTTTTTTATGGTTATTGCTTAATACAGCGGGTAGTGTTTGTAAAAAAAATGATGTTTTTTTAGAAATATTTTTTTGCAGCGTAGTAGCTGTTGCCTGCGCATGTGCAATCGGACCGCTTTGCTTAAGCAAAGGAGCAATTATTTTTATTAATTAGGCGTTTTATAATGATGCTAAGCCACGGGGATCATTTTTCGCGGTTACAGTAGTTTTGGACGCAGTTCTAGTAATAGATTTAACTGGTTTTTTTTACAGTAGCCAATTTGCTACTAGAGAACGCTTTGAAAGTTCAATAAAAAAATAGCGAATTATTCGAGCTCCAAGTTTATAGCAGCATAATAGCCTTCAACATGGAGTGTTATATATTTTGTTGTTTTTGTTCGATGCTCTATGGTTTACAAAAGTATGTCGCATGGATTACTATGTGGTCACTGAGCCCTGCACCTGGGACACTTTTTCAGGCTCTCAAGTGAGAAGAAGGTCAATGATATGAAGAGATTTATCACTGTGACATGTAGGTTTACTGACCATTTGCGTTAGTGCAAAATTTAGATAAGAATTGTCAAAATCGCTCCGTATACATCTTCCGAATACACAAATGCTAAGGTAATCCACCATATTGCCGGAAAATTGAAGTCGCCAGAAAGCAGCATCGCACACTGTCGATATGTCGATAACATTCAGTTATGGAGCGGATAGCCTCGTGGAATTCGGGTACAAAAAAGTGGTCGCCACCAGGGGGACATTAACAAACACAGAATATTGTTAGAAAATAAGTGGCATTACGTAGAACAAACAATATTCCTAAGTATGAGAGAGTTTGAGTTTCGATACAGTGAAGATCTTTATGGCTTCCTATTAGTACGCCAACACCACGTTTATTAGTACGATGTCGAGAAAATACGCGGAAATCTGGAAAAAGTTGTAGCAACTTGGTTTCGGTAATTGAAGGTCTGAGCCATGTCTCTGTATTTGCGAAGAAATCTCACTTTTTGTGTTAATTAGCCATTGAAGAGCATCTGCTTTAGGAAGAATCCTTCTTCTGTAGGTACATAGGAACGAGGACGACTTTCTCTGCGGATTTGAATGGCTGGAGCTTATGCGCCTAAAGGGTGTTGTACAACCTTTTGAGCATTGTGGTCGTATCCGAAGGTATGAATACACATGATTAGCTTGTCATGCTGCAGTTTAAATGATTGCTGTAAGGCTCCTTCAAATTTAGCAAAATATTTTATGTTTTGCAGTTTTTAGGAGAAGAAATGTTTAGAAATTCAGAAACCAGAGCCTTTCGGTTTACGGGCACATGACAGAACTTAAGTGTTAAAGTGAGTGAATCTAACGATGATTGGAGAGCTTTTGTTTAAGTTGTACGTTCCCAATATATGGGCTCTCTAGGCTTGCATAAGCTCAATAGTGGTGTTCAATGCTTTGCTGCTGAATTGCAGCACTGATGGCTCGGATTCTGCCCATGTTCGACGCTCGCGATCAATGAAACCAAAACAATCTACGATTAAAACAGTGTGTGCGGTCTTGAAAGCCATCCAACCTCTCTCCGATTTCCGGTATATATTTCGATTTTTTATCAGAGAGTGCTCGGGTATCATTAATTTGCTTTGTTATAACAAATATTCATTTGCAATCAATTTCTGTTTTATTGAGTCTTTTGTTGATTTGTTTGGATAGCGCGGTCATGCTGGGATGACGTCTACTGAATCAATGTAAGTTTTTGCAGCAATAAAGCTTGACCAGACAGGTGTCCTTTAAGAACCAGAAGAAAGCCACCGGTTACCTGCGTCTCTCCAGAAGGAGTGTTAGGGCCTGGGTTCAGTTCTAATTCACCTGACAAGGCCAATATCTGCTTGATCACAAGTGCACAATCAACTGCAATATCTAAACAGCCCTTTGGGCTTAGCAACAAAGGAAGGCCGCATAAAGGGTGCGATGTGCGTGTAATGAATTTTGATTTTCTTACCTGCAATACGAAAAGGTATCGCAGGTGTGTTGCCGTGACCGTGGCTGCGGTGTTGTCAAAACCCAATCGGGGTCGGGCCGAGCCTGCATGCACATAATGGGTTTCGGTGGTGAGCTGGACGTGATCCCAGGATGAGCTGTTGTTGTGGTCACGTGAGCTGATATCGATGTCTGGTGCACTGGTTTGAGTAGTGGGCGTTCCGGAAAACTTGGCGGATCCAGTGTTCGCTGGCAGTGCGCTTGAACAGGCGAGTTCAGACTATGTGCAGCACGCACCACACCGGGAGCAAGAAGGCCAGGTTGCACTTGGCCGGTGGGTGACCAGGTAGTACGTGGCCGCATGGAGTACCGCGGGACCATAACAGTGCCTGTAATACAAAAAGGAGTCGCATGTGAGTTGCCGTCACCATGGTTGCAGTGTTGCCATGCAACGAAGTGTATCCCGTCTATTTTCAGCCATCTTCGTTCATAGTGAAATAAATCGTGCAGGTAAGTGATAAGCCGATAAGTAGCTATTGAGGCGTCATATTTCTCAAAACATTTCAGCGTTGCCTAGAGGGCGCTTTGAAGATTGGGCACCTAAGTGGAACTGTGTCATGCTGTATACTTTTATATAATTTTACTGGTTTGACCAATTACAATGAAACAATTTTTCACTAAATCTCAAGGCGCCGAACCTTCAAGAATTTGATAGTTCATTCAGTTTATATCAACTTTCTTTCATTTTAACTCTGGCGAAAGATTCCAATATGCTGCGTGTTTGGTGTTTTTTACAAGAAGCACAATTTTTTTTCTTTCGGAGGTAATGTATCTATATTTTCTGTCCTATATGTTTCTTTATCATGCAAATGAACTACTTTGAGAGCAAATGAATCAGAAACATTACCTGAATTTTGAGAGAAGGTTGCAAAAAATAGCATTTTCACTTATATTGTGGCGTAAACTTCAAAGAGTAGCGTTGCCAGTAAAAACATGACTTATATATTGTTGCACAGTATGGTTCGTAAGTAAAAGCTGTAGAAAGTCTCGGAAGAGTATATTTTCTTTTTAGGCAAAGCATTCATCTGAACAACGAAAAGGTAGTACAAAGCGTGTCATTGCCGCACCTTCACTGCACAGCACGTCAGTGGGAGGTTCCAACTGGGGTTTTCGGCAGCGAGTACTGCGTGTGATACAACTGCTTGTCACTTTTTTTAGTAATACTGCTGCATAGAACGCCAAAAAAGGGCAATAGTATAGTTTTATGAATAGTAAATTCTTCCGTGGACCATTAAAGGGCAGGTCGTTTCAACCGCTTCTCAATCCCAAGTGGCACATGCAGTCGACGGCTTGCAAGACAGTAATCGGGCGTTGTATTTGGCTTTTGATAAATGAAACACATGCTCTTAATAATAGATGACGACATAAGTATAGCATAGTTTACCTAAGCGTAGTTTATGGTTCAGGTATAGTTCATTACGTGATGGCTTACGGCTGGTCTGCATGATGAAATGATGTATTCTAGGTGTACACATTGAAGATGATTCGCTATCCTGACCGCAAATGACACGTCTGTTCCCATTTATGCGGGGACGTCTACATTTTCGTCCCCCTCTTTATTTATAGTCCGAAGGTGCTGAAAATGTTTTAATTAAAAGGTGCTCCTCACATTTTCAACAGCCTAGGACCAGGAAGAAAAAGATGAATGACACGTTCCTATGAAACCGAAAATGGGAAATTATGGGTATATATATATATATATATATATATATATATATATGCAACAAAAGAAAGAAGCCTTGCTACAGGAGCGAAAGTGCTTCAGATTCACCAGACCTCACCACAATATGAGGTGGACTAGAACATCTACGCTTCAAAGTACCTCGAAGAACGAATGAAACTCCTGTGAGGTGACTGAACATTACACGGAAGATTGCAGAAGAAGCATTGCTATGCAAAAAAAGAAAGAAGCCTTGCAACAGGAGCGAAAGTGCTTCAGATGCACCAGACCTCACCACACGGCGAAGATATACCGCGCTAACGTACGCTGCAAAACATGCAAGGAAAGGCACGCGACATCCATGTGCTTCCACGACATGCACGACTTTTAGCTCTCCTGGCCGTTCCGATAATGGTATTGATACCAAACTTCGTATGGCATAACAAGACTATTGAGAAAACATATTTGATTAGTCATAACAAGAAAATCTTGATATGTGTCACACATGTCCCGTTAATTAGGGAGGCTATCGCCGGGCTAATTCCAAGAGCCGAAGTGTCGGCCCCCCCGAACCGCACCACGAAAGCGTGGACAATTTAGAAGTGGTCCTTTTGGGCGCGCCAGCGGACGCCGGCTGTGGCCCAAGGAACAAGTCAGAGCCGAGAGTTGATAAACAAACAAATTATATTCTCAATAATGGCAAATTGAAAACAATACACAAAAATGCACACTCCACAATAGTTGCATACAATATGTCACCAATCAAACAAATCAATCAACGTACTACACAATACAATCAGCCACACTTGAAACAACGGACACGGACAACAATACGCACTACAATGCAGTCGCATGCATTGAACAACCAAGACACTTAAAGACTAAAGAGATAGAAAACCTATTCAGTCCAAAGTTCTTGGAACCAAAGTTTGAATGATACTCTTTCGAGAATCACTCACTCAAAGTCCAGCGTTGTTGTCGTTCCGCAGTCCTCGAAGTTTCTCTTCTAGGAAACCTCCCGTCTTCAATTGGCCACTCTTCAAACTTCAGCTTCTTCGCCGGAACACGTCGGCTTCACACCCGCAGCTGTTGCCACGCGTCTTCGCTCGATAGCGGTAAACACACGCTCTTGCCTGTAGCCCGAGCCTTCACCCCTCAGGTGGAAATCCTCTTCATCTCCGGCTTCGTCCCTACCGGACCAAAACCTTCGCAGACTACACGGCGGAATCCCTACGCGCTCTGGCGCTCAGTTCCGTCTCCTCCTGATCTCACATCTCGGCTGCTCGGTTAAATACCTTGCGCGCGACATTCCAGACGCTTCTCGTCATTTCGTCGGCGCGATACGCAGCGAAGGCTGCGAAGAGGGCGAGACGGTTCGAAAACCCTCCGCGTCACATAACTCAACTCGGCGTGGCCCCGCCCCCTTCGTTCTAGAAAAATGGCGGGCTTGCTGGGCCGCCGATGTGGGGTGAGGAGGTTCGTCTGCGAAAACATGCTTCTGCGGGGAGAGCGCGCGCCCGGGAGCCTTGGATGTTTGTTTTCTTTTTTTTTCTTTTGACCTCGCGGCGTTTCTCCCGCCCGTTGTCGCAAGAATTTGGCGGCGCGCTCTTTTTTAGCGCTCGTTCTGTGACACTGCCCCCCACTTTAAGAATATTATCTCATAATATTCAAAACCACACAAACGAGCGCGAACAGTCACCACACATTCTCACAGACTGTAACACAATCCGTCGCTCATGACAATTCACATTCACAATATATCACTCAATACGATTGGACATTGTAATTCAATTACACAACACGTGAAATATAGCCACAGGTACATGCCTACAACACTTCATCACACATTCCAAACAATACAAACGTACAAAGTTCTGTCTATACAACAATTATACAACACTATACATCACATCATCGCACAGAACACTGACTCGCTCGACATACACTTGAGACACAGGATAACAAGAACACTAACACAACATATGTCACTCAGCCCTGCCAAACACATTCTGATTCCACCTCAGCACCTATCCTGTGTGTTTCGAGCTGCGCTTGCGTCCTTTCTTGCGGTGCTCGCTCGATCTCTTCTTGTGTTTCCACGTTCTTTTTCGGCGAGCCCTTTCCAACGACGATATCTGAGGCGTCGTCTCAGCCATCGTTGTCTCTTCCGACACCGTTAACGCGTCATTACATTCGACGGGTCCTGTCTGTTTATTTACCCGCTTGATAATGCCTCTACATTTTGCCCGGCTGGCCAACTCCATCTCCTTTACACTGTCGGTCGGTTGAGGTCGTGCCGACGTAAGTCCAGTTGCTCGGCCCGTGAACTCATTCAACACGATCATCTTCTCATTCGCTGTCTCTTGGGCCGCGGCTTCACCTTGGGCTCTAGTGAGATCCGTCACGGGCTGTTCCTCCACTGTATCTCGCGGTCGCTGGGTTGGCGAGGGCTCTATCTTAGGGTCTTCTCCCAAACATTCCGGATCATTCGGTCCTCGCGCCCCGTCGATGTTTCCGATGACAAGGTCGTAAAGGGGGGTCGTCATACATAGAGCGGTAACTTTCCCGCTGAAGTACGGGGTTTCCACCTCAATCTCTGCTTCGGGAAGCATCCGAACTGTACGGTCAATTAGGCAAACCGGTTTCGTTTTGCCTGTTAACTCACCTTCCCGTACCAAATTTCTCCGCACGATAACAGTGGAACTGCTGGTATCTCTTAACACCGTAACCTTTTTGCCCGCAACTTTTCCAGGCCGCGCTGGCATTCCCTTCGTAACACCGGTTGGCTGTTTTGACAGTACAGCACCCACAATAGGAATTTTCTCCCCATTTTTCAATTCTACGAATCCGTCGGTGACGGCATTATTATCGGATTTCGGTGCTGCTTGCACACAGGATACCTGGTGAGTTTGACTCGCTCCGTTTCCACATACATCTGCTTTGTGCCCAGTCTGACCACACTTGAAACATTTCACTACCGTAGGGCTCGTAAAGATCGTTCGACAGTTTTTCGCGCGATGACCCACTCGGTTACACAGAAAACATCGCTGAATGCTCTCTAGTGCACGCTTCTTTTCTTCGGGAGCCAATTTCTTCGAATCATCGGGACAATCCTTCTTGACCTTGGCCAAATTAGTGCCACCTTGCGCTTCTAAGAATTCATCAGCCAATTCAAGCATGTCTTCAAGTGAGTCAACCTTCCTCTCTTTTAAGTACAGTGACAGGCTTGGGTGGCAACTAGTAAGAAATTGTTCTCTAATTAGCAGCTCTCTAAACTCATCGTACTCCTGTGCTGTCCCTGAAAGTTCAATCCATCTGTCGAAATAATGGCAAAGTCGGGCGGCATACTGCGTAGCCGTCTCCCCATCAGCTGGCTTTCCTGTCCTAAATCTGTCCCGGAATTCTTCCACGGTAAATTTAAATCGCTTCAGCAAAGCAGCTTTCACCTTTGCATAGTTGGCTGCATCAGTCGGCGTCAGCCTACCGTACACACTGAGCGCTTCACCACTCAAGCAAGTACTCAAAGCAGTTGCCCATTGATGTTCCGGCCAATTCTGGCTCTTCGCAATCGTCTCAAATCGGTGCAGGTACGCGTCAAGGTCGTCCTTCCTTTCATCAAACGCTACGAGCAGCTTGCTTGGGTTCAAGCGGAAGCCGTGATCTTCCCGTTCGCTGCTTTCAACTCTAGCTTGGACGGGAGTTTCGCTTCGCTGTTGCAAACGGAGCCGCTCGAGTTCCATCTCGTGCTGCCGCTGCCGTTCCCTTTCAGCCATCTCCGCTTCTCTTTCTTCTCTCGCCCTTTCGGCTGCCAACTTTTCTCTCTCCAGCTCCAACTTCAATTGCTGCTCTCTTTCTTCCTTCAGCTGTCGCTCTTTTGCCTCTCTTTCTTCTTTCAGCTGTCACTCCTTTGCTTCTCTTTCTTCTTTCAGCTGTCGCTCCTTTGCTTCTCTTTCTTCTCTCGCCCTTTCAGCGGCCAGCCTTTCTCTCTCCAACTCAGCTTCTTTTTCCGCTTTGGCTCTTTCGACCGCCAACCTCTCTCGTTCCAACTCAGCTGTTTTTTCTTCCTTGTCTCTCTCAGCTGCCAACCTTTCTCTCTCCACCGCCTCTTTCTCCTTCTGGCTTACCCATTTCCGTAGTTCGGCGCCGGAAAGACCCATCTTCTCACCAAGCGCAACTAACTTTTCGAGATCCATTGTGTCTCGCAACTCGCAAATAAAACCTTGCCGCGTGCAAATAGTAACTGCCTAAATCAGTCTATCGGAACACTCCCCTGCACTCGTTAACGAGAACACAGAGCAACACACAAAATCGTTCCGATAGCACTATCAACAACTCGAGGCTCTTTCTTACTACTTGGACACACTGTGCACCAAAAGGTCCTGTTTCGCGGACGCCAGATTAATTGTCACACATGTCCCGTTAATTAGGGAGGCTATCGCCGGGCTAATTCCAAGAGCCGAAGTATCGGCCCCCTCGAACCGCACCACGAAAGCGTGGACAATTTAGAAGTGGTCCTTTTTGGCGCGCCAGCGGACGCCGGCTGTGGCCCAAAGAACAAGTCAGAGCCGAGAGTTGATAAACAAACAAATTATATTCACAATAATGGCAGATCGAAAACAATACACAAAAATGCACACTCCACAATAGTTGCATACAATATGTCACCAATCAAACAAATCAATCAACGTACTACACAATACAATCAGCCACACTTGAAACAACGGACACGGACAACAATACGCACTACAATGCAGTCGCATGCATTGAACAACCAAGACACTTAAAGACTAAAGAGATAGAAAACCTATTCAGTCCAAAGTTCTTGGAACCAAAGTTTGAATGATACTCTTTCGAGAATCACTCACTCAAAGTCCAGCGTTGTTGTCGTTCCGCAGTCCTCGAAGTTTCTCTTCCAGGAAACCTCCCGTCTTCAATTGGCCACTCTTCAAACTTCAACTTCTTCGCCGGAACACGTCGGCTTCACACCAGCAACTGTTGCCACGCGTCTTCGCTCGATAGCGGTAAACACACGCTCTTGCCTGCAGCCCGAGCCTTCACCCCTTAGGTGGAAATCCTCTTCATCTCCGGCTTCGTCCCTACCGGACGAAAACCTTCGCCGACTACACGGCGGAATCCCTACGCGCTCTGGCGCTCAGTTCCGTCTCCTCCTGATCTCACATCTCGGCTGCTCGGTTAAATACCTTGCGCGCGACATTCCAGACGCTTCTCGTCATTTCGTCGGCGCGATACGCAGCGAAGGCTGCGAAGAGGGCGAGACGGTTGGAAAACCATCCGCGTCGCATGACTCAACTCGGCGTGGCCCCGCCCCATTCGTTCTAGAAAAATCGCGGGCTTGCTGGGCCGCCGATGTGGGGTGAGGAGGTTCGTCTGCGAAGCCATGCTTCTGCGGGGAGAGCGCGCGCCCGGGAGCCTTGGATGTTTGTTTTCTTTTTTTTCTTTTGACCTCGCGGCGTTTCTCCCGCCCGTTGTCGCAAGAATTTGGCGGCGCGCTCTTTTTTAGCGCTCGTTCTGTGATAATATGTATATAATGAATGTCATGTGATTTACATTTCATAGTCCTGCTCATGTTGCGGTGGTTCCGTTCACATGAAATACTGCAAAACTTCTATGCTGTGACATTATTGCGTAGTGAACACAAGCGACAGACCCTAACATGGAAATCATGACATGCGTGTCATGTACCAACGTGACAACATGCCACGCTCATAGTGCGCTCGCGGCCTTTTCACTAGCGTCACATATACCGAATTTGGTAAAACAGAAGGTGAATGCATAACGAAGGTATGTGACTGGTGCGAACGTGATAATCATGAGATTCGTGTCATGTAACATTATGACTACATGCCACGCTCATCATGCACTGGCTGCCGTTTCACCAGCTTCACTTACACCGAATTTAGTATTACGGGACGTGAATGCAAGACGAAGGTATGATACTGGTGCAAATAAGATGCGTGTCATATATAATATGCCTACAAGCTACGCTCATGATACGATCGTGGCCGTTTCTAGCTTCACATGTAGCAAACTCGGTGTAACGCAACACGAACAGATGACATAGGTAAATGACACATACAAAGATGATAATCACGACGTGCGTGTCATGTAACAACATGACTACATACCACACTCACGATGCGCTCTCGGCCTTTTCGCTAGCTTCACACATGCCAAATTTGGTATTGCGTTACGTCAATGAAAGACGAAGATATGTGACTGGTGCGAACATGATAATCATGAGATGCTTGTCATGTAACAACATGACTACATGCCATGCTTATCATGCGCTGGTGGTCATTTCTCTAGCTTCACATGTACCATATTCGGTATTACGCAACGGGAACGGATGACATAGGCAAATGACACATTCAAACATGATAATCATGACATGCGTACTCCATGACATGTTGTTACATGAGTACATGCTACTACTCATGTAACAACATGATTACATGCCACACTCATGACACACTCGCAGCCGTTTAGCTAGCTTGACATATGCCAAATTAGGTATTACGTGACGTCAATGGATGACGTAGGTATGTGATTGGTGCAAACATGATAATCATGAGATTCGTTTTGTTTGAGTACATGGCTGCATGCTACAGTCAAGGCGCCAATTCATTTTGACGTGACGCGGTGCGCGTGCTCGCCTGCGTGCATTTCGTCGCGTCACACCGGCGTTGCCACGCCAGGCGCCGGTCTGGCCATATACTCGCAGGTGCGTGACACGCTGCGTTGCTTTAACGAGGCGCGTTTGGCGTCCCTTCGTCATAAAAGATGGAGACGTAGTGTTGTCTGCGTAACGCATCGGCACCAAAGCAGCATGTCGCATTTCGCACCAGTTGCGACCGGCGGACGCTGGTCTCGCCGGTCGCACGTGGCGTCACATGATAGAGTGCTCGCGTTTTGCTAACGTAGCGTCGCTATGCCCAGCGTGCGCACGTGTCAACGCTACATTGGAGCATATTGGGGCCTTCATGATGTGCTCGCGGCCGTTTCGCTAGCGTCACATATACCAAATTTGATGTTACGTGACGTCAATGCATGACGAAATATATGACTGGTGCAGACGTGATAATTCTGACACGCGTGTCATGTAAGAATATGACAACATACCACGCTCGTAGCGTCCTCACGGCCGTTTCGTTAGCTACACGTATAATGAAATTGGTATCACGTGACGTGAATGGATGACGAAGGTAAGCGACAGATCTAAACACGATAATCATGACACGAATTTACGTACGGCATCGTTCACCTCCACCTTGAAACGTTGTGTTGATTCTAAAGTGACATATCAACGTTTCCAGTTTGTGCTTCGCATGTCATCCATTCCCACTGTACGGGAAATCTGCCATTTCTTTAACACTTCCACATTTAAATCACGTATGTCAGTTCTAGACCCTCCTGGGTGGCTATAAGTACACTGGTGGCACATTTCTGGCTGCCGCAGCCCGTGAAATACGTATGTACGCCACACATGTCTTGCGGAAAGATTTTGACGCCGAACGCGATCATATTTTTCAAAATGTTCATGTCATGACCAGCCAGGCATACTAGTTTTGGTCAACCACAAGTTAAAGAGGTGATCACAAAAGCACATAGACGTAGAAGGACAGACAGACAGACAGACAGATAAATAGATAGATAGATAGATAGATAGATAGATAGATAGATAGATAAAAACACCCAATGGTTTTGCAGTACACAAATTGTTGCTTGTTATTAAAAAAGCGACACCATGTGGCGGCACTATTGTGCCACGTACACGAACTTTGCCGTCATTTTAGATCATAGTCTATGTTTGCAGGTAAACACGAAGGTCAGATTACACCACAAACTACGCGCACGCAGATAAATACTTTGTACTGGTGCATTCACATGACCTCAACTAGGTTTTCACGTATCTTGTATGGTCGTGCTGGTCGAGTAACTTCTATAATTAAAAATAATGTTGCTCACTGAGGGTGGTGTTAGAAATCAAATTTAAATGACAAACACAACATATTACGTGTTGTTTTTTTCGTGAGTCAGTACAAAAGATGAAATATAGATCCATCAAGACTGCAATGTGGCGCATATACAATTCTGGCTAAGCATACTGGCCTACATAGAACTTTAGTAGTGTACTGAAAAAGCAGCACTGAAATGTGGCTAATAAACATCTAACATTTGGCTTCTAAATTGATAGCGTTGAATCAAGAGAATCATGAGCGTATGACAATAATCCTGAATTATTGCAGCAGCTCCATGAACTACTTATTTCCAAACAAATTCTCGCTCAGCAATAAATAGCGCGCCTTTGGAAAGTACCCGCACCATATAAACATTGTGTAATGACATTGAGAAATCACCCTTCCTATGCAACACCAGCACGCCTTTCAGAGCATTAGCGAGGTTTGTGTCATTCGTAAGGCCCCTTTGAAAATAAAAGTAACAGATGTTTGCTTTGCCACGCTGGCGTCGTGCGCTGAATTACTAATGAACTCTGGCTTAGAATGCCAGTCAAAACTACGAATGAACGCGTCATGAAGTGGCGTACAGCGGACGCCATGGCCCAGTGGGAGTGCGATAATGAGCATCTGTGTTCACCGTCCAATATTTTTTCGGCTTACACGCATCTTTTAGGGGCGAAGCTACTTAGGCCGTGGGTCTGTACATGCATGTTTCTCTTGTTACGTGACCGCTCAGGTCTGTGATTCACTCAGCAGGTCTTGAAGGACAGACAGATGGACAGACAGACACAGACAGGCAGGCAGGCAGATGATTCACCTATAAAACTCTCCGAGACTTCGCCCCACTCATCATCATTCCCTCCGAGTATATGCTGTATTTTTTATCTGCACCTGTATAACATGCTTACTGACATAAGCTTCCTTTTTAGTACGGGCTTGCATTACAGCTGTACTCCATTTGCTTAGTGTACGTTTCATTATATGTGTGTTGTGGGATGACAACGTTATCACTAGACTTGGGCCTGTAATGTCGCAGAAAAAACCGTTGCATAATGTTGGACATAACACAAATATATGAGCCAAATGGTATATTATACCACAGCCAGCGCAGGTGACAGTGTAAAGCATAGATATTCGCATATGTGCTGCCCTGCATGGGCACTGGGCAATCGGCACTCCGCTCGCCAGCATATGTCAGCACATGCGCAATGCTGGCGCGTGCGCATTTACAAGGTAAGGGCACATGCGGGTTGTTGCTGGTAGGAGTCTGTTCGGGCGGTACGCGATGGTAGGTGAGCAAAATGCGTAACTTTGAGACCGGGTGTTCATTCTTTTCTAATCGGTGCTACACAGAGCAAGGACAAGATTTGTAGGAGGAATTACTTACTAAGGACGCCAAATTATTTATATTAATATAAGCAATCTTACGGGTGCATCAGAGTTCTTAGATTCGCTATCATCTCTTGTGTCGAGTAAGTAAGGTGAAGAGTGAAGTATTGACGCGAAAACGCCACTGCCAAAAAAGAGTTAGAGGAAATGCACTGGAGAATTTCGTTGGTTGACCAGAAAATAACTATTGACGTATTCAACTTAGCTGATTTGATGAAAGCGTGAGTGAAAGGCAAACAGGCTAAACCTATATATTAGTATGTGCAGTTTTACTTCTCAAAGTCACGGTTTATCTTTTGTTCTATGACATTCAATGACATCGCACAGTACACGGCCGACTCTCATTTCGCCACCATCGCAATGCGACCAATGTGACCGGGAACGAACTTGCGGCCTTCGCGTGAGCAGACGAGCACCCTAGCTACTAATTTACAGAGGCGGACGAAGATTAAGGTTAGGGGAATGCAGACTAGGTGGGAGGCCTCTACAAAATCAAACACGTATTATTAGAAGCGCGAAACCAATATGTTAACTCCTATACCGCTCAAAGAACCTGAATACAAAAAGTGAAAAGGAAGTGTATTTTAGGCTAGCAAACGACCAGTGTGAGAACGGCCGTTCCTACTCTTACCTCTAACTCTTCGTGTGGAGTTCACCACGGATTCATCAAGTTGGATAATCAATGAGATTGTGATACTTCCAGACATTTTTGTTTACTTTTTGTTATATCTTGGAGTAGCTATATTGACTTTAATTTATTGAAAAAAGTTCAACAAAATAAGATTCATAAATAAGGTGCGCTTAAACATTTGAATGAGCGGCACAATTACACCTGCATAGTGAGGTTAACCTCGCAGAAGATGTTCCCAGAAACGCAGGCATTTGAAAAGCGATTTCACCTAATGTAAGCGCTATAGGTTGCGATTACTATTATATAAATGAACAAAAAAAACAAGCATCTATCTTGTCATGCCCTCCGCACAGGTCACACTTTCTGTAGCTCACAATTTTGAGCCTGACAACCAGGCGAAATGGGCATCTCTTTTCCTAGACAAGCTTACTAATCCACTTGACGTAACCAAGAAACTCTAAACAGCTTACATCATGTACATAGGTAGAGAGAATCAGCAAAAGAATGTAGAACAGGTAGCAATAATAAATACTGAGCCCGCATAGCCCCGACGTAGACTGACGCGTTTATAGCCACTTTATGTCACTGGTGAAGAGATACACTATAAAAATGGCAGCACATCCACGGAGTGAATGATGGAGAGTGGGGCGAAGCATTCGTCCGTCCATGCGTCCGTCTGTGTGACCGTCCATGCGTCTGTTTGTGCACCCGTCTCTGCGTTCTTTCGTGCATCCGCCCCTGCGTCCGTTCATGCGTCCATCCATGCATCTGTTTGTGTGTCCGTTCGTTCATTTATTCAACCCTCCAAGTCCCACCATCTCGCATCTTTTTATCATATATTCCCCATATAGAAGCACCGCCATCCAGCGGACATTCCAAGGACTAAACGAGAGTTGGCACACGCACACTTTCTTACGGCCTGCGCTTTGGGTCCACTTCCCACCTTTAACCACCTCGAGTTCATGGTATAGTCTAGTTCACTGTATTCATGGCACGGCGACCAAACGCTCGCTAAACCTTTCGAAAACCAAGGAGGTTACGCCCAGCGAGTATAACGTAGCAACCTTTCCCTGTCAGATAGGGCTCAATTTACATGCCAATGGCTGCTAATGAGAAATGAGAGACAGGAGAATTCGGCTTTTACTTTCTTACGGCTTGCGCTTCGTATCTACTTCTCATTTTTAACCACCTTGAGTTCATTCATGGTATATACAAGTTCATTGTATTCATGGCACTGCGGCTCAACGCTCGCTAAACCTTTCTAAAGCTAAGGAGGTTACACCCAGCGACTATAATGTAGCATCCCTTTCTTGTCCGATAGTGCTCAATGTACATGCCAATGGCTGCTAATGGGGATCGCAGCGTGCGCGTTGACTAAAAGCCGAATGCTCATGTCTCTCATTCCCCATTAGCAGCCATTGGCATGTACATTGAGCACTATTTTTTATTGTTAAACAACGCACAGAAGAAATCTCTCACTGGCACCACCATGGAGGTCAAGTGTTATACCTATTTCGAATATGTGCCACTGGTGGTTACATACGAGGGACGCCCAAGCCACGCCATAAGGAGCTTCGCCCCTAAAAACATCGTGCAGTTCCACAAACCTGGACATCGACGTCATTCGAAGAATGCGGAAGAGAGTTAACCACGTTGCAATTTTTAGGGGCGAAGCTCCTTATGGCGTGGCTTGGGCGTCCCTCGTATGTAGCCACCAGTGGCACATACCCGAAATAGGTATAACACTTGACCTCCAAGGTGGTGCCAGTGAGAGATTTCTTCTGTGCGTTGTTTAACAATAAAAAATAGTGCTCAATGTACATGCCAATGGCTGCTAATGGGGAATGAGAGACATGAGCATTCGGCTTTTAGTCAACGCGCACGCTGCGATCCCCATTAGCAGCCATTGGCATGTACATTGAGCACTATCGGACAAGGAAGGGATGCTACATTATACTCGCTGGGTGTAACCTCCTTAGCTTTAGAAAGGTTTAGCGAGCGTTGGGCCGCAGTGCCATGGATACAATGAACTTGTATATACCATGAATGAACTCAAGGTGGTTAAAAATGAGAAGTAGATACGAAGCGCAAGCCGTAAGAAAGTAAAAGCCGAATTCTCCTGTCTCTCATTTCTCATTAGCAGCCATTGGCATGTAAATTGAGCCCTATCTGACAGGGAAAGGTTGCTACGTTATACTCGCTGGGCGTAATCTCCTTGGTTTTCGAAAGGTTTAGCGAGCGTTTGGTCGCAGTGCCATGAATACAGTGAACTAGAATATACCATGAACTCGAGGTGGTTAAAGGTGGGAAGTGGACCCAAAGCGCAGGCCGTAGGAAAGTGTGCGTGTGCCACCCCTCGTTTAGTCCTTGGAATGTCCGCTGGATGGCGGTGCTTCTATATGGGGAATATATGATAAAAAGATGCGAGATGGTGGGACTTGGAGTGTTGAATAGATGAACGAACGGACACACAAACAAATGCATGGATGGACGCATGAACGGACGCAGGGGCGGATGCACGAAGGAACGCAGGGACGGGCGCAAAAACAGACGCATGGACGGTCACACAGACGGACGCATGGACGGACGAATGCTTCGCCCCACTCTCCATCATTCACTCCGTGGATATGCTGCCATTTGTTTTAATTGAGCGACACGTCATGAAATGACGCTAATTGCAAGTAAATGTTGCACGCACAGACATATGCTGAAAAATTCAGATGTTTACATAACCAGTTGTTTGCGCTTGCACAATGATGTGCACTGCAACAGGTGTATTAGCAACACCACAAGATGATATGAAGCGCTCATGCTTGCGAAGATGCTGGCTCGGGACACTGCTACAAAAGTCTACTTCAGTGCAGGGCATTTAACCACAATGAACGTTAACCCGACGTGATGGCTGTCTGTAAAAATGAGTACATTTGTAATGTTTATAAAATGGCGTAGGCAGCTCTGCAACCACTATTAACGTTTCGCGAAAATTAGCGTCTATTTGAAAATCACTTCCAAGAATTGGCGTAGCTTTATGGTAAAATGCTTCACTGCCACGCAGAATTATTGGGTTCGATTTCTACGAGGACCATTAAACTTATTTGCATTCGTCATGGGGTCAACACTGCCTCTGTCGGGTTTTTTTTAACACTGACATTTATTCTATGCCTTTGTTGGGTCGACGCTACCCATGTCGGGAATTGCTTAACGCTCGCGCGTTAAAATTTTCTATGTGTGTTCTCGTAACAAGTGTGTTCTCGTAAGCAAGCGCAAACACGAAACAACTAAACGAAGTCGATATGACAAAGGAGACCAAGTCTCGCGCACCAAGGCCCTCTAAATCTTGCCTGCATGCTGCGCCCTCTCTGAGTAACAAGTGGAACAACAACAACAAAAAAACATGGCCTCTGTAATGGCAAGCATGTGGCAAGCGTTTGCTTTCTCGAAGGCTCCAAGAAAAACAAAATTATCTGTGGCAGCGGTCGAGAGATGGCGCAGCCTAGAGATGCCGTTGCCATTCTATGCATGGTTTTGGGTATTAGTTTTCCCGGAAACCTGATAAGCTCTGAGGAAAGAAGACGAAGTTTTTCCTGAGTGGAACGCTGGTTTCAGTCTCTGTTATTTTTTTCTCGTTTTCTTTGGTGCTAGTGGAAGACGCCGCTCTTCTGCCTGCGGAAATGGACGTAGAATCACCAGGGCCTCCACTTATACGTTCCGCGTCGTCTGTGGCCACTCTAAGAAAGCGCTCCGGCCACCCAAGTGACGTCGACAGTGAGGACACGCTCATGTACTCTACTGCCAGTGATGGGAGCTCCGATGAAAGTGACTTTGTGCCTGTGGCAAGACACAAGGCGAAGAGGAGGCTTGCTCTTCGCCTTGTGTCTTGCCACACACCATAAAAAATGCACCATAAAAATGAAAGTCACCATGTGTTAGTGCACCATAAAAAATGAAAGTCATTTTTTATCTGGTGCACTAACACAAAAAACGGCAACGAGACTACAGGATACTATATCATCATTTCAAGCAGTAGTACCAGAATTTAAACAGTGGAAACCTTCAAAACCACCTTGGACGCTGCCACTTCTCAACGTTATCCGTGAAATAGACGGCATAGAGAAGAAAGCAGCCATGGCACCTCTAGTAGCAGCACAGTTGGTACTTCATCAGCTTCATGTAATGCATAATGAAAAAACGAAGATATATACAGATGGATCATCCACAGAAGAAGCGTCAGCCTGTGCGGTCTTTATACCAGAAATTCAGGAAAAAAAGATGTACAAAGTATCGCACAAATCTTCATCGACGACAGCAGAATTGGTGGCTATCTTTGAAGCAGTTAAGCTTATCTGCGAGAATCCAGATCAACGAAAATGGGTGATATGCACTGATAGCAAACCTGCTCTTCAGCTAATCAGAAATGTGAGATCACCTTACAGAAATGGTGAAATACCACAATGTATCGCAGAAACTGTGGAATATGCCTCATCGCAGGGTCACAACATCGTATTCCAATGGATACCCAGCCACATTGGAATAAAGGGAAATGAAGATGCTGATAGTCTCGCGAAGAAAGCATTGAAGGAAGGACGGGATTGCACAATCCCTATATCTGGGACGGATATTCTACATTTTATATCGCAAGGAGCTAACCATTGTTCGATGGAGAAGTGGTTTGAGAGCCCTAAATCAAAGGAAACGGTACTTTATGAAGTTGATCCACACAGAAAATTTTCCATAGCGACAGACCTTCCACGACACCTAGAGACATTGATCCACCGACTTAGATTGGAAGTAGCATACACAAACAGCTTCCTGCGCAAGATACATCGATCCAACTCAACGGAATGCCATTGTGGTCATGCAGAAGGAAATGTTCGCCATATTCTTTTGGAGTGCATTAAATACGCGAAAGAAAGAGAAAACTTAAAGAACAAATTAGCAAGTTTGGACAGACGGCCCCTCACAATAAAGAAACTACTTGGACCATGGCCTGAGATGCATCTTCAGAAAAAGGCAATAATCTTCCTGACAGACTTTTTAGTGGAGACCGGACTGGACAAGCGCCTATGACGGACAGCCAGAAATGGGTATTATGTAAAGTGTGGTCATGTAAATACTGGCATTAGAGTAGTAAGGTGTGCGTGTAAGTAGTTTATGACTGTGTGAACTGCGCGAAGAAAACTGTTTATTGACATGTTATTTGAACTGGTTTCAGTGTGCTATTATGTGTTTTTTTTTCCTTTTCCGTATTGTTAATTTTTGGGTACCGTTCTGTATTATTCTTTTGTTTTTCGCTGCAGAACTCTGTGATATGGAGTAGCCGAGGCAATAGGATCATCAACCTCTCCACAGCAAAACAGTTAAAACAGAACAGAACAGAAGAGGAAGCTGCTTACAACATCTCCTTCCCAAAGTAAGGCCACCACGAATATTCAAGAGCCACCGGTTCACACTATTTTGTTTGTCCCACTGAATGCCGCTGACAGCATTAACCGACTTATACGCCAGGTCACGTCTATGTCACTTGAGGCGCTCGTTCCGGGACTAATAACAGACGTGAGAATCAATGGCCGCAAGAACGTTCTGGCGATACACGTTACGCAACGTACTGCTCTCGACGTATTGACAAAGGTGAATGTGCTCGGGACTATCAACGTACGTTCTTTCATACCAGATGGCGAGGACTCTAGGGCAGGCGTTATCTACGACGTCGACACTTCTATCAGCGATATTGATTTTCCCACTCTAATCAAACCAGTGACGGAAGCTACTATAATCTTGCAAGCCCGCCATCTCGGGAACTCACGATGCGTGAAGCTAGTTTTTAAGGGTGACAGCCTCCCAGCTCAAGTAAGAGTTGGTCATTTTCGACACACAGTACGGCCGTTTGTGCCGAAACCTCTTCAGTGTCGGAAGTGCTGTAAAATAGGACACTTGAGTGCTGTTTGCACAAGTTCTACTGTGTGCTCCCGATGCTCGGAGTCGCACAACACGGAAGCCTGCCAGGCAGAACATCGCAAATGCGGCAATTGCCAAGGTCCTCACGAGGCGTCATCAAAAGAGTGTCCAAATGTGAAGAAGTAGATGCAAGTGCTGAGGCAGATGGCCAGAGACGGTTCTACCCACAGGGAGGCTGCTGCCAAAGTGCGACGTCGGCGTTCGCGCAATAAGAAAACTCCTAAGACATCTTCTGCCAAGGCCAGGGATACACCGCTACCCCATATCACGCACTCACCACCACAAGCATCAACAAGTGCCAACAACAAGCATCCTCAGAAAGACGCAAGAAACATTGACCCTGACGCGTGGCCAGCGCTGCCGTCAGTGACACCGCCAGTAGAGCGGCAGCATCGCCCACTGAAAGCTACTTCAGAGTGAGTAAGTCATGACAGTCAAGATAACGAAATAATAGACGTGATCAAGACCCTCATGAAGACAATTCGAGTACTCCTTAATAATATTCAGACTCCGGCTGCCCACAGCGCTCTTAAAATATTGGACGCTTTGAATCTGGTGCTATCAAATCTACAGAAGCACCATGGCTCTTTCTCTGCAGCCTTTCCGTAAACAAGTGAAAGAGGCATCAATTTTCAATGGAATGCCCGAGGTCTTAAACCCCGCATTTCGGATTTTCGACCATATGTTTTTCAGGAATCAGTTTCCAATTATCGTAATTTGTGAACCTCGTCTTCACAATGCTATACGACTTTCTAAATACGAGGTTTTCAGATCTGCAAGCCGTAACGAAACCAGTAAGGTCATTGTTTACATCAGGTGCGAACTCACATATAATGAGCATCCAGTAACACCAGACGACAGCAACCAATACGTGTGCCTGACAGTTGAGCGTAACAACGTGAACTTCACGATAGTGGCACTATATATTTCGCCTTTAGGCCACTTCGATCAAGCAAGATTAAGCGCCATTATATCAGCAACACCTGGGCCTTGGATTATTACCGGTGATTTTAACGCTCATCACCCCCTGTGGGGAAGCCAGAAGATGGACCGTCGGGGAAAAGATGTGTCCTCCTTTGCATCTGACCACCAACTATACTGTTTAAATGACGGCGCTCCCACGTTTTTACGGGGTCTGACATATAGTAGCTGTCTCGACCTAACTCTTGTGTCAAGTAGCCTAAACACCGAGGTGCAGTGGTTTGCGGACAATGAAGCGCATGGCAGTGACCACATCCCCACCTATATAAAAATCAAGGGGCTAAGCAAGTCGCAAATCGCGCCCACTTCACGGATAGACTGGTCAAAGTACAGATCATCCACAGAGAAGCAATGCGAGAGAAACCAAGCAGGTTCTCCTGAAAGCCTAGAAGGTATAATGAAGGCCGCTATTCAAGAGGCAACGTTTAATTGTGGACCTTTGCCAGATTTTCGCAAATATGATGTGGAGTTGGAGCGACTTCGCGCAATCCGTCGTCACGCCGAACGACGTTATAGGCGCACGAAATCCATCTACGACTTGAGGGAAGTGAGACGTCTACAAAAAAAGATTCAACGTCGAATCAATGCACTACAGTCGCAACGATGGAAGTCACTATGCGAGTCGCTCGATCCCCACAAACCTCTTTCGCAAATATGGAGAATAATCTGCGGCCTACGAACATTGCCACAACAAAATCGTTCGTTCGAATGCCTTGCTCTCCACCAAGGCCGGCGTGAAATCGATGTAGTGGAAGACATCTTTGCCAGGGTTGCAAACAAGGGGTCCGGGATCAACATGAGTAACCTACGAAACGCGCCGGCGTCCAGAGACCCTCGAATGGACAATATGTTTTCTCTAGAGGAGCTTCAGGCAGTATTGGCAGCATGCAAGCGCTCGTCATCGCCTGGACCCGATGGAGTCACTTACATGGCCCTTGATAACCTAGGACGAACAGCTCGGCGTGCCCTTCTAGCTGTATACAATGACTCGTAAAGCAACGGTTTGGTTCCTCCTTCGTAGAAGTGCAGCCGCCTTGTGCCCCTGCTCAAACCAGGCAAATCGCCTCTGGACATGGCCTCCTATCGCCCCATCGCGCTTGCCAGCTGTTTTGGAAAGGTGATGGAGAGAATGGTGCTGACTCGCCTGGAGTGGTACTTGGAACATAACAATATATACCCCGATGCCTTGACCGGTATTCGACGTGGACGGTCTTCCATAGACAATGTTGTTGATCTTGTCACGTCTGTACAACAGCAGAACAGCCTAAAGAGATTATCAGCGGCACTTTTCTTGGATATTAAGGCTGCATACGACAATGTATTACATGAAACCATCCTGGACGCCTTGGGCAGCATTGGATTGGGAGGCCGCGTTTACCAATGGATCTACAGCTATTTGAAGGACAGAACCTTCTTCGTTCAGACAGAAGATGGCGCAACAAGGCAACATCATACGTATCGCGGCGTACCTCAAGGTTGGGTCCTAAGCCCCATACTTTTCATCCTTGCGCTCATCGGCCTCGTTGACGTCCTGCCACACTCCATACATCTGTCGATATACGCGGACGACATCTGCATCTGGGCATCAGGGGTCACGCGTCTACACGTACGAGCCAGACTTCAGACAGCGGCTACACTGACGTCAAACTACCTTCAAGGACGAGGACTGGAGCTGTCATATGAGAGATGCTCACTAGTTGCGTTTACGCGCAAGACAATGACGCCATACCGCATCAGAATTGATGGACACACAATCAGCTATCAAAAGACTCACCGTTTCCTGGCAGTAATAATAGATCGTGATTTGTCTTGGAGTCCTCATATCGCTTACATGAAGAAGAAACTGACCATGATCACCCACGTCCTAAGGTTTCTTGCGGGAAAATCATGGGGTGCATCGGTACGAACCATGCTTCAACTGTATGCTGCACTTTCTCTTGGCTTCATGCGCTACAGCCTACCTGTGCTTGGCAAGGTCCGCATAACAAACGTACACGTCCTCCATTCATTACAAGCTCAAGCACTGAGAATATGCCTCGGGCTGCCGAGATGCGCATCCTCAGCAGCGACTGTCGCAATCACTCATGAACACCCTATCACAACCTACATTCGTGTCGATGCTTTAAGAACGCACATAAGACATGCCACCCGGATTCAATCGCATCACCTCGCCTCCCTTCCAACTTCCAGGCCATGCTCTGCGTTCTGCTCTATTATTGCCCCACATCGCACGGTGATTCCCACAAACTTCACGCACGCAGCAAGACCGTCGTTACCATTGTGGTGTCTACATCCACTGGAAGCCCTGATAACCATCCCCGAAATGCAAAAGAAGAAAAAATTGTCAAATTTCGCCCTAAAACAAACAACATCACTGTTTCTGCATGAGAAACACAGTGGACGCATTCACATTTAAACGGATGGGTCGGTCACTTCAACAAGTTCAACAGGCACAGTGGTGATTCCGGAGAAATTCATCATGATAAAGTTCAGGACCTCGCATGTGACATCATCCACGGCGGCAGAACTCGCCGCCATTCGTGCCGCTCTGGAGTTCCTAGTTGAAGAACGGCAACAGAAATGGTCAATATTTTCCGACTCCAAAGCAGCTCTCCAAGGCATTGCCTCACCATATCGTCATGGAC
This sequence comes from Rhipicephalus annulatus, assembly GCA_013436015.1. Classification (NCBI taxonomy): domain Eukaryota; kingdom Metazoa; phylum Arthropoda; class Arachnida; order Ixodida; family Ixodidae; genus Rhipicephalus; species Rhipicephalus annulatus. Next base: position 51,131 of record WOVY01011863.1, on the reverse strand, counting down.
CAAACGAACAGCTAATTGCTGAAATACGACTGCTCCATCACCGGGCTATAGAGAACCAACATGACATAGCGTATCAATGGATACGAGGCCACTGCAGCATTGATGGAAACGACCGTGCAGATGAAGCAGCCCGAGCTGCTCATGATGATGCCCCTTGTGTAGCTATACCATTATCAAGAACGGACGCCGCTGCAAGGCTTCGATCACTTGCACGAGAACTGACAATCGCTCAGTGGAATTCACCGGCATTCACCAACGTCCGCCTTCCTAATTTGGACCCACACTTACAGCTCCGTCTTCCATCAGGAATAACCAGAGCAGAGGAGACACTTTTGTGCCGTCCGTGGATTGGGGTGGCCTTTACGATTGCTTATTCGTTTCGAATCGGAATGCCCAGAAGCCCGACATGTGACAACTGTGGCTGCGCAGAGACTTTCTCCCATCTTCTCTGCGAGTGTACCCGCTTCAGCGTGCCAAGAAAAGAACTGTCAAAAGCTTTAGATAGAATAGACAATCGCCAATTGTTGGAAGAAAGGGTAATAGGACACTGGCCGAGACCGTTCTCTGCACGCAAGGCATTGAGAGCGTTGTTGCACTTTCTGCGGGCAAGCGGTCTTAAAGACAGACTGTAAACAGCGTCGTGGATCGTCTGATGACCTTCTCTCTCTTTTTACGTCTCTTTTCTCTCATCCTTTATCCCCCGTACCCCCTTCCCCAGTACAAGGTAGCCAGCCGGTTTGAAAACTAGGTGACCTCCCTGTCCTTTCTCATTTATTCCTCCTCCTCCTCCTCCTGATAAGCTCTCGTAAATATTCTGTTCGTCATTGTGCAACCGTTGAGAAACATTCCATTGTCTAAGAATCATATGCTATTGTCACGATGAGTCACAAGTACTGGGGGATTTATTGAACGACCAGGTAGCTAGCTCTAGGACGATGCGTCAGTCGTGGCTGGCTCTCGAGCAGAGAAGAAGGCACGCGATCATCTTTTCCTCCAGATTGAGAGCCGCTCTTGCTGTCGACCCACTACGTGCTGGTGGCATTATCCCCCTTCCGAAAAGAAAAAAAAAACAAGTCCCAAAAAGAGGAAAGAAAAGTACATAGCATCACCGCGATGCTACTACATAGGCACGTGAAAAAGAAATTGGAAATTCGGATAATGTGAAAGTAAAAATTGAAGAGCGTGCCAATATAAGAAACGTCAATGAACGAGAAAGCAAGTTCACACAAATAAACAAAAACACAAAGAATGCTGTACGGTAAAGGAAAAGTTACGAGCAACGCGCAATAAATGGTTTCATGCGCAACACATGAACGACGTCCGGCCTCAGCCGTGCCCTGCTCCGTGCATGGGGTGTTGAGTCCGGAACCACTTCGTAGTTCACGTCACTGACGCGGCGTAACACTTTATATAGGCCAAAATACCGGCTCAGCAACTTTTCGCTAAGGCCACGGCGGCGGACGGGCGTCCACACCCAAACTTGATCTCCGGGGCTGTAAAACACTTCTCTGTGGCGGGTATTATAGCGTCGTGCGTCTGCCTGCTGTTGCCGGCCGATGTGCAGTCGTGCGAGCTGCCGGGCTTCCTCAGCACGCTCTGCGAATTCTTCGGCGTCAGTTGCCAACTCGTTTTCGTCTTGACACGGTAGCATAGAGTCTAGCATGGTCTGCACTTCGCGGCCGTAGAGAAGCCGAAATGGCGTGAATCGCGTGGTCTCTTGCACGGCGGTATTATACGCGAAGGTCACGTAAGGTAAGATCCGGTCCCATGTTTTGTGCTGTACTTCGATGTACATTGAGATCATGTCTGCGAGGGTCTTATTCAGTCGCTCGGTAAGTCCGTTGGTTTGTGGGTGGTACGCAGTTGTTCTTCGGTGTCTGGTGTTGCTCAGTTTGAAAACTTCGTCCGTAAGCTGCGCCGTGAATGCCGTCCCTCTGTCCGTTATTACACTGGAAGGAGCACCGTGTCGTAACACGATGTGGCGCATCAAAAATTGTGCTACCTCAGAAGCCGTGGCTTGTGGGATCGCCTGGGTTTCAGCGTAGCGTGTTTAATAGTCGGTCGCGACGATCACCCATTTGTTGCTGTCCGCAGACAGGGGAAATGGCCCGAGAATGTCCATGCCGACTTGGTCGAATGGCGTGCAAGGTGCTTCAATGGTCTGAAGCAAACCAGCTGGCTTAACAGATGGTTGCTTTCGGCGCTGACATTCCCGACAGCTCTTCACGTACTTCTTGACGCTTGCCGAAAGTCCTGGCCAATAGTACCTCTCACTCACTCTGGCAAGTGTTCGTGAGTAGCCCAGATGACCGGATGTGGGTTCGTCATGGCAAGCGAAGAAGAAGACCACCACATCGTCAAGGTACACAAGACCAGTCTGCCACTTCAGCCCTGTGAGGACAGTGTCCATCATTCGCTGGAAAGTCGCCGGCGCTGAACACAAGCCGAAAGGGAGTACTCGAAATTGGTATAGGCCGTCTGGAGTCACGAAGGCTGTCTTTTCGCGGTCTCGCTGATCTACCTCGATTTGCCAGTACCCGCTTTTGAGATCGAGAGAAGTGAAATAACGGGCACGACGAAGTCTATCTAGCGAATCGTCGATACGCGGTAGCGGGTACACATCTTTTTTGGTCACGTTGTTAAGCTTTCGGTAATCGACGCAGAAGCGTAGCGACCCGTCCTTCTTTTTGACAAGCACGGCTGGAGATGACCACGGGCTGTTGGATGGTTCGATAACGCCATCGTCAAGCATCTCGCGAACTTGCGTACGTATCGCTTCACGTTCTTTAGCCGACACGCGGTAGGGGTGCTGGTGTATTGGGCGTGCGTCCTCGTACGTGATGATCCTGTGTTGAGTGATGGACGTCTGGCGGATCTTCGAGCAACTTGCGAAGCAAGACCTGTACTCGAACAAGAGCGCTCGCAGCGCAGTCTGGTTATCGGTGGACAGATCAGGATTGATGTCAATGTTGCTCATTGATGTGCCTGTGTTATCCACTACTTCTGACGTGAGACAGTTGGTTACGTTTGCTACTTCGTGGGCAAACGCTATCGAAGTGCCACGGAAAAGGTGTCGATGCTCGTTGCTAAAGTTGGTAACGAGATATTCAGATCGGCCGTCACGAACGTGTATTACATTTCTCGCTACACATATGCCTTGCTGCAGGAGGTGTTCTAAATTTGTCTCGGCCACCACATCGCCATCGCTCAAACCACAGCATGTTACGTCGACTAGAACACTGGCTCGGGGAGGAAGCGTCACGCTCTGTTCAGAAATACGGAGTACGTCGACACTCATTTCGTCATCCTGCACGTTGATTGCTCGCTGGGCTGAGAACGTGACGCGGCGCTCTTGCAGATCAATGATAGCTCCATTTTCCTGTAGAAAATCAACTCCCAGAATGACGTCATGGGAGCATTCACGTAGAACAAGGCAGCTTGCTACGAATGTGTACCCTTGAATCTGTACTCTAGTTGTGCAGGCACCCAGTGGAGTAACGACATGGCCACCAGCTGTCCGAATCTGCGAGTTATGCCATGGTGTGATTACTTTCTTCAGCTGCGTTGTCAGTTTCCCGCTCAGTATGGAATAGTCTGCGCCGGTGTCCACTAACGCATTAACTACACAACCATCAATTGTTACTGCAATGTCGAGTGAAAGCCGGCTATCCTTTGCAGCAGCAGGTGATGTCGGACCAGTTTCTGTACAGTTCTGCGTCAATAGGAGGTCTTCAGCGCTTCGACGTTCAGCGACCCCGCCCCCAGAGGTCGCTTCGGCTAGTTTTCCGGCGGGGGCTGGGAGACCGTGCGGTAGAATACCGCTGGGGCGTTGATGAAAATCGCCTCGGTGATGGCGAGCGCGACTGGCGCCCGGCAGACGGTGGTGCATGCTGCTGGGAGAGGTAGTTTTGGATGTCGCGTGGTCTCTGACCGTAACGGGGTGGCGGCGAGTACGCAGAGAAGCCGCGAAGCCCAAGACGGCGATATGGGCACTGGCGGTACAAGTGATCAGCTTCTCCGCAGTGAAAGCACAGAGACCGGCGATCAGGTGTGCGCCAAACATCAGACTTTCGAGGAGACGTGCGCCGATCGTCGATGTACTGAACTGGTTGCACTGAACGATGGGCGACAGAAGCACCAGGGACAAAGGGCAGGGGCGGTGGCGTGTACGTGCCTTCGTAGTACGGTATGTGCTGCGCTGACTGTAGTGAAACAGCAGGAACAGGATGGACGAATAATGGCGGCGTTGCAGCAGGGCGTTTCAAGGCTTCCGCGTAGGTTGTCTCACGGCGGTATTCAGCAGGAGCTGGCACAGCTGTATCATGAGGCAAGGTGTCCCGGATGGCCTGGTGCAGCTCATCCTTGATCACAGTTGCAATAGAGTTGACTGTAGGATGAGGTGTTACACCAGCCTTTTGTAACTCTTCACGTACTATATCACGGATGAGTTCACGTAGACAGTCGTTGTTGGTTCTAGTGGCGGTGAAAATGTCGGCAGTAGACATGCCACTGACTTGCCTGTCGTATTGGTTGGATCGCTGCTGCAGCATTTTTTCCATTGTCACGGCCTCGGACAAGAACTCCGCGACCGTCTTCGGAGGACTTCGCACTAGGCCGGCAAAAAGCTGGTCCTTGACACCGCGCATCAAGTGACGCAACTTCTTGTCCTCAGTCATTCTTGAATCGGCCCGTCGGAAGAGGCGCGTCATGTCTTCGACGTACGCGGTCACAGTTTCGTTTGGCGACTGGACGCGGGCAAGAATAGCTCGTTCAGCTCTTTCTTGGCGGTCAGTGCTGGCATATGTCTGCAGAAGTCTACGAGAGAATTCGGGCCACGTCGTCAGCTGCTCCTGCCGATTTTGATACCACGTGCGAGCCCCGTCTTCGAGATAGAAGTAGACACGACCCAGTTTCGCCCCGTCGTCCCACTGATTCAAGTTAGCTACGCGCTCGAAGTCCGCCAACCAGTCCTCAACGTCTTCGCGCTCCGTACCATGGAACGTCGGCGGTGCCCGTGGGCTTTCCAACGTATAGCGGTTCGGCGACGTGCTTCCCGTGCCGGTTGCCAAGGTTTGTACCGAAGTGCTGGTCATGTTTGTTGACGTGGTGGGACTCCGTTGACTTCCGGAGGCAATCCCCTGATTCGGCGGCTGGTCCGATGCACGGGAGTGTTGACTGGCACTGGACTCGTATTACGGCTTCCTGGGGGGGTCTGCAGCATCCGTGAGGCTACCCAGCACCTCCACCAGTTTGTCACGATGAGTCACAAGTACTGGGGGATTTATTGAACGACCGGGTAGCTAGCTCTAGGACGATGCGTCAGTCGTGGCTGGCTCTCGAGTAGAGAAGAAGGCACGCGATCATCTTTTTCCTCCAGATTGAGAGCCGCTCTTGCTGTCGACCCACTACGTGCTGGTGGCACTATACATTTATGTGTGTCCATGTTGTGGTACGGCCACGAAACGTAAAAAAAGTTCATTGATTGATTTGTAGGGTTTAACGTCCCAAAACCACTACATGATTATGAGAGACGCCGTAGTGGAGGGCTTCGGAAATTTCGACCACCTGGGGTTCTTTAACGTGCAACCAAATCTGAGTACACGGGCCTACAACATTTCCGCCTCCATCGGAAATGCAGCCGCCACAGCAGGAATTTGATCCCGCGACCTGCGGGTCAGCAGCCGAGCACCTTTACCACTAGACCACCGTGGCGGGGCGTAAAAAAAGTTGACCATAGCTGACTTGTTCCTTGTGTCACTATGGTCAGTCCAAATTTCTTGGTATATAAGCTTGTGCGCTTTCGAAAGTAGGGAGTGAGTAAACACGTTTAAGTGTGTGTCGCCGAGTCGAATTGTTGATTGTAATTTGCTTCATTAAGTTATCTCTATATTTATGTATTTGTACCATGTGTCTTTTGGTGTATGTGTAGCTATATGCATTGCAGCAGGATATATTAGGCGTCCGATGTCAGTGAGTAATGAATGAAGAGACTGAATAGCCAACTAAACATGTGTGTGTGTCAACAAACATCGCCGCTGGCAACCTTTTTTTTCAGTATCATTCAGTCCTTCCAGATGGCGCCAGCTACCACCTACTTCACGGCTGTGACACTCTTACACCTCCAGCTAGTTACAGAACGTTGAACATTCGTCTATTAAAACTGCACTGCTGAGCCGGAATGGTTTCGCTGCGATCGAGTCTATGGTTCGAAGGCACATCTCGTGGCCTGTGGCCCCGTAAACGCGTGGATAAGGTCGCTATACTAGGAGAATCTGCGAGAAATGAATACAGCATGCCTAGCAGGCACTCATCGGGTGAGAATTCCGAAGTATCTATGTCTTTCAAAGTGAACGTCATCTGGGTGACCGAACGAAACCTCCTTGCTCCATCGTTCTGTTTCGCGATGTCTTCATCATGACAGGTTCGTCTGCTGGTTTTTATAATCATTTCTTTCGATATCACGCTTAGCGGGTCCGTTTTTTGTAACTATCAGCGTCGTGTACTTTTTATCAGTCGAGGACTGATGAATTGGCGGGGTCTACTCGTTTCGCTTACCCGGGGTCAGCCATCTTGATTATGATCGGGCGAAACATGTTTCTTCGTGGCAAAAAGAGCAACGTTTCTCCATTTAAAGACGAACATTAGGGAATCGCCGTTTTTCTTTAATGGAGAGAACGTCACTCCAATTTTTAACAGTGTACCGTGACTCTCCTGCAATATATATGTAAAAAGTACTGTTACAACTCTTGGCAAAAATTGTGCTCACTCGGACCGAAGTGCTAGTATCCCACTCCAACTTATGCTCTTGCACTGCATGTGCTTATCATTTGTCAGTCATGTCTGGCATTCAGAACACACGCGTGCTGTCAGAGTGCCAGCCAGAACAAGATTTCATAGTGCTGCTTTGACACAAACACAGATTTGCCTACACAGAATCAAAGCACATCCCAGTTCGACTCAGTCTAAAGTAACGCTTGCGCTGTTCATACTTAGCATCGTGGTTGTACGCCGCGACATTTGTCCTCAACCTGCGTGGTGTGTGCAAGCACGCGCACGTTGGTTCCTATTATTGGCATGCGACCTGGGCAAGATATGGTTTGGTGCCGTATACTATAGGCATAACAAACGAAAATTACTGGTGTAGCTGGCATCACAATTGAAAACGCACAGTGTATTCTTACTCTTACTTTTTTACTGAGCCCGTAGTTTTTCTCCTGATTGCAATGATGCGCTGGTGCTGGAGCTGGCTGTTTATTGTTAGAGTTGGAAATCTGTACAATCTGAGAACTGTCTCAGCAGATTACCGCGTCAGTATAGTGATCTTCACAGACATTGCTGAGAAAGAGCCTCTTCTTGCACTGATTTTTTTCGCATTCGAAGACGGTGCAGCGGTGTCCAGATGACTTCTTGCGAACGGGAGCAGGGTGAGCACAAGCTCTCTTGCATTTTCTTGTCCCAGGTAGGCCGCTTGTCATACTAACTTGGCGCAAGAGATACACGCATCGACATTTCAAAACATTATGGCGTTGGCGTGCAAGAGTATGCAGCCAGGAGCCTATAGACGCCCGTGACCGCGATAGGCGTGCTCTGGTCTATACGTCACTGAGAAATGGAAATCGAAAGAGGATATAAACACGGACCGGGCCTGCATATTGTCGCAGTGCAACGTGAACAAAAGATGACAGCAGCTTACGGCAGCGAAAAGAGCGTATTCAGGATCAGCTGTACAGCAAGATGCCTGCTTCGTTGTCGTCCCGAAGACCACCTGACCCACTAGCTGGAATCTACAAAACATTCCTATCATCGTTCTTTTTCATATAAACACGTGTCACTTGCCCCTCCTTATAAGAGCATCGCCCCGATGCTGATTTAGACCCACAGTATTTTCTTAACGTGCAGTCAGTCACTGACATACGGCTTCATACGCACTACATGAACAAGTTTAGGCGGGTGCTGGCGACACCTCGGGCATTGGGGACTGTCGGAGACGACCTCGTAAGTGACGTCACTTAGCTGGCACGATACTCGGTATGGCCCGAAATATCGCCTTAGCAGCTTCTTGGACAGTCCACGTTTTCGTACGGGTGTCCAAACCCACACTCTGCCACCGATTTTGTACGTTACAGTTCTATGGCGAGCATTGTAGCGGCCTGCGTCGTAGTCTTGTCGCTGGTGGATCCGTAAGCGGGCGAGCTGCCTTGCTTCTTCCGCGCGTTCAGTGAACACGTCAGTGCCTGTGTCGGTAGCGTCCCATTCATGTGGCAACATCGCATCCAGCAAGCATAGTCCGTACCTCCCGTCTGTGAACCAAGCTGAATGGAGTCGTGCGAGTCGTCTCTTGTTTAGCCGTATTGTATGCGAACGTGATATAGGGTAAAATTTCGTCCCAATTTTTATATTGGACATCCACATACATTGACTTGTTGAGGCGCTCTGTTAGTCCATTCGTTTGCGGGTGGTACGCAGTGGTCTTACGGTGAGTTGTTCCACTAAGCATCAGGACGTGGTCTAAAAGAGCTGCCGTAAATGCTGTTCCGCGGTCTGTGATCACAATAGTCGGGGCACCGTGGCGTAGCACAATATTTTCTATGAAAAATCTCGCCACTTCTACTGCGGTGCTCCTTTGGATAGCTTTTGTTTCGGCATACCTGGTTAGGTAGTCTGTTGCGACTATAACCCAGCGATTCCCTGCAGTAGAAGTAGGAAAGGGTTCCAAAATATTCATTTATATCTGTTCAAACAATGTACGTGGAACCTGAACTGGTTGCAGCTGACCGGCGGGTTTCTTTGGAGGTGACTTGCGTCGCTGGCAATCGAGGCAAGTGCGAATGTGGTGCTTGACCGCTGATGTGAATCGTGGCCAGTAGTATCCCTGCTGTACTCTTGCCAATGTGCGAGTGTAGCCTAAATGGCCAGACGTCGGCTCATTGTGACATGCTTGGAGCACTTCAGTTAGAAGGGGTGCAGGAATAACGAGCAAATAGGGAGCTCCGATGGATGAAAACTTTCTTTTGTAGAGGACACCATTGCGTAAGCAAAACGACGATAATGTCCTTGCAAAGACTCTAGGTGCCCTCGAAGAACGTCCATCCACGTATATAATCAAATCACTTCGTTGTTGTTGGACAATCGTGGACGCGTCGAGAACACCAAGGAAGGCCATATCGTCGTCGCCAGAAAGATAAGCTGACTGTACTGGTGATCGAGACAGGCAGTCGGCGTCCGTATGATGCTTCCCAGACTTGTGTATGACCGTCATATCAAACTCTTGTAATTTCAGACTCCACCGTGCTAATCGGCCGGTTGGATCTCTTAAATTAGTCAACCAACAGAGTGAAAGATGGTCACTTATAACTTTGAATGGGCAACCATACAAATACGGGCGAAATTTCATAACTGCCCAGACCACGGCGAGGCATTCTTTCTCAGTTGTTGAATAATTGGCCTCAGCGCGTGTTAGCATCCTGCTTGCGTAGGCGATCACTCGTTCCGTGTCTTCTTGCCACTGCACAAGCACAACTCCGAGGCCTACATTGCTTGCGTCAGTGTGAAGCATTGTCGGTGCTTGCTCGACGAAGTGAGCAAGCACTGGAGGTGTTTGAAGACGTTGGCGGAGGTCATTAAACGCTGCTTGCTGTTCGTGGTTCCACTCAAAGTTGGCGTCGTCTCTAGTGAGGCGAGTTAACGGCGACGCAATTCGTGCGAAGTCGGCGATGAACCAGCGATAGTAGGCGCATAGGCCCAGAAAGCGCCTGACAGCTTTCTTATCGGACGGTACTGGGAACTGTGCCAAGAAAGTAGAGCCACCGATGTCGAGCCTTGCTGTGCACATTCCGACAGGCATCAGTAATTGGCCGCCTGCCGTCTTTAAGTGAGGTCCCGTCCACGCTGTCTTTACTTTCTTGAGACGTACGGCAAGGTCATCACTGATGATAGAGAAGTCAGCCCCGGTGTCGACTAAAGTTTTGACTTGCTGTCCATCCACAAAAACGGTAAGGCCTGGGGTCACAGTTTTGTCGGTATTACGTCTTGTCGGCTTTACAGCGTCCCGAGGTGGGAGTAATGGGGCTTTTTTCTTCGTCTTGACAGCCTGCAATCTTACCCACTGAGGTCGCCGCCTTCAGTTTCCCCGGTGTGGGCTGGGTGACCTCGCTCCTCTGGTGTCGGCAAAAGTGCGGCGCTGCAACGAAGGTGACTGGGCAGGAGAAGGAGAGCGTGGTCGATGTCGGAAGACCGGCTCGTAATCAGTTATAGTCTCGTCATTATTGTTACGGCGGCCGTCGAATGGGGGTCGAGGTACCGGAGGTCCTTGAGAACCGACATCACCATGGCGGGATACGTAGTCGTTGGCATGTCGAATGTCAAACCGTGGCCTGAGAGGGCGAGACGGATCGGCGCGGTGCCAGCAATAGCGGACTATGTGGCCTACACCTCCGCAGTTGAAACAGAGTGGACGCCGGTCGACAGTGCGCCAGGTGTCTGTTCGGCGAAGCTACATGTGGTTGCCGTGATGACTCCTCACGCGACGAAGGCCATGGCAGGCCAGAAGACGACTGGTCGTATGGGGGCTGGATGGGTGGGCGCCACGATGTCTCTCCCTGTGGTGGTGACCAAGGAACAGTTGCCGGTGGCGGGTAGTATGAAGGTGGAGCGGGTGGGGAGCTTCGAAGGGCGGCGGCGTTCGTCATGGGACGTCGTTCGCGGGCAGGATCAGCTGTCGAGAATGCTTGGCGGATTTCGTCACGGACGACTTGAGCGACAGATGTCATGGGTGTATCCACTACCGGATTCCGCAGCCTTTGCAGTTCTTCACTAACAATCTCTCTAATCATGTCACGTAAGGAGCTATGACTGTCAAACGTCACAGCGGCTGTCTGAATTTGGTGGCTGCAGCACAAGCGGTCATATTGTCGGCAGCGTTGATGAAGGGCCCGCTCGATAGACGACGCTTCATTGATGAAGTTCTCTACAGTGCTTGACGGGTTGCGCAGAAGTCCGGCAAACAGCTGCTCTTTCACTCCACGCATGAGGTAGCGCAACTTCCTATCTTCGGTCATCTGTGGGTCAGCCCTCCGAAATGAACGTGTCATGTCTTCGGCGAACATGGCGACCGTTTCATTTGGTTTTTGGACCCTTAGCTCCAGTATTTGGTGGGCGCGGTGACGTCTGTCGACATTGGCAAAAGTTTCAACCATCTTCTGTTGAAAGTCGGTCCATGTGGACAGGTTGCCTTCTCTGTTCTCGTACCAAGTACGAGTGCTGTCATCGAGATAAAAGTAGGCCCGGCCGAGCTTTTCCTGAGCCGACCACTGGTTGATCTTCGCAACACGGTCATAGTGGTCTAACCAGTCTTCTACATCTTCGTGTGCGCCACCACCAAAGCGTTTAGGCTCCAGCGATTGAAACAACGTTACCTGGGATGGAGCGGGAGGACTGGTGCCGAGAAGTACAGGCTGGGGGCTGGTGTTAGCCATTTCCAGATGTCTGGTAAAGTTTTTCTGCGAGGTGTTGCAGTCTGGAGGAACACCTCGTAGCCGACGTCTGAATCGATGGACAGGGGTTGCAGTAGGCACGTCCGGGCTGAATGAACGGCTCCCACTAAGAGTGTGAAGCATCGGGCAGCGTCGCGGCCCAGCTCCTCCACCAGTGTCGCAGTGCAACGCAAACAAAAGATGCCAGCAGCTTACGGCAGCGAAAAGAGCGTATTCAGGATCAGCTGTACAGCTTTGTTTTGTTTTGTTTTGTTTCTCTGGGTTGTTGGCTCATACCCACTCAGGGGGATTGGCCAAGAAAGTGTAGTGCAGTTTTTCTGTGATCATTTTAACTATGTGTAATGAATTGGTATTATAATAGGACTAATGTAAAGAAAAAACAACATAAAAAGAGCAAACGAAAAAAAATCAAGTTGAGCAATTTTGAGATTTCAGGTGTCATGATTACCACTCAGCTGCGTTTACTTCACTCTGCCCTGGGGAGTAATAAATAATTTTTTGATTGAAAATCACAAAGGTATACGCTTGGTTGCCTGAATATAATCGCAAACGGCATTGAAAGCATCCCTGTGGCAATGTCCCAAAACTGAGGCACCAAAGCTTAGCGCGGTTTCCGCTGTCAATCTAACGCCTATTTTCAGAAATGGCATAACTGGTAACCTTTTTCTAAGTATATCGTAGCGGCGACAATACAAAAAATAATGATCTAGTGATTCCATTTCTCCGCAGAACGCGCAGAGGGGTGATCTTGTCTGACCAGCTCTGTGTAGATACAGGCTTAGGGGGGGGGGGACATGACATCGAAATTTAGTAATTAAGACTTCAAGCTTTCTGGACTGACTTCAGTGGGGTTGCCATGGAAACATGAGGTGGTTATAGTCTGTCCATGTAGTTACTTTTTCTATCGTATCAGTGGAGATTGCTGATTTTCGATATCTTATTGCCGTGATATATTCAACATCTGGCAGTATGGACAAGCCCATCAAGTGTGGCTCGTGCTAAGGAATCGGCCAATTTATTTAATCTTAATCCACAGTGTCCCGGAACCCATAGTAATCTCAGGAGTCTCAACTGCGGGGGTACTAATGTTTTGAATGTGCTTAGAATTCGAGAGTTTTCTGAAGCTGCCAGAGCTGCACAAACTGAAAGCTGTACAGCAACATTCCTGCTTCGTTGTCGTCCTGAAAAACCACCTGACCCACTAGCTGGAATCTACAAAACATTCCTATTATCGTTCTTTTTCATATAAACACGTGTCAATAATGTAGGCATGATAAGAGCAGATCATTCGGGGTTGACTGGATTTCTAAGGAAGGCGAATCCGTGATGAGGAGTATATTAGGTGAGCAGATGAGATTAGGAAGTTAGCAGGTATATACACGTGTCCGCAGAAAGCACAGCAAAGGGTTGATTGGTGGATCGGCAGTTTGGAGGCCTTTGCCCTGCAGTGGGCGTAGTCAAGCTGATGAGTATGATTACGACGAATATGATGATGGCGATGATGCACGGCTACGTTTACGAGCACGAAATAAACTATGTGCGGTAACAGCGCACAAACTCAAGGGTCGCAGAGAAGTTACACAAGCAAGTGCGGACTCTGTATTGAAGATTTATTGAAATGTACAAATTAGCTGAGCACAGACAATAAACATACAGAACAGATGCAGAGTTGCCAGTGAGAGACCTTGTCGGCGTCATTAAGAATTTTACGCTGCGGGTAACTGCACAGGAATGAAAAAAATTCACTAAAACAAAAAAACATGTTCTTGATTAGGATTTCTTCCTTTTCATGTAAAAATATTGATGTTTGACTAACGCAGGACTCCCCTTTTTTATATAGAAGGCTTCCACAAGTTTTCTTGTTACCTGATCACCATGTCTGAAGAGCACAGTCGTTTTAGTGAACAAAGACGTGCACCCACACGTGTGGCAGTGCGAAGGTCTGTCCCTAGAGAACAGTCTCTGGGGACAGTTCTGCGAGAAAGCATGTGTGGCTCTGATGAAAAATTCCCAGGTAGTAAAGGGTGAGCCAAAAAATGTTAAGGAAAGCGCTAAGAACCTTTTTCAGAAATTGAACCTAGAAAGTCTGTCTAGAATTGTAGCGATGGATCAGGAATTATAACTGGAACCTTCATTTTTGATAAAGACCCTTAAAATTGAGCAGGCTCCTCGCACTACTGTTTCCGGAAGAGGAACAAGGCAATTGATCGTTTCAGCAATTTCGCAAAAGCAACTAGAAAAACCAAAAGTGCAGGATCCATTCATAGTAAGGAACTCGTTGGTAATCGTTGAAGAATTACGTTGTGCAAGGTTTGACGACTGCACGGCATTCAGTGTACACGTAGTAGAATTATAATATTCCCTTCCACAGCCGGAGCTAATGAAATGCTTGAAAGAATGCATTACGGAGGACCACGACGAGCAAAATTTCCAAAATAATTGTCGTTTAAAGGTGTAAACATTTCTAGAGTTATTTGTGTTCTATTTGCAATCAACCGTCATGGTTCGGGAAGGTAAAACGATGGTTTAAAAGCAGGTGTCTGTATTGTACCTAGGGTGGCACCACTTCTCAGTGAAACGTTTCTCGGGAACGTTGATTGCAGACTAAAAAAGAAGTTGGAGGTAAAGGTTGTTCCTGTCGCCTGTTACAAGTATAAATACCTAATAGCAGAGCCCAAAAATGAGAAGCTCATGAATGTTGAAACGGTCCTGCAGATCTTTCGAAAAACTCGAATGGGACTGCAATTCACCAGCGAAATGCCTTCACAGCATGTCTTACAGTTCCTAGACATAAAGACAAGTTTTGCTAACCACCACACTTGTTTGGCGCATAACCCGAGATCAATAAAATCGTTGCCTAATTACAAGTCTGGTCATTCAAAAATAGTGAAGAAGGACACCGCTACGTCTAGCCTCCGGGCCGCGATTCAGAAGTCACGCAGGCACCAGGCGGAACAAACCTTTTATGAACAGGTGCGTCACCATCAGGTAGCCGGCTCCCCGACGCCTGTCATCACTTCTGCTTGCGAAGGCCTGATACGTCAGATCAAGAAGGGAAAAAATGTTAGAAAACAAGAGAGGTAAAAACATGTGCCACCATGCCCTACAATCATAGAATAGTCCATAAATTAAAAAAAAATGTGGCATAACGATGCGATTTACAGGTACAATTCTCAGCAAGAAACAAATAAAAATTGGGCCCTATGGTGAACGAAAAGCATAATAGGAAGAGCTCCAGCCGAAATAAGTGCAGTGTAAAACACAGGGACGCTTCACTACTTTGTGTACTGGGGGTGGTGTGAAAATTTCCTTAACATGTAAAAAAAGTCTATATCGGGCAAAAAGGGCGTTGTCTCTCTATGCACGGCTAAAAGAACACTCCGGAACCTTCAAGACCTGCACGTACGCGAATCTGCCTTCAGACTGCCACACGTGTGGGCGCACGCCTTCGTTCAATAAAACGACAGTGCTCTTCAAACATAGTGATTAGGTGACAGGAGAACCTGTGGAAGCTTTGTATATCAAAAACGAAGGGGAATGCTGCGTTAGTGAAGCATCGATGTTTTTACATGAAAGAGAAGAAGTAGTAATCAGTAGGTTGTTTGTTTGAACTCAATTTGAACGCTCTTGCACTGTTACCCTCCACGTAAAATTGTTAATGACGTCAACAAGGTCCTTCGCTGGCCCCTCTGCGCATGTTCTGTATGTTCATCGTATGTGTTCAGATAATATGTATATTTCGATAAATCTTCAGGTGAGAGTCAGAGCTTGTTCTTGTCCCTTCTCTTCGTCTCGCGAGTTTACGCGCTGTTACCGCCCAAAATGTGCTACCGAATAGCCCAACTATCAGTCATGCGTCACGAAATAAACACTTCGAAGTTTTTCACACAGCTATCTCCCCGTAGACGTCGAGGTTTGCTTTTTAATCTAGCACGCCATTGTATAATAGGGTTTGGGACTCCAATTTACCCAAAAACCAACCTTTTTAAATATTTATATACGTTATTAGATGATGTTTTGTTGCAACGCATCATTTTTTTATGTGTAATATTGTGAACAGTCGGAGCATCAGCACACGATTGTGCAGATAATAAAGTCAAAGCGTAAATAGAATGCAATCAGATGTCACGGCTAATTTACAGCAAAAGCTGTTTTACTTTATTTCGTTTTTATTTGTTTTCTTTCTCCCCAAGGACGCATCTCTTCGCCGGTATAAACGTGTTGTGATGATCCCACAGGCGTCAGCCAAATATTGTCCTGAAGGAAGTGAAACCAAAATTGTGGAAGGAAAGGAGATAGGTGCTCGGGGGCCTTTGGGAAGAGCCCCTAGATCTTCGAAAAGTGAAACTATCCAACTCTGCTCTCGTTTCTTCTCGGTCTCCTCTCCGCCCTATCCTTTTGTACTTGGCGCCACCTGGCTCGCTCCTGCGTAGCAGACACCCTTTCGCAGAGAGAGCGCTTGCTTGCCACGCTGCGCGCTGGGAGCAATTGCGCCAGCCGTCTATCTCAAACTAAATTTATTTAAACGTGTGCAACGTTGACCCATGACAGCCCTGTGTACCACACTGTGGGGTATACAATATTGTAGTGATACTGAAGCACAGAGACTTGTGAACTGTATTTATCAGGGGTGTACCTGTGCGCACAACTTTGAAGACTATGTTCGTAAAACTCGAGATTAAGGAGAACGATCAGCTGTATTCTTTCCCTTTGCGAAAAGTGCGAGCACATGTCGCATATGAGCAGGGTACGACGAGGTGCTTGTGCCATGGTGGTCTCTGCGCGGTACAAACAAACAGCTAGCATGCGTGCCCTTTGCGCGTTATTTGAATGAAGGCAACATGTCGCGGCAGTATGTGCAGACAACTCAAAATGACTGTCAGTGCAAGCAACAGCATGCGTTGACGCTCGGACGGATCGGCAGTGTCGCGACGACCTATTTTAGCCTCTGGTGAGGAATCAACTGCTTTCACATAAATATTGCGCCTGAAGGCTTACATCGTTTATAGTTAATACATGTGAACACCTGTGGTTCTTTTCTTTTTATATGCATCAAAACTCATCCGAAAGTGCACCTTGTTTACGTTTCTGACATACGAACTATAACACTGAATGGACGAGCTAGCGAATCCATGAACTAGCGTGTCATGGTAAGTGATTCCTTCATTAGAGCTCCAGTCGAGGATATAACCCTTGACATGAAACATCACGTAAACCGTTGCGCAAAAGAACATGGATACTGCGGTTTTTGAACGATGAACGCACCCAACGACTCAGTAGGTTATGCACGCTTTGCATAGCTGCCCTCGCATTGCAAGTCCTTCTCATGATCGGTCAATGTAAAAGATCCAGAGAAAGAAATTTTTAAAGCGTGTCTGAGGTAGTTTTGTTACAATGACGCGCGAATCCTACCATGGCGGCCGCATCTCTATAGAGGCGCAACGCTAGAGGCGTGTGTACTTAGGCTTATTTGCTAGTTAATTGACCAACTCAAGTAAACAATTTTGCCACACTTCACCTGACTTAAAATTCACAAAAAAGAAATAAAAAACATATGAGCAAAAGCAGAGTTTTTTACAGGTGTATCTAATTTCTTCATTTGTAGAATCTTGTGAACGCAAATAAATGCGAAAACTCACTTCAGCCTCGCTCCGCCCGGTCACAACTATGAGCGTGTATGCTCCTTAAAACCGAAACTGGAAATAAGTTGCCGAGCCTCCTCAAATCGCCAGTCATTTCTGACTGTTTGGCCACTCATTATTTTTATCTGTTTATGAGTGCTCAGAGAGAGAGAGAGAGAGAGAATAAAATGAGGGAATCGCAGAAAGGTCAAAAAAGAAATTGAAGCATTCAGTTTGCTACCCTGCACTAAGGATAGGGAGTATAAAAGAGAAAGGTTGGAGAGAAAAGGAACAGCAAAATAGACGTACGAAAAAGGAAAAAAAAGTGAACTAGGGTGCTATAGAATATTCAATGGGCCACTACCACGCAAATAGTTCAATAACGCCTTCACCTCTTTCCTGTACGAAGACAGATCATGTAGTCTTTCAAGCACCAACTGCTCTGACAAGGGCCTGTCGTCAAGGCGAGATAACGCAGCAGGAAGCTGCCATCTTCGCGCGCTCTAACGAGGGAAGTGACAGAGAACGTGCTATATTGTTTCATTCCTGCCACAATGAACGCCAGCAGCACTATCTTCCATGCCAATTTGAAAGGCGAAAACATTGTTAAAAACGACACCAATCCACAGTCGGCAAAGCACTGTTGTCTCAAGTCGAAAGAGTCCGGACGGAAGCCGCAGTCGACGAGACGTGTCCAGCCTATGCAGTCACGTGTGCAGTAAGCGCTCAGCGTTCCATGGAGATTTCACTCTTTCATTGGTGATTTTAGAGGTTTTCATTGCAGAATCAGTCTTGGAAAATGAAATAGATTCTTCTTCACCATCTTCGTGTGCCGATAGAGCAGCTTCGCCTGCATGTTCGATGCCCAAAATGCCGCACTGACTTGGAAGCCACTGAACGGCGATGTCTTGTCCTTCGTCAAATAGGTGATGAAGCAGCTCTATGATTTCCAGCAGTAGTTGTTCATGATGCCTCCAGCATAAGGCGAACACCAAACACTGTAATGCTGCCTTGGAGTCCATGAACACACTCTATTTCTTGGCTTCTTAAAGTTTAATGATTTTAACTTCGCTACATGGAGCACCAAGGTTTGCTGCTGTCGATGACGTGTGGTGAAATAACTGAATCTTCGTCGTTGTCGCTGTTGCAGAAAAGGTCGCCGACCCTGCAGACCCATGCAATTTTGTGTAAGCGTCAGAATATAGATGGTTATGCTCACTGTACTTCTCATACAACAAGATAAGAGAAAGCTGCTTAGCGCTGCAGACGAGAGCCCGGCATTTGACCGTATGCCTGGGACCGTGAGTTCAGCGTGTGGATGGAGGGTTCAGATATGACAACAGCACGGTGCAATTAACACATTTTTTGTAATCTGTAGCTGGATGAAAAACTTTTCTGCTCAGGAATTACAGCTTAAAGCGATCCTTATCGTGTGACCGCGACGGCATCTTTTACGCCATACTAAAGGCTTATGGTAACCCTGCCGCGGTGGCTTAGTAGTTATAAGGTACTCGGCTGCTGACCCGAAGGTCGCGGGGTGAAATCCCGGCTGCGGCGGCTGCATTTTCGATGAAGTTGGAAATGCTGTCGGCCCGTCTGCTCAGATTTGAGTGAACGTTACAGAACCCCCAGTGTGGTTAGAATTTCCGGAGCCCTCCACTATGGTGTCTCTCATAATCATAATGAGGTTTTGGGACGTTAATCTCTACATATCAATTAATCAATCAATCAATCATTCAAATGCTTACGGTGGTATACTGCCACACATATTCTCCATTCTCACTTTTGTTTCATACTGTTTTCGCCCACAAAGCCTGTCAGGAACGCTCAGCGCAAAATGCGCGTCATTGTTCGAAAAGGTTCGCGGTTGTTGTAGATTGTTCTGTTAAAGGGGCACTGACACAAAATTTCGCGGCCGAGATAGCCTGTAGGGTTGGTTCCCAGGAACAATCGTATATCATCTGCAAAATATCAACAGCGAATATAGCTGGGAAAGTATTTTAGCAGAATTTTGAAGTTTGCGGGAGCCCTCGACTCCATCGTGTCATTGACACCATCGAAGGGGACATCTAAGTGACCCCCAACTTCCCTCACGTCACTACGCTGCAGTCAACAAAGCAAGTAATGACGACGTCATAGGCGCCGTTTTTCTTTTGCCGCATTTGTTACCGCAGTATATATTTCTCGGCGGCTGGTTGCGAGTGCGTCGCCATGGCGCAGGCTTAGAAATTGCCGTGTTTGGCGATATTGCAGCCCTGTTTCCTATTCCAATGTAATTATTGATGCATATCGTGCGGAAGTGTGTCCTAGTTCTGTGTGCTGAGGTGGTCAAAAGCTGCGCACGCTAAGTGGCGATAGTCGCTTTCATTTTTTGGAGCTCTATAAAACCGACACTGAAACTGATCTATAATAAGGGGCCTGTAAATATTTATCTGTCGCGTGCTGCAGCAAACGATGTGCCGTGTGATGACAAACAGGCCCACAGCAACACGTTGCAGCAGAAAAACGCGAGGCCGAAGTTTTTGTGTGAGTACCCCTTCAACATTGCGCGGAAGACACTAACCGTATAAACTATTCCAGAGCTTGCGTGACGACTCGTGATAAGGCTGTAATATTCCACGCTCATGTATAAATAAATGTCGACGCGCTTCGCTGTTTTTCAGTAATTCGAACGCCGACTCTGTTCGCTGCTGTCGATGCCAGGGCACATCGCTGGAATCTCAGTTTTCGTTGACCGGTTATAAGTCTGGCCTAAATAAACAGTTTCATCTCCCACCTAGAATCTGCTTTCTCCGTTCACGTCAAGACCTCCTGACATCTACTAGAGGTGCTTCCCGACCCATGTACCAAACGCCCCCCTCCAGCCATGAGCCGAGCCCACACCGTAAAGGGGGCATCGACACCAACGCTAAGAAGCAGGCCTGCTTACTGCAGCAAGGGCTTCCGCCAGAAAACCCGCATCCACCAGAAACGACCCCGAAGACAAAGACCCTGACCTCAACCACAGCGAAAAAAAAATGCTAGCATATCCATGCAGTGAATGATGGATAGTGGGGCAAAGCATCCGTTCGTCCATTTCTTGCTTCCGTCCATCCATGCGTGAGTCTGTGTGGCCACCCATGCGTCCATCCGGCCGTCCGTGCGTGCGTCTGTTCGTGCTTCCGCACGTTCATCTGTGCGTCCGTCCCGGCTTTTGTACATGCATCCGCTTCTGCGTCCGTCCATGCGTCCATCCGTCCATGCAACCATCCGTGCGTCCAATCATGCATCTGTCTGTGTGTCCGTTCGTCTACCTATTCAACACTCCAAGTACCACCAACTCGCATTTTTTAATCATATATTCCTCATATAGAAGCACCGCAATCCAGCGGACATTCCTAGGACGGAACGAGAGGAGGCACACTTTATTACGAGAGGAGGCACACGCACACTTTCTTACGGCTTGCGCTTCGTGTCTACTTCCCACCTTTAACCACCTCAAGTTCATGGTATATACTAGTTCAATATATTCATGGCATTGCGGCCCATCGCTCGCTAAACCTTTCTGAAACATAGAAGGTTACGCCCAGCGAGTATAACGTAGCAACCCTTTCTTGTCTTTTGTGCGTTGTTGAACAACAAAAAATTCGCAGCGTGCGCGTTAACTAAAAGCCGAAATCTCCTGTCTCTTATTCACCCTTAGCAGCCATTGGCAAGTACATTGAGCACTATCTTTTATTGTTCAACAACGCACAGAAGAAATCTCTCACCCGCACCACTTTCGAGGTCAAAATGTTATACTTGTTACACACTACTACAACGGCTACGAGGGACGAACGGGTATCGCTATAAAGAGCTTCGCCCTTAATACTACCCCTGTGCCACCCTCACCCATCCTGCTCCAGCCACCAAAGGCGCCACTGAGTTTCTGTGGTTCAGCGCTTCAAGATCCGGAAATTTGGCTGAAAACACGACTAAATCGCCGTTTTCATATCCTGTACCAGCGAAAACAAGCTTTGTTATACGTACAGTGCCAGCCATTGTTAGTGTGAACGCGCCAACGCGTGGCTGCGCTTCGCGGTGCGCCACTGCTGCCAGAGCGGCCGCGTGTCGAAGTAAACCTGCGCCTGCGCGGCAGTGCTTGCAGGTGCAGCTTCGCGTCGTCTGTTACAATGCTCACGCTCTTGCTGCGCCGAGCCTGCGCTGCCATGAAACAAACTTTACTTACAATGTGACGTATTTTCTGCAGTCAAAACAGCTGTTAGATTTAGTTTCAAAACTTGGAGTCCGCCAGATTACGAACGCTAGTGAAGTGTACTTCATAATGGAAATACTTAGGAAAAATGCAGTTTCGTATAGCTTTTATTTGAAAGTTACAAATATTCATTTTTGAGTTAAAAGTGGAAAAAGTTCTTCATTTTTTAAGAATACTTCACAAAACAACATTAGCGCAGACATTTTCGTATTGGCTGTAACGAGTCTAGCAGGTACAATAATTTCTCGTATATTTCTAGAGGGAGCATGTTGAGGGTAAGTCCTTGGCCATTGTTCTACCATCTTGATCGCAGGTGTTTGATGGCGTGAATGGTGTCACGAGATAGAATAATAAAAAGGTGAAATGTTCACTTTAAAACGCAATGATAAATAATTATATTCAAACTGTTTTGCATAGAGCTCTCTGAAAAAGAAGATTCATTTGCGCGTTTCATGGACACCAATATCTGGCCTTTCTCTCACGTGAACAATAGAACGACACTATGGAGCTTTTTAAAACAAAGAAGAGTAGATCGAAAGTTTATTCAAGAATTATAATGGCCAACAATTTTTACGGGGTAGTGTGACGAAAATTGCACGAAGCAAGACGAAGGAAATCTTCAACTACATCGAAACAAATTGCCGCCCGCGATCACAGATGATAACGCGGGGGGATCCATGGCGTAATATAACGTGCGACAGCATGAACTGTGAAACTTGAGTGGCCGTTGCCGCAGGAATCGCCGCAGTTTTGGTGTAGCGTGTGAGGTGGTCAACGCCCACAATAATCCATCGATTGACGTTCGTTGATCGCGAAAAAGGGCCAAGCAGGTCAACACCTACGACGTAAAATGGTGAACCTGAGGGTGCTATGGGATGAAGTAACCCGGCTGGCGGAGTTGTAGGACGCTTGTGGCGTTGACATTGCTCACAGCTCGCAAAGTATGCAATCACACTTTTACGCATCTTCGGTCAGAAGAAGCATTCTTGCGTGCGATAAAATGTCCTAGAAAACCCATATGGCTAAATGTTGGGTCGTCATGCATTGCTCAAAGTACGCGTTGTCGCAGACTTGTAGACACAACTAGAAGTAGGCGAGGGCCTATGCCGGAATAATTGTTTTTGTAAAGAACGCCACCCTTTACGACGAGACCACGTTGACCGTTCGTTCCGGAAATAAAGAAAGAATCAAGACTGTTGTCACTGCACTGCTCTACTCGAAAAGTTGTTAGGTCAGGAAATGGAGTATCCACTACTGCCAAATATCCATCAAAGTTGTAGGGGTCACACTCGGTTGTCGGAAGGGGAAGTCGTGAAAGGCAATCGGCGTCGGCACGACGACGACCGCTCTTGTAACAGACTACAAAGTTGTGTTCTTGCAATCGTAACGCCCAACGAGCAAGACGGCCAGATGGGTCCCGTAGTCCAGTGAGTCAATGTAAAGATTGGTGGTCCGTAATAACCGAGAATCGGCGTCCATAGATATAACGGTGAAACTTGTGCACGGCGAATATGACCGCAAGACATTCCTGCTCTGTGACAATATAGTTTCGCTCTTGTTTACTTAAACAGCGACTGGCATAAGCAACGACGTGTTCAGCAGCTCCATGGCGTTGGACCAAGACGGCACCGATGCCTACACGACTGGCGTCGGTATGAACTTCTGTGGCAGCAGATGGGTCATAGTGGTGAAGTACGGGCGCTAATGTAAGAACAAACTTGAGTTGCGAAAAAGACGACTTGCATTCTGCTGACCACCGAAAAGGTGCGTTCTTGTTGGGTATATGGACGTCAAAGGGTAAGCGAGGTCACCGAACTTGGGCACGAAGCAACGGAAGAACAAGCATAGGCCAAAAAAGATTTGCAACTCTCGTACCTACTAAGGTTTGAAGCTGCTGATTGCAGCGACTTTCTGGGGTTCGGGTCGAACGCCATGCTTGTCCACCAGGTGAGCGAGAACGAGAGTCTCACTGCTGCCGAAGTGACACTTCTTGGAGTTCAGGGTGAGCTTAGCTCTCTCAAGGCAGGTGAGGACGATGTCTAGATGATGGCTGGGCTCATCGAATTCGTGGCCGAAATTATAATGTCATCCAGGTAGCAAAGACAAGCTTCCCACTTTAGTCCACGTAATATAGAGTCCATGAAGCGCTCAAACGTGGCTGGAGTGTTGCATAGGCCAAAGGGCATTACATTGAACTCAAATAGACCATCCGGGGTTATGAAGGCCGTTTTCTCTTTGTCATTCGGGTGCATGAGAGTTTGGTAATAACCAGATCTCAAATCCACGGAGGAGAAGTACGATGCCGAATGTAAACATTCCATGACATTAACAATCTTGGGAAGCGGGTAGACATCCTTTTCAGTAACAGAGTTGAGCCATCTGTAGTCCACGCAGAATCGCCATGTACCATCTTTCTTTCGGAAAAGAATCACAGGGGCAGCCCAAGGGCTACACGACTCTTGTATGATTTTTTTCCTTTAACATCTCTTCTACCTGTTGAGCAATGACCTTGCACTCTGCAGATGAGACACGGTATGGTTTTGCCGGATAGGGTGTGGGGATCTTGTGTCGATTCCTTGGCGAGTACGCGACTTGGGTGCACTTATTTGCTCTTCAATCTGCGCAAAGTCAATTATAGTAGCGTGCTTCACAAGGACTTCGAACAAAGCTTGACGTTTTGTGATAATAGTGACTTGTTTACCATACTCAGAAGGTTGGCTTCTGTATAGTGCGTTGCACGAATAGGATCTATGCTCTCGTCACTTGAAGATGCTATGAAACTGTTCGCATTTTGTTCGAAGAGGGCGAGATGGAATCCCCAGGGTAGCATGACATGTTCATTTGAATAATTCTACACCCATAAGGCCGATCGCCTATCACTGATCGAAAGAACACAATGTGGAACGAGCATATTTTTCTTGGCACAATTGAGAGGATTGGGCTCCGCAAGAACATCTAACGTGCCGGCGTCCTAGGCATAGGCGTCAACGCGTACGTTCTTCATCTAGATGGGCGGCAAGACAACATCTTCAATGACGGTGATAGATCCTTGATAGCACCTGGGATCATCAGTAAAGGCCGATAGCCTGATCTCGCCAGCACCGCAATCTACAGTAACACCACACTCAAGTAGGAAATCGATCCCCAAGATGATGTCATGGGTCACGACAGCGAATTCAGCTTCGAACACCTTGTCGCCCAAAGTGACACTAACAACACAAACACCGATCGGGCACAGCGTCTTCCCGCTCACTGAACGAAATGATGCACAACTGTCCCAGCGAAACATCACTTTATATCCTAACCGCCATTTGAAGTTGAGACTCATCACTGAAACAGCTGCTCCAGTATCTACCAAAGCCATCGTGGGAAGTTCATCAATAAGCACGGGGACCTTATTTTGCAACATAAAAAAATGGGTTGACGCATCGGTGAATGAAGTGAAAAATGTTCGGTGACCCCAGCTCCATTGACCACACCACCTAGTTTCCCTGAGACGGGGAGGTGACGCGTCGACGAGGAGATAGGGAACGGAACCGGCATGTTGCGGGTGGCGTCATGCTTCGCATGGAGGAAGGCGAGTCGTTGCGTAAATTCAGGTGGAAATTGCGCCCCACATATGTATCACTGTGGGTGGTTTGCTGGAAGCCATCTACAACCTGCGCGTCCCACATCGAGTGCAGACCACCGCACCAGCTGTTTTTTCGAGAAGCTGATGATCCCTCGTAATAGCGCTGCTAGGGGCGACGCCTCTGATCACAGAATCGAGCTACATGTCCACGGAAACCGCAGTTATAGCACACAGGGGCCTCACGCACGTCGCCAAACCTTCCACGAGGCGTCATGTACCCATGATCGTCCCACGAAGACACTATTGTAGGTGGTTTTTGGCGGGGGCGTTCTGGAAACCGCGGCGATAGTGTAGGTTGTCATTGGGGGCTCTGGTGCTCTTGATTGGGCCACATCATATAGCGTGGCATCAACGGCAGCACACATTGCGTCTTATGGCGGGGAGGCGTTGCTGGCATGTGCCCTCGGGGGGTTGACGACATCACGTCGGCCAATTTCTTCGCGTACGATCTGCCTGATCATCGAGGCAAGATCACAAGATGATGTTGGAGGGACGTCGACACTTGCAGCGGTGGTGACGTTGGCAAGTCTGCCAAATTTGGGAATGATGCGCCTAGCTTTCAGTGTCTCAAACGTGCGGCAGTGTTTACGTCCGCTGCAGACGCCAAAGTGTTTTTGCCGATGAGAAAGTTGTAGACATCTTCAGCAACCCCTTTGAGGAGATGCCAAACCTTGTCAGCTTCTTTCATGCGTGGGTGTACGATTTGCACAATTTCAGAATCTCTTCTTTATACGTTGCGCATGTTTCACTGGGCACTTGAGCACGCTGCATCAAAGTTTGCTCAGCGCATTCTTCTTCATCAATGGGTCCCCGAAGTAGCTCGCTATTTTTTTCTCCAACGCTTCCCAGGTCGTTATTGTTTCTTCGTGGTTTTCAAACCACACCAACGCCGTCCCTTGAAGAAACAATCCGACGTTAGACAACCGGGAGGCCACATCCCAACAATTGTATTTACTCACACGGTTGAAGTGTTTCAGCCATTCGTCAACATCTTCTCTCACCCTCCCAGAGAAGCTTCGTGGTACCATGTGTCGGGGCCACGTAGCGCCAGACGAAGAGTGCGCGGTGTCACCGTCAGCAACCAGATCCATAGAGAGTGGTGGTAGACCAGCGTGTCGGCGGTTTCGGCGTAAATCTTGAGGTAGCGCTTCCGTGATCGTTCGCCTGGGATCGCTCCACTGTACCCCGCACCTCCACCAATCTTGTTACGGCGAGATGCTTTTATATACAACAGATGATGAATGCGAGAGTCCAGGGATCTGTCAGATCACTGCTTGTGCCAGCCTCGTTCTCCTCTTCTTCGACGCGTTCACTCAGTATCGTAGCAATATAATAGCGTGCTTGATCTAATGTGACATTAATCAAGACAATAGGTTTTTAAATGTGAAGCATTTCTAAGCGAACTTCAGCGACATTGAGCGTATCTATCTATCTAGCCGCTTACGCTTCGGTGTTCTCGTGGTCAGCCCCTAGCCTTGGTGTGACCCAAAATTAGCATTGGAGGGTGAGATGGTTGATGATTATTACGCGCTGGTGAAGACAATAATAATGTCACAATCCCATCGCGTACCTCATCAAACACTTCCCGCCAGGCAGTGGTACATATCTAAGGCGGTTATATGCCCCTGGCATGCGCCAGAGGTGCGATGAGAACACACATAGGCAGTTTTGACGCGCGAGCGTTAACAAATACCCGACATCGGTAGCGTCGACCCAAACAAGGCACAGAATAAATGTCATGGTCCTAGCTGGAATTGAGCCCAAGCATTCTGCGTGGTAATCAAGCATTTTACCACAGAGCTACGCCAAGTCTTGGAGCCGTCATGTCGGTTTAAGGTCAATTGTGGTTACTTGACATGCGCTGAAGTTGATTTATGTAGCAGTGTCTAGGGCCAGCATCCTCGCGAGCATCAGCGCTTCATATCTGCTTCCGGTGTTGCCTAATACGCATGTCTCAGTTGGCATCGTTGCGCAAGTGCAAGCAACTGATTACGTAAACATCTGCAACTCTTCAACATACGTCTATGCGTGCAAAGTTTGTACATATATTTGGCGTCACTTAATGACGTGTCACTAAAAAAATGCAACACGGTCGCCTTCTCTCTGCATGCTTCGCATAACGTCGATTACAAGATACGTGGGATCGGCTGATATTTTTTTTTGGACATCAGTGCAGTTCCGGTAAGTTCATGATGTGAACACAACTCCTACCCTTAAAATATATAAAAAATTGATCTCATGACGTCTGGTTCAACGCCGAAAAAAAATGCGGCATAGACAGTCACTCACCGATTACTTGGTATGAAACTGATTCACACAAGACGTGGGATCTGGCGAATATAACGTATGCTAATTTGTTCTTCCTTTTGACAAAGCTTTGTCATCGTTACTTTGCGCTTTTTGAAGTTTTTACTGCGTTTATTCTGTGGCTGTGCACTACATCGTCATAACCTCGGTACAAGCCATAAATATTGTATTTCTAATACCGCTTATTACCGATGAGTGAAGCGGAAACGCGTGAGGTGTTTAGCAATGTCGGTTATTTAGGCACGATATCTTGTTTAAGACATTTAAATGCTGAAATTCACAAGGGGTTACGAGCAAGACTTCTTGTTACGCGGCAGAAAAGTTGGATGCCACTTGTTGATTAGCACCGCGCTTCCATCTTCAAAAGATCGATTCGAAAAACACGCACAGCGCGATGTTGTCTGCATATTTATATAGAAAGAAGACACACATCTTAGCGGTTATCTTAATTCATTTTTCAACGGTTTCCACCGCTTGACCTGTTTTTGTAAGGGTTCGCAGACCCTTGTTTGCAAACCAGGACAAAGACTGGTCCAAAGGTTGAAACCTTTGGCAAAAAAATTAAGACTACTGCTAAGTTGTGACTCTTCCCTTCCGAAGTACGTTTGGCCCATTATAAAAACTTCTGTGATATATATATATATATATATATATATATATATATATATATATATATATATTTATATATAGTGTGTGTGTGTCGTATACGAGGGACTATTGGTCAGCTGCCCACTCGTAGTAAGTTCACGTGCTACATGATGCCAAACAGGCTCAAAAGAGTCTGCCACACTTGCCGCAAGAGCTACTGGTTGTGCCAACTGACACTCCCACGTTTAAATTCACATATAAACCCAATAAAGTGGCTGACGGGATAGCTGCCATTATAGCTCAGTGGTAGAGCATCGAACGCGTCATTCGAAGGTCGCAGGCTCAGATCCTGCCATGGAGAGTTATCTTTTCACCCACTTTTTTTTTCTTCATATTTACCTTACAATTCGGTCTAATATCTTCCGCTATACTTTCCTAGCATTATTGTCTGTTAGATCTCATTAATACTGTGTAAAACAACACGGCAAAACGAGCCCTTAAGTATACACTTGCTTCCCTTTAATATATATATATATATATATGCATATGATATCTAACAGAAAATAATGCCAAGGAAAGTAAAGGGAAAATCTTAAATCCGAATTGTAATCTAACTGTTAAGAAAAAAAGTGTGTGAAAAGATGACTACTTGCGTTGAGCAGGAACCGAACCTGCAACATTCGAATAACGCGTTCGGTACTAACTGATCTACCAAAGTGGCTATCTCCCAGCTACTTAATTGGTTGTGTATGTGAAATGAACATGGGAATGTTTACACACACACACACACACACACACACATATATATATATATATATATATATATACATATATATCATCATCAGTCTGACTACGTCCACTGCAGGACAAAGGCCTCTCGGCCTCTCCCATGTTCCGCCAGTTAACCCGGTCCTGTGCTTGCTGCTGCCAATTTATATCCGCAAACTTCTTAATCTCGTCTGCCCACCTAACCTTTTGTCTCCCCCTAACCCGCTTCCCTTCTCTGGGAATCCAGTTAGTTACTCTTAATGACCAGCGGTTATCCTGTATACGCGCTACATGCCCGGCCCATGTCCATTTCCTCTTCTTTATTTCAGCTATGATATCCTTAACCCCCGTTTGTCCCCTAATCCACTCTGCTCTCTTCTTGTCTCTTAAGGTTACACCTACCATTTTTCTTTCCATTGCTCGCTGCGTCGTCCTCAATTTAAGCTGAACCCTCCTTGTAAGTCTCCAGGTTTCTGCTCCGTAGCTAAGTACCGGCAAGATACAGCTGTTATATACCTTCCTCTTGAGGGATAGTGGCAATCTACCTGTCATAATTTGAGAGTGCTTGCCGAATGTACTCCACCCCATTCTTATTCTTCTAGTTACTTCAATCTCTTGGCTAGGCTCTGCGGTTATTACCTGCCCTAACTAGACATAGTCTTTTACAACTTCAAGTGCACTATTACCTATCGCAAAACGCTGCTCCTTTCCGAGGTTGTTGTACATTAATTTCGTTTTCTGCGGATTAATTTTAAGACCCAACTTTCTGCTCTCCTTGTCTAACTCCGTAATCATGAGTTGCGATTCGTCCCCTGAGTTACTCAGCAATGCAATGTCATCGGCGAAGCGCAGGTTACTTAGGTATTCCCCATTAACTCTTACCCCTAACTGTTCCCATTCTAGGCTTTTGAAAACCTCCTGTAAGCACGCGGTAAATACCATTGGGGAGATTGTGTCCCCCTGCCTTACACCCTTCTTGATTGGTATTCTGTTGCTTTTTTTATGAAGCACTATGGTAGCAGTTGATCCCCTGTAGATTTCTTCTAGAATGTTAATACATACTTTATCTACGCCCTGATTTCGCAGTGTCTGCTTGACGGCTGATATTTCTACTGAATCAAACGCTTTCTCGTAATCTATGAAGGCTATGTATAGTAATTGGTTATACTCTGAGCATTTCTCATTTATCTGATTGATAGTATGAATGTGGTCAATTGTTGAGTAGCCTGTTCGAAATCCTGCTTGTTTTTTTGGTTGATTGAATACTAATGTTTTCTTTACTCTGTTAGCAATTACCTTTGTAAATAGCTTGTATACTACAGAGAGAAAGCTGATCGGCCTGTAATTCTTCAAGTCCTTGTCATCTCCTTTCTTATGTATTAAGATGATGTTAGCGTTCTTCCAAGACTCTGGTACCCTTCCTGTCAGGAGACACCTCGTAAACAGGGTGGCTAGTTTTTCTAACACAATCTGTCCTCCATCTTTCAGCAGATGTGATGTTTCCTGATCCTCACCAGCAGCTTTGCCTTTTTGATTGCTATGTGATGTAATCATATATATATATATATATATATATATATAACGCTATGATGAATGGGAGACGGGGCCTGGCTCATACGACATGTTTATTCTCAAGCACTTCTTCCTCATCTACTTCTCCCAACCATCTCTGCCTTCTTACGTCACAGGATTCTCCCTCCCCCGAAAGATAACACCGGTTACAAACTACAACAAATTTACAGTTTGTGACTACAACAAAAGTTCACAGTTTCACATCCCGACGGAGTTCCACAATCTCACTGAATCTTCAAGGCTGAGGGAGCAGTCCGGTGATTTCTATGACGACTCTGGTGGACGAGCTTGACTGTTGCGTCCTGGATGGCATAACCACACTCTGGAAATCTTCACTGGTGATGACATCGGTTGAGTTTTTGTGAGGAACGGACAAGGTTGGGAGTGCCTGTAGCATTTAAGTTCGGATGTCGTCGGGGTTGTCTTTTTCGTCGTGAATGGTACCATCTCAGTGCTTCTTGCTTTCGTGCTTTTTGACAGGCTGTGACGAAGTGCCTGAGTGATAGAGGTGTGCAAGCAGGGCTTCCGCGTCTTTCTCGGCGTTTTCTGTGGTGGTGCAGTCGGTGTAATAGCAAGTGCAGAGAGTGTCTCTGGTGACTTTTCTTTGTGCAAAAGTGTCTGACGTCTTGAATTGGTCTTTGGTTTCAAGATCTTATTTTCTGATGTTCTTCAATTGGTGAGTGCGCTTCCGTTAAATTTTGCGTTCGTAGATGCCCTCGTTGCATTCTCTCTCGTTGTAGCATGAGTTTGTGAAGTGGGCTTTGCTTGCTTTGCGGAGGCTGTTCAGGAAATGGCTGTAGTGGCACCCGTTCCGGAATGGGGAATTCATTTCCTCCGGTGTTTGACGCGTCCTGTAGACAGCTGATGAATGGTGAACTGGTGTCTTGCTTGTCGGGCATAGTTGGTAGTGCGTCATCA